>JAPFBL010000296.1:142500-485000 GCA_026182355.1 Hermatobates lingyangjiaoensis
ATTCTTATTTTGCGTTTTTATGTGTAATCTTTATAATATATATATATATATATATATATATTATCAAACCATGTGAAATGGGAAAACAAGACTAAGATTATTCAACCGTAACAAGCGGTCTTCGTCAGAGTCAAAAACCTGATTTGACTCTGACGAAGACGGTTTGTTACGGTTGAAAGATTCTTCTCCTGAGGACCACCGCCATTGCGGTTGAAATATTGAAAAGTGAGTCATTGTTATGTTTCTGTCTATGTGTGAAAATTTATTTTAAGTACATGTATATATATTGCAAATAGGTGACTTTATTTACAAAGGAATACACTTGAATAAAGACAGGTAATTACTGATTCTCAATACACGATATTTTTAAAACCATATGAAGTAATAAGTAATTATGATCTCTTTTATTAATTATAACATTTGTAGATGGTAGAAAATAACCATACGAGTAACAATAAAAGAAAAAAATAAAACAAATAGCCTAAATAAATTAGTATTGAAAACACCTTACTTCAATTTAAAGTGTCTTCAATACATAAGAAAAATTATTGACTATAAATATATTCCTTTTTTAAAAATGAAATGTGTTTTAGTCTATAACAGTATCATATAATCAATGGCGAATTTCAGTGAAATTTGTAACCATAATTAAATACTTTTATGGGAACCGGTATTATGATTAGGGATACTTTTGATTATAACAAAACCACTGTTATAATTTCTGAAAAATTCATTTAAATATAATCATAATTATAACATTTACAATTATAATTATAATAATATTATATTAAGGAAACAATGATGGGTCCTTAAATTTTGCTCCTTCTCTCTCTCCCGACCTTATTCAGATACTCTGTTATTATCTTTCTCCAAGGAAATCGTATTCCAAATTTAGATCAAAATAAATAAGTTATATTTGAGAATATTGGGTATCACATATATGAATATCATAAGTCGACTTTAGCCTCTAGAATTCTCTTGAAAGTGCTCTTAGTTATTTGGGATGATATTCACTGCCTTCCTCAGAAAATGTTTCAAAGAAATAAATTTATAAACAATCTGTAATCTGATCATTTCTTTCTGATACAAGCACGTACATATACAACAGTTTTAAATAAATAGATTACTCAAGGCAAAAAATTAAGATATGACAGAAAAGTATGTCAAACTATGAAGTGACATTTTCAGGTTAGTGAGGCCAGGTTAGGTCAGTGGTTAACGAACTTGCCTCTTGGCTGGTAGTCCAGGTTTCGATCCCCAACTGGCCATCGATTTATTCACGTGGGAGGTGAATAGATCTGAGTACCTCGTATCGGAAAGGACGTTAAGCCTTTGATCCCGAGCCTGTACCATGTCCGGTACTCGTTAAAGGACTCTACTCGAAATGCACTTGAATTAGGCGAAATTTAGGACCTCCTGTGTAGAATCACCGATCAAACAACAACCGTCTGAGGTCAAGTAAACAAACTAGCGTCTGATCAACTGTAAACGTCTGACGTCAAGTAAACAAACAAGCGTCTGATCAGCTGTAAACGTCCGACGTCAAGTAAACAAACAAGCGTCTGATCAACTGTAAACGTCTGACGTCAAGTAAACAAACAAGCGTCTGATCAACTGTAAACGTCTGACGTCAAGTAAACAAACAAGCGTCTGATCAACTGTAAACATCTGACGTCAAGTAAACAAACAAGCGTCTGATCAACTGTAAACGTCTGACGTCAAGTAAACAAACAAGCATCTGATCAACCGTAAACGTCTGACGTCAAGTAAACAAACAAGCGTCTGATCAACCGTAAATGTCTGACGTCGAGTAAACAAACAAGCGTCTGATCAACTGTAAAAGTCTGACGTCGAGTAAACAAACAAGCGTCTGATCAACCGTAAACGTCTGATGTCAAGTAAACAAACAAGCGTCTGATCAACCGTAAACGTCTGACGTCAAGTAAACAAACAAGCGTCTGATCAACCGTAAACGTCTGACGTCAAGTAAACAAACAAGCGTCTGATAAACTGTAAACGTCTGACGTTGTCACCCGCTTGGGGATTGGTTAAACAATAAAAACCACTAATAACTGTCGGTATCTGTCAGCAGACAGTACTAGTCTATTGATGATATATGAGTAGGGATATACGAGGTGTATAAATAAAGTAGTGACACTGATTTTTTAAATTTTCTATTCAAATATAATTACAATGTGATATTGTCGCCTTCAAAATAGTTCCCTTCGGAAGCCACACAGCGCTGGAGACGGTCCTTCCAATCATTGTAGCATTGCTGGAACTCGGATTCTGGAATGGCCTTCAGCTGGTCGGTTACAGCAGTTTGTATGTTTTGTAGTGTCCCGAAATGAGTTCCCTTGAGGTGATTTTTCAATCTCGGGAAGAGGAAAAAGTGATAAAGACTCAAGTCTGGTGAATAAGGAGGCTGAGGAGCAACAGGAATGTTTTTACTGGCCAAAAACTCGTTTTCTTTTCGGAATTTTCGGAACCATTTTCGCACAAATTTTTCTCATCTCCAATTCATTGGTCAAAATGTGATGAACGGAGGTGTGATTCAAATTCAACTGTTCCCCGATCATTCTGACTGTCAAGCGTCGATCTGAACGCACAAGGTTCCGTACTCTGTTGACATTTTCATCGGTGTTTGCACTTGAAGGCCTTCCGCTTCGTGGTTCATCTTCAATCGACTCTCTTCCTTCTGAAAATTCCTTAAACCACCGAAAAACCTGTGCCCTTGATAAAACACGTTCTCCATAGGCCTCCTGAAGTTTTTCAAAAGTTTCGGTTGCATTATGTCCAAGTCTGAAGCAAAATTTGATTGCACACCGCTGCTCAACTTTGAGGTCACTCATTTTTAAAACGCTCAAGAAAAAACCATTTCACGAAAACCAACGCTACGGACAAACAAATGACTGTGGCGAGTTCAGATTCATACTGGAGGCGCATCACACGTGCACCTGACGCTACTCAAGGCCACGCGTCTCCAGCGTTGCCAGATCGAAAGCGACGTTGCCAGTCTCACTACTTTATTTACACACCTCGTATTTTCAATTGATAATAAATAAAAATAAACAAATAATAATAATAAAGAAAAATGTTGATAATTTGTACGTTTATTTATCTATTAAATTATTATAACACAAAAATAGTGCTTATGGTGAATAGTCATTCACTTCATGACAAAAAAAATAAGGAACTAAGTTTAATAGATGTTAATGCTTTTACAAATCAATACTTTATCTTTCGCCTTCATAAAACTAGAGTGTTTCTATTCACAATACGAAGCACTTCATTTTCTTTAAAAGCACCCTTCACCTGCACGGTATCTAAAACTGATCCTTTCTCAAGAGGGGTATTTATTTCAAATTTTAAGCTAATCTATACTCAATAATATTAAAATAATTGAAGGAATGCTAATTAATGATAGACAAGCTTTATTCTTTTCAGAAAACTTCCAGCTTATGGCTAAGAAAAAAAAATGAATTTCACTCAACTTTACTATAAGTAAACATAATATTAAACAATATACAAGGTCCCATTTACATCAAATATAAATGTCTAAATACTATTATTAAATTATTAATATGTAAAACACAATGACGTATTCATTGGTTTTGTTTTATCTATGAAGTTGGTAATACTGTACAGGTAACTTAAAGTATTTAATTCATGGACATCTTGACACAGATTTAATTTGTAATTTCCTTCTTTAAGCTTATTTCTTCAATTAGTCGATGGACACAAGACAATTGCTAAAAAATCAGCTTTATTTAAAGATAGTATAAATTATAAATCATAACAAACTGTCCAACAGATAAAAATAATCTACTTACCTAAAACATCAGAATTGAATCTGTGTCAAGATATCCATGGATTAAATACTTTAAGTTACCTGCACAGTACAACTTCATAGATAAAACAACCAATGAATACGTCATTGTGATTTACATTATTGTTATAAACAGAAATATTATTATTAACTAATGAGTACATTTATTAAATAAAATTGAATAAATACAAAATTAATCTCAGTCAGAATATTTTTGATGAATTACCTATAATAAATAAACTGTAATATTGCAGAATAGTGTTATCAAATTAAGATTTATATAGAAAAAGGAAAATCTTTTATTAACAAGAAGAAAAAAACCACCAATTAATTTTCAAAACACAAATTCATTTTCCTAGTAATCTTACTAATGTGTATAATAAATTGTCATAATCTTGCACTATTTAATACAAGAACTGAATGAATACATACTGTCCTGAGGAAATGGAAAGAGAGATGGGAGCAAGAGTTAAGGGGCAGGTGGACTACAAGGCTCATCCAGGACCTTCCCAAATGGTTGGGCCAAAAGCATGGGGAGATTGGATTCTACTTAACTCAGATGCTGACTGGCCATGGGAATTTTGAGAAATATTTACACAGGATGGGTAAAGTTGATAGCCCTCAATGTAAGCATTGTAGCTCGGGGGAAAACGACGATGCAGAGCATACCTTCTTCTTCTGTGCTAAATGGGGAGTGCTGCGGCAGGAATTAATAGCATCACTGGGTGAGGTTACTCCAGAGACCATAGTTCAAAAGATGTTACAAAATGAAAAAAATTGGTCAAAAGCTGCAAACATTGTAGAGGCGGTTCTCCGTCATAAGAAGAATGAAAGTGCGAGGCAAGGGCAATGATAATTCATAGGTCAACCAATGGGGACAAGAAGGTGAATCCTATTCAGGAGGACTGAGGCACCGGCACGAAGTAATGCGCAAACGGTTTCCGTGTCGGGTATTGCCAGGAAATAGGATGTGGTTTTTTAGTGGGTCGGGACCCCCAACCCCACATACCCTGAGCAAGACGTCTTGCTAAGGGATCTGATGAACAGATTTTTCCACATCCTACGACGAAAAAAAAAATGCAAGACCTGAAGCCCTTTAAATACAATATATTTAATTTAAAAACAAAATATATTAGTATTTTTCAATTTTTAATTAATTACTAATTCTTTTTTATACTAGAACTGATTTATATTTTTTAAGCCTCATTTTATTAATAATAAAAGGTAATAATATTAAATTGATGAGAAAATTATAAAATCAGAAAAAGCATTAAAATATACCATTAAAATAGTTCTTTTTAATTATAAATCCTTCAATAAGTTACTTATTAGTAACTAGCAATATTAATTATTTAATAATATAATTACTTATTAATTAATTATTAATCAGAATTAAATAAAATTAAACTCAAAAAGTATAATGGATAAAAAGAATGTACCAAAGGATTTACTACATAAAAGGATTTCTGACTTTTTAATTAATTTTTAAAATTAACTACTTTATTTTATAATATTTAAATTAAAATCGGAAATGAGATAATTAATTATTTTATACCTACTTGGAAGATATAAGCAATTTAATTTAAGCTAGATATAAAAAAGAATATAAAGAATATTTTTTAAGTATTAATAATAAAAAGAAAAAATATATTGGATGATAAATAATTATGAAATTAATTTTTATCTGTTTTTTTCTTTTAAAATGTTGTACTTTACTGATCATGATAAATTGATTTGACAACCCATAAGACTTTAAAAACACAATACATTGCACACTGTTTGAGTGAGCAATTGTAAGAAAATTTCCGTTTACTATTTAGAGATTATTTCAGTTTTTGGGGAATATAACACAGTATTCACCTAATGTATTTTGAGAAACCGTGTTTATTTTTAGTAATCACAAAATTTTAAGAAATAAACTTGTTTGGGCATTGTATGTTATTAAGGGTCCATATAATGTTGAAAATTTGGCCAATACAAGGAAATTCAGTCCTATGCAAAATATATATAAATGATGACTTATTATTGGTTCAAATTATTTATTGATTGCACGATTTTGCAGACTAAAGTGCAATTAAAACAAAAATAGCTTATTAGGGAAGGATAAGTATTAACAATATACATGTATATAAGTATTAACGTTTCTGGCTAAACTCCAAATAACATTAAATATTCACGTAAACATTTAAATAAAATCATTATGACGAATTTCAAAAAAATTGGTTCATAAAGGATACGATATAAATTTAAAAATAAATATTTTATAAAGAATTAGTAAAACGTGGCATATTTTTTTATGAATAGGGATCCCCAGATCGCTGCCAGGTCTCTAAACAGATTTCTGATCATAACACCGTTTACTTTCATCCTCTTTTACTTTAAAAGCTTCCGAAGTGGGGACTACTTACCTCCTCAAAGCTCTCTTAATCTTGGTCTCAATTTGTACCATTACTTTTTAATGTCTACTTTATTTTATAACTTAAATCACATTTACATTTTCTTTTCTATTTGTTTTATGTTTCTGGCTATTTAATATTATTCATAATAATATGCTATTATCATGCTATTATACTATTATTAATATTAATGATTATGCTAATTATATACTAATGTACTGTTGTATGATTGTGTGATAACGCCAGAAACCAAATTGGTAGTTGGGGATTATGTTCTGGTAGTGTAGGATAAGAATAATGTGTTTTAGGATTAGTTTTTCTACCATTTTCCCTAATATTGCTAGCATCCTAATAGGTCTGTAATATCTAGGCAGATTTGAAGGTATTTTAGGTTTGGGCATCATGCGGAAATGGGAAACTTTCCACGCTATTGGAAAGTTAAGTAGTACGCAAGTCTAAAATGAAGAGATAAGTAATAAAAAATTATAGGTCTTTTGGGAAGTTTTTTTTTTTTTTGAGAATGAATACAGTAATAAGGTCAAAGTAACGGAGCTTTTTTGGATTTTAGGTTTTTTTATAGCACACTGAATGTGGGACCGAGGAAAACGCTTTTGGAGGAAGACTCAGGGAACAGGACGGTCTATATTTTCTATTATTTTTGCTCCATATAGAGGGCATAGGATAGTAGAGTGACAGGTAAACACAGTGTTAAGTTTTATAAGTATTTGAAAGAGTTAATTTCATTTCTTTTGCATTATTATAATGTAGTGTAATTATTTTTTAACCTAATTTTGTTTTTTATCATTTAATAGTTATATTTTGACGGAATGTAGTAAAAAAATAAAAGATAATATTAAATAGTGTACTAACTGTCTTTGTATGTGCACGTTATGATCTTCTTTTCTTCTTTCTTTTAAAACACTTATACGAATACAAAAATAACTTCACACGTATGCATCTAATTGGTAATCTATTTAAGAAAATCATTTTTAAACTGCTGTATATATTTTTTAAACTTCTGTGTATACAGTTTTTTGTACAATATTTTCTATGTTCCTATTAAAGAAAACCGACGCTTACAGCCATATGATGTCATATCATATCAAAGAAACGACGCAAAATGATATCATAGAATATAAGAGACTGGCTGGCCCTACAAACTTCGTACCGCCAAGTGTTAGTGAATGTCATGTTACCTTTAGCCTTTTTAACATGTATGTCATGTACATTTATACTTAGTACAAATTCTAGGTATATTATACTTAAGTAACATTTTGCCAAAAATATCTGTAAAAGATATATCAAAAACATCAGATAATTAATTCCATGATATATTAAACTATTAGAATATTGATGGTGGTGAACTTTATAGTAGTTTACTTGTTTAGTACTTCTGGATATAAAAAATATTCTTCCAATATATTTTTTATTGCAACAACTTTATTTTGTTTTCCTATCTGGTGTAAGAACAAATAATTTTGATGGTTTTCCAACTCGTGAACACCCAACGTACAGCTGTCTATGTGAGAAGCATGAATTTATCAATTTAATTTGCATGATTGCAATGATAGTCCTGTGCTTTTGTTAATGGTAATTGCAAAGGTAAGTCGCACAGGAAACAGTAGACGTTTGAATTCAAATGGAGTATCCGTTGGTATCATAGGAATTCATGGTAGTAGTACGACATTTGAAATAATCGACATTAATTTCAAATAAAAGAAAAAAAATCGAAATAATACATATATTAGTGGACTTTAATACTTGACATTTCAGGAGTATCGGTAATAATATGATTTCTATTTAAAAAATAGCAACGTGCACACAACTTTGCTAAAAGTAAATATATTATTAAATTAATTGACAAGCTATTTAATTCAATAATTCGTTTCAGCGGAATTGTCTCTATATCAATGCTAATGTAATCATAATTACACCCTTGTAAAAAAAAATCAAATGAATCACGTTGAATAATAAGTAAGACTAGTGTAATTTGCTGGGTAAAATTTTAAAATAATTTTAAATTTCTTGCAGTTTATACAGTAGAGTTGACATACTAAACTAGTATCAGTTCAAAGAGTTTGTAAAAACAAATAAATAGTAATACTTTTAATAAGATGAAACCTTTTATTACAATTTTACTAACAAAACCATATTTTTAGATAAGAAAATTATATTTTCATTAGGTAATATTAATAAAAAATCTGGAGTTGCCTACACTTAAGTTTCCTAGAAGTAAACATAATATTATAATTCTTGGGTGCGTAATATACACCCAAGTATATTTAAGTATACATTCATTAATGCATTTAATGAATTAAATGAATTAATAACCATGTTATTAATACATTAATATACATGGGAGATGTTTATTAGTCTTTCATTTCTGGAGGTAGTGCAGGTGGTGATTAATATTCTTAAAAATATATGATATATGATGATGATATGATAAATATATGATATATATTAAAAATATATTATATATATATGATATATGATGATGATATTATAAATATATGATATATGATGATGATATGATAAATATATGATATATATTAAAAATGTATGATATTTTTGTATGTCACACCACTGATGTATTTAATATTATTAGTGTAACTATAGCAGTAATAACATTTTTCAAAAGCGAAAAGGTAGATTTCGTGTGACAAAAGAATCTTTTATTGGAGAACATGGCTTTTGCTCTAATAGCCAGTAGATCACCTGCATAGTTTACTTGACCACCTTCTGAATTCAATATTTAAGACAAATTTTTCTATTTAAAACATACAAATATTCCTATTTGGCCTAAAAAATATCAGGAACATCTACGAAAAAAATATTCTTTTAAGCTTATTTTTAAATTAAGACGTAAGATATTTACATTTATTTATTCATTAAAACATGTTTTCATTTTTTAATTATGTTTTACATTTTTGGTCTTTTATAGAATTATTATGGGAACTTTATGGCTTCTTAGAATTTAATAAAAATCACTTTTCTTTATATTTGACAACAACTAATTCACTGTACTTTGTTATAAGTTTGCTGTGAATGTATATTGAAAAAAAATATACTAGTAATTAACTACTTTTATATACTCAAATCAACGTCAAAGCTGGTTAGTATAATTCAAAACTTTTATAGTTGGGAGCTTCTAATTTTTGAAAATAAAAAATATGAACTATTAGACTAAAATAGTGAAAAAAACTGGATATTTGTCAACAAAAATAACTCCTCCTTCATGAGGAAAGAGTCATTACTTCATCTATATATATATTTTCGTAGTGTCTTGTTTATATATCTGTTTGTTCTCTATAGAAATCAAAACTACTGGACCAATTGGGCTGAAACTTGGCATGGGAGGTCTTTGGGGGTAAATGAACAAAACTAAGGGGGTACCAGAGGCAATCCCCCAAGTTATGGTGCAATAACTTCTAATTATGGTGAAATACCAGATGCAAATGGTGCAATTCTTTGAAAAATAAAAATAAAATAAGAACAATGTTTAGACTAAATTTGGAAAGGTATATAAAGGACATTTCAATTTACAAAAGTAACAGTATTAATTTTGTTTACAGTGAGTGTACATCTCTGTTTTGTTTAGTGATTTAAAGAAAAAAGTACTTATCAACAATGCTTTAGAATATGATCTAACTCCCGATATGAAGATATTAATCGATGCTGACAAAAGACCAGCTGGGGAGAATTCTCGAAGATATAATGCTCCAGATTGTAATGAAGTTACTATAATTATAGCAGGGGAAGATCTTGGGAAGCCACGTGACATAAGCTGATGGAATAAGAGCTTGCTTGAAATCATCAAACATCTGGTATCGTACTCAAACATTGAGACTGTCTACAAATATGAGAGCCGAACTATTTATACATCCTTGCACCAGAAGATAAGACAAAAAATGTTGTTTATCATGAAGTACTCTGATATGTTTATTATGATTTGATAGAATAAATATTAATTTAAATTCTTCCTTCTTAAAGCTCAAACCTAAACCTGACAAAAATTAAATGTTTTTTGTATCAGAATTTTATTTGGGATTAAACCTCAATAATGGAATGTGTCTCTGTTTATAAGAAACTTAATTTGTTAACATGTTATGAAGTTTTGTTTTGTTAGAAAATATGTTGTACTGTTATAGAATTTCTGATAGAAATATATACTTAGAAGTTTAGATTCTTTGCTTCATTCAATACTTAGCCATAATTTCATTATTTTCTTATTTTGTCCCGGGCAACGCCGGGTAGTTCTGCTAGTATTTTAATATTTCCCAGACATACTCTGATTTATATACACAAAATAATTTATAACTCCTATTAAGTTTTGGTCAAGAGTGCAGTATATAGATTGATTAAAGCATTTTGTTAAACAAATCCATCATTCCATGGAGAAATTTAAGTTTATTGGTGGTAACCTTTCACATGTAAAAATAGTATTTCTGTTATATCTCATATAGGTCAATAAATTATTGATAAATATTTCATTAACCTCTAAAAATCAATTTCATTTCAGTGGATTCACTCAAAAAATTTCTATGTCAATATATCAATATATTCGACAAATATAGCAATTGATCCGTTAATATAGGATAAACAATCAGTTTTTATAGCGTTATTGCTCATTGACATAATTGAAATATGTGAATTTTTTTGAAATTGTAAATTTTTTGGCAAATTTTTGGTTAATTGATCTGTTTTTTTAATGGTCTCTTAAAGTCAAAAAAAATTTTCTAAAAATACAAAATGTACTGTAACTCCCCTTTGGTGAATGTAATTTGAGAAAAAAACTATCTCAACTCATTCTTTACATAATGTTTTATTTCTTGATATTGTTTCATCTTGATCCATCAAACGGTATGGCTTGCATCGCGCTCACAAACTTTCAGATTGAATTATAAGTCAGAATTTTGATATTGTATTTAAAAAAAAATTCCTGATGCTATGAAAATTTGAAGGTATTTTTCTTTTACTGTTTTTGTAGTAGTAAAGTAAATGCCAAAATTTCAATACTCTAGAAGGAGTAATTTAGGAGAAAAGAAATTTTGTCTATAAAAAAGATTTTGGCAAATAAAGTGACTTTCCCATCATCCCTAATTGCCTCCAAACAATAGGGCTCATCTAAATTATGAGATCCATTTTCATGTTAACTCTTATTATTATCTATCAAAGATTCTGTACCGAAGGGAGACCCCAAACTTTCGATACATTCTCACCCACCCATTCCACAGATATCATCGAAAAAAACTTCATAAAACAACTTCTGGAAGCTTAAAACATGTAATATCGTGAAAATCTCCAGATTGATTCTTTTCACGATCACTCGTGAAATTACTTATTATTTCTTATTGATTACTTATTGATTACTTATAGTAAAGTAAAAATGATACTTCTTAAGAAACGAAATAAGAAATGATATATATCATGCAGATTAAAATTCAATTATTTATATCTTTCAAACAATATCACAGATTTAAACTAAAAATACAGCACCCCAGTTAAAACAGTAAATTAGAATTATAACTTAACATTATTGTGCTTTAGATATTTTACTGCAGTTGGCTATTGCTCAAACAAGATAATAACTGAATAGGGCTGCATTCTAGCAATACGAGTATGAAACGTTTTAAGTAGCCATGCCGTCGCTAGATCGTAGCACCTGTCTACTTTGTAACTGACATCACAGGAAGTTAATGTATTAAAAAAAGTATATATATCTTTATATTTGGAAAAAAATTAAATAGAATACTTGTTTTATTATTTATAAACACAAATTACATGCAATACGTAATACATAACTAATTTTATTCCATAAATTTAATTTTTTTTTATATGTTTCTTGTATATGGTCCACAAGGTAATAACTGCTCTCTTCTACATTTATGTCAGTTTTCAGTTATACTTAATTATATCATTGTAATATTGATTTAATTCAATTTTAATAAGATGCTTTTTATTTATTAATAATATTTTTAATGGATAACAATAATTGTAATAAATATATATTTGAGAATTTGTGTGACTTTTTCTATACAACAGGCATACCCCTTGCTATATGAAGTTCTGATACACAGGACTTCATATTGAGAAATTAGTTCGTTAATAAATGAATTGGATAAAATGTGCTATCTGCCGTTTGCATGGTCCTAAAATAAGTGATAAAAATAATGTATAAATGTATAATTCAAGTTCACCTTCTCTGTTGTATATTTAAAAAAAAAAAGTAAGAAAAAGAAGAATTAGCTTGACATATTTTGAATTTTAATGTTTCTCTCTACTGAATAATTTTTATATGATTGCAATAAATTTGTGTTTGTCAATTTGTTGTAGTTTTAGTTGAACAAATTGTAATAAATTATTATTTTGACATTTTTTTATTTGAATTATTGGCATGTGAGGTCTAAGATTTGTTCATGAGAGTGTGCTTAAGTAAAATATAAACTAGAATCCGTTAGAATCAAACCTACAAAGAAAACAAATACACTGGAGATTTATATACACAAAGTCCTTTATAACAAGATGTCACAATATGTGGAATTAGGAATCAATTAAACCAGAGTTTCTGAACGTCTTTGTTTACTCTGACTTCCTTAGTCTTTTGTTCCTTTCTTGCACCTGTTAAGCTCTTTTAAATACCTCTCTTGCCATTCACAGTTGCTAATACTACATCAGATATGCTATTTCACTTGCTTAAATTCTTGACTCTTTCATCAAGGAAAATTGGTTATTTTGAAAGACTCTAGTTTGTATTCTCAATTTGCTACTGTGGTTCGTACAGTGAAGCTTTTTATACTATTAAATGAATTTATCAGTCTAACTGTAATAATTATTATTAATTTATATATAGTTAACATATAAGTGTAAATGGTGAACAAAAATAATTAATACTATTTGGTCTTAATACTTAATTAAGTATTAAAATAGTCTTAATACTATTTTTATTATATACCAATATAATAAAAAGGAAATTTTAAAAAGTAAAGAAAAGTAAAATACCAGTTTTTTATGATTACTGTCTTAATATTAAAATTGTACTAAAATTAAGTTATTAGTTAACTTAATGAATATTTACGAATATTGGAATTTACGAATATTTACCCAAATAATACTTCTTATTAGGTGTAAATGGTACTCTTAAAAGTGTTTAAGGCTTTTTATTAATTCCTTTGTTGTACCATCATTCTTTTTATCACTTTTGCATTTGTATTACAAAAGTACGGATAAAAATGAGTTAAAAAGTTGTTATAGTAGTGCATGTAAATACAAAATGAACAATATTCTGTTTATTAACTTACATACAAGAATTACGGACTGTTATGTAATTAGTAAGAATAATATTGCCTATAACAACAGTATGCAATAAGTATATAAAATAAAGGAATCATACATTTTCAACTAGCCCGACTCAAGCATTTCCTTATAACCTTAACCTAATAAGAGCTAATTATAACCTTATAACCTTAACCTTATGCTAATAATTAGCATATTCCTCATTCCTTTTAAAGCATAATGCAGTGAAAATCTCTCACAATAAATCTTAATTTCTTTTATAAAGGAAAGAAATTAATAATTTGCTATATATATTGTGATATTATTGAAATACTATAATCATTTCCCTTGTACGTGACAATAGAAACATGGAGAATGTATTTATCAACCTGGCTGTTGCTCTATAAATGTTCAGCACTCTTTCACCCTTTTGCAAATCAAATATACTCTTTTGCAAGTCAAATTCACTTTTACACAAATCCAATTTACTTGATTAGAATTTCATTGAAAATACTTCTAGCTGAATAGATATTTTAATTTGAAAAAAAAAATGAAATACAAGTAAATTATCAGAAAGTCTAATATTTTATTACAAAAATACATACTATTATATCAATGATCAAACCACAATAAGAAAATGGAAAAACAAGACTAAGATCTTTCAGCCGTAGTCTTGTTTTCCCAATTTCTTATTGTGGTTTGATCATTGATTATTATTTCACGTGTTTATGTGAAATCTTTTTATACTATTATATATTTATTTACAATTGATTATGATTTAATTTAAATTTAATAATAAAAAAAGAAATGAACAGATGCATAATGAATGTTAAAATCAAGTGTTTATATTATACAACAATTTTGATATATTGTTTTGACGAGTATTTTGGCAATTCAAACAATGCATATGCACATTAAACGGAAAGAAACACTTTTAAAATAATAATAAATCAAAAAATATAGAAGAAGAACATAATAAAATTGTTTCTCACCTTGTTCATGTGCCAGAATAAAAGAAATATAAAACACTAATACATTTGGGTTGGAGGCAGTAGTTAATAACCTATTTATATTGTTAAGGCTCATTGTAGCACTTATAACAATCAGGCAACACTGATTGTTAAATAGAATAACAATCTTCTATTCATGCCACCAAATATAAATAAATTATAATGTAATCAAACATAATAATAACTATTTCATTAATAAACTATTATTGAATTCGCATTAAAAAATTTTAAAAAATAAAAATATTTAATTAAATGTAATGATTTTATAAAATTTCTAACCAGCAAAATTTAGTATAAAAAGTTTGAATTGGTGTTACAGACTTTATATAAATCAAGCCTTTTATGTTTTTCACTCCCGTTTGATGGTATCACACCCATAAAGTTTTTATCACAAAAATTGTTATAGTTAAAGAACTCTTCAAGATATTTTAAATCTGCAGCTATTTCCTGAAAGAGAATTGTATGACAATTCTTTTTTTTATATTAGCCATCGAATTTAATTTATTTTTTTAAAAAAAATTCAAGCTATTATTTTCATAAGTTATTATTATTATTTCAAAAGTATTTTTATTAAGTCTCCTAAATCTTAACATTTATAATAAAATATTTAAATTCCATTTGCATAACTTCTTTTATGTTTATGTGTACCATTTAAATAGATAGTTTTCCAAAAAAAATTAGTTTTTTAATCACCTTCATTTGAGTTTTGGGTAGTGCATAATAATCACACCCCAATAGTTGTTGAGGTGTGATTATTATCACACTTTTTTGTGATGTATTCACAAAAAATGATTTTTAATACGAGGGTCGTCCAGAAAATAAGTTCCGTTTTGGTCTGTAGGGTGGTAGGAGTGGTTTTTGCCAAATCCGGCAACACTGCTCGAAAGAGGAGAGGTGGGGGAATAGAATGAGAGGTGGGGGACCTCAGTCGGTCAATTACCAACGTCAGGGCAGGTAGTTGAAATGGAGCCCTCCATGTCACGTCCCGCCACCTCGATCCTGTTCCCTCTCGAGTTGTTTTGCGCGGAGTGATTCAATTTCTTTATGCACAGGGTTTCAAATCAGTTCAAATTCACGAACAGCTCATTTCTGTTTATGGAGAAGGTGTAATGAGTGAATCAATGGTGAGGAGATGGGTACGTGAATTTAAGGCGGAAAGACATTCACTTGAGGATGAAAGTGGGAGAGGCAGACCCTCAGTTGTGACGGACGAAATTGTCGCAGAAATCGACAATGCAATTCGCAAAGATCGTCGTTCAACCCTGGATGAACTCCACCTGAGTTTCCCAGACATCTCACGATCCCTCATCCATGAGATCGTCTCGGAAAAACTTGACTTTCGGAAAGTTTCCGCCCGGTGGGTCCCTAGAGAGCTGAATGTCTTCCCGCCTTAAATTCACGTACCCATCTCCTCACCATTGATTCACTCATTACACCTTCTCCATAAACAGAAATGAGCTGTTCGTAAATTTGAACTGATTTGAAACCCTGTGCATAAAGAAATTGAATCACTCCGCGCAAAACAACTCGAGAGGGAACGGGGATCGAGGTGGCGGGACGTGACATGGAGGGCTCCATTTCAACTACCTGCCCTGACGTTGGTAATTGACCGACTGAGGTCCCCCACCTCTCATTCTATTCCCCCACCTCTCCTCTTTCGACCGGTGTTGCCGGATTTGGCAAAAACCACTCCTACCGCCCTACAGACCAAAACGGAACTTATTTTCTGGACGACCCTCGTATGTAACTGTTATACATATTAAAAATGGTGTTACAAACATTTTTAATATGTAACATAATATTAATGGTTACAGGCACTATGTCTTAAAGAAAAACTTTAAACTAATAATAGTTTATTATTAGTTTAAATATGTAATATGTTTATATTATTTAATATGTAAATAATTACATATTAATATATGTAATCCATGATCATATGGATCAGGGAGGATTACATATGAAACTCTTAAATGAACATTATGAACAATGCTCACACATTTTTTTTTAACTCACAAACACGTGAATTACTTAGTTTGTTTTTTAACATTTATTACTTAAAAAAAAAATAATACTTGTTCTCTTACCAAAGGATTGACTGTAAGGTAATTTACAGATTCAAAAGTCACTTTTTTCATAACCTAGTGAAATATCACCACTAATTACTTATTGAAATTCATCACTAATTACCTCAATTGAAAGGTTGAGCACAGAATGAAAATTTTCATTGCCAAAATCTCGCCACTAATTACTTATTGAAATTCATCACTAATTACCTCAATTGAATGGTTGAGCACAGAATGGAAATTTTCATTGCCAAAATCTCGTCACTAATTACTTATTGAAATTCATCACTAATTACCTCAATTGAAAGGTTGAGCACAGAATGAAAATGTTCATTGCCAAAATCTCGCCACTAATTACTTATTGAAATTCATCACTAATTACCTCAACTTAAAGGTTGAGCACAGAATGAAAATTTTCATTGCCAGACTGTGTAAAGTTTTCTGTGGAGGATATCTCTGTGTAATAAGACACCAAAAGTGGTTCGTAGTCAATTCTAGTTATGTCATGATATTATCTTTCTGATAAACGTGTGTTCACTCTCTGTCAAACGCCGACAAAAGGGAAAAACAAACAGGATATTCAAGTTACTGCGATGGTTATAACTAATACTTTTACTTAAGGGTATACAGTTTAATTTATTCAAAGGCGTGTTATTTCCTTTTATAAATATGTTTCTATATATGTAGAACTATTCCTTTAGTTCTTTTCATTAGTACCTTAGTATTATTTATATTCTAAGTGACCCTATGTTCTGAAATCCAATTCATATAAGCGTATATTTAAGAAAATGAAACCAATTTGGAATCTTATGAGAAATCAAAATACTCCATTAGAATTTTTTAATAGCAAATTAGTAGCAAATTCAATATTTCAATCCTCACGGCTGGGATTCCACCGAAAAATTAAAAATAGCTTACACAAATGAAAAATGAAAGTTTGATAAAATCGCTTACAAAATGTCCTTTAACTATCTCATATCAATCTAATAATCATAATTTCTTTGAAATTACTAGTAGTATAAATTTTCAGGACTGAAGGACTTAATTTACATATCAGTTAGAATTTTCTCTATTTCAAGGACTTATTGTTAAAGGTAACATGACTGTATTTTGTTTTGTATGTTATTACTATTTCTTTTGTTTTCTTTTTTAAAAAAAATATAGTTTTGGTGAAATTAGATTGCATCAAAAGTGAACAAAGTAACTTCTTTAAAAGTTTTCTTTTGCAGATATGATGTAACATATTACTCATTTTGTTGTAAGCAAATTGAGAAAAAACCATTTACTTATATATACCATTATATATACCAATATAAACCATTTACTTAATTAACATATCTTTCTTTAATTCTGTCAGGGATTTGGTAATTTGTTTCATTCCAAATCTATTTCTTTCTTATTCTTAAATAATTCTTTTTTAATTCTTTTAAACATTTCTATATTCCTCTGCTTCTTTATTGTTGGCTATATTCTTTCTCTAAACAAAATAGTTAATTAACTGTTTTCCTTTAATTTGTTTCTTAATGTTTCACACTAATCTCTCTCTCTCTTCTCTCTCTCTCTCTCTCTCTCTCTATATATATATATATAATATATATATATATATATATATATAAGCCTGTCCTACAAAGTACATCGGGATGACCACAACCAGACTATCAAGACGTCTTACCTTCCACCTTACAGCAGGTACTCCGAAAAACCATACGAGACAAGCACATAACACAACATTAACGAGGGAAATGTTAGAGAACGGAACAAGTTTAAGAATAGAAAATAATACCAGCCGCCTTCATATCCTCGAATTGTGGTTTGACCATTGATTGTTATTTCACGTGTTGATATGCAATTTTTTTTCTATATGTTCTATATGTACGAGGTGTGTAAATAAAGTAGTGAGACTGGCAACGTCGCTTTCGATCTGGCAACGCTGGAGACGCGTGGCCTTGAGTAGCGTCAGGTGCACGTGTGATGCGCCTCCAGTATGAATCTGAACTCGCCACAGTCATTTGTTTGTCCGTAGCGTTGGTTTTCGTGAAATGGTTTTTTCTTGAGCGTTTTAAAAATGAGTGACCTCAAAGTTGAGCAGCGGTGTGCAATCAAATTTTGCTTCAGACTTGGACATAATGCAACCGAAACTTTTGAAAAACTTCAGGACTGTTGTCTTACTCAGTCCTTACTATAAATAGTTATAGGAAATACTATAACTATTTCCAAACACTACAAATATTAATTTGGTTTTGTTTTGTTTCTGTTTACTTTCTTCTTATAATAATTTAAATGAAATCAATAGTAGAATCTTTTCATTGGTTTCTTTTGTTATAATAGTGTTTCTCACAGTCACTTGTTTTTTGCTGTGTGCCCGAACAGGATATCATTGCCTCCACTGCATATACGAAGTAAATATAGATTAGCATGTGATTGCGTTTTTCTTAATATCACTGTAAGCCTACTTCTAGATTACCCTGACCAATTTTAAAAAGCACTCACCAGGCAATCAAGAAGTGTTGTTTCTTCCCTTTATTGTCAAGTCTATAAAGATAAGTTGGCCAAATATTAGTAGTGTAGAAAAGACATTTTTCACAAACGTACAACTGGAAATGTTTCTTTTTCTTACCATTATAGTAAATGAATAATTCATTTATACAGACAAGAGGATCAGGGATTACATATGAAACTATTAAATAAAAATTATGAACAATACGCACACATTCTTTTTAATTTACTATTCCTTGTCAGAAAATGGTAAAAGTAATAGCAATTTATAAAAAAATCTTAAACAGTTAGGTTTTGTCAATATTTTCTTATTTAAATTAAACTGTCAACCTAAAGATTTGAAGTTTAAAAAACTGCTCGTAATCATAATAATTAGAAATTATTTTGATCCTCATTCTGGTAATTATTTCAATCATAATTAAAAATAAGCCTGGTTCCTATCTCACTTTTGTTAACTTATTGTGAACATAAATACATGAATAGAATACAGTTTCATAACAAATACATATATTAAATTTTGGTTGTTTAAATAAGTAGGTTTGTGATTCAATTTCAAAGAATTAATATGAGAATTAAATCAATTTTTGTTATATTGCACCGGTTCATTATTGATTATTTGACGATTGCTGGTATATGGTGGAGAACTACAGGGATCTGTTTACTCTCTTCTCAATTACCTTTATTTTAGGCAGGGTTTGTCCTATATGAAGCATTGGATGTAATTACATGATGTGTGTATTGTCTGCTCTGCAAATATGAAGAAATCAAGACCATTATATTGGGACTCGTGCAGTGCACTGTACAATAACTGCCACTTTGACAACGCTACAGGTCAATAATCCTCTTATCATTGATAATTGTCTTCTGCCATTTGTTATGTATTTAATGTTATTTTGTTAAACATTTTAAAACGTTAAGTTATAAATATTGTTACTTTTAAACTATCATTTATTACATTATTATAAGCTATTGTTATATGTTAAAAACGATATTGGTTCCTATCACTGATTACAAGATTCTATGTTTATTTGTTAACCTTTTAGATATGTTATATTATAATTATTGATATCAATTTATAATTACTTATCACTTGTTACTTGTTGAGTTGTTCTGTTATATTCCTTATGAATTTTGTTATTTTATAGCATTGGTTAGATTATAATACCTCATTATGTTATATTTCTTGTTAGTTTAACATCACGTAAAACTAACGTGAAATTGTTACGTTATTTCACATAATTTTGTTGTTATATTTGTTATAAATATTGTTATTTATTTTCTACCATTTATTATTTCAAACTAATTTATTTTGTTAAAATATTGTTCTTTGTTTACTAACACTTGTTATATTAATTTATATTACTTTTTTACAAACATTATTATTTGTTTTTGTATAATTTATTACATAACTTTGTTATAAATAATGAGGTTTGTACTTACCTTCAGTTAAATTTGTTACATTATTTAACTATGTAGTTAAATAATGTAAGAATATACTATATGTATATTCTTATACATACTTATATTTCTATGTACTATATGTATATAATATATATTATATAGTAACAAATGTATCATCTACTATTTGTTTGCACGACTGCAATATACTTTCAGTTAGAAGTAGATAGCACTAATTCAATTTGAAATTTCATATACTTTGACATAAATTTCATTAAATTAAAAAAAAACCAATGACGAAGTAATGTGGACTATGTATTAAAGCAAAAATGATTACATGGATAACACATCAGTGTCAAGGAAAACGCCAGGAATTTTCAAACACTCAATACCTATTGGTAATAAGTATTGTATATTATACAATACCATTAATTAATACAATAATTAATACAATACAATGTACATTAATTGTACAATTATAAGCTGTTCATATAATTGTAGAAACTTTTTAATAAATAAAAAAAATTCCACACATTTCTAACTATTTAAGAGGATGTTTAAATAGAAAAAAACTTCTCTTTTTATAATCTGCACTTTTTGTATTCGGTCATGGGAGTAGTTAGTAAAATTTTATTTATGCACATAGTGTGAACTCCCAGACGATAACAGGAATATAATCGATATTTATTGGATTAAGGCAAAACAGAAGTGGAAAAGTGATAAAATCGTCAGATGAATGTTAAAAACCGCATCTAGCTTCTAAAGTAGACGAAAAACTTTCAGAAAAATGTTAAGTATTGAGCTAAACTTGTTCAAAAGAATAAATAGTCCAAACTAAGCAAAGTATGCGGGTAAACTCTGAAACAGGTTTGTTCACTAAGTAGTTAATACAAATTTGCGAGAGAATCAAGTATGAATGAAACACGCGACCGTAAGCTATGAAACTGTATAGAAAATGAAAACACAAAGATGACTTAAAACTATCATCAGATAGTTGTAATGGCCAATGGGCAGTAATACATGGATAACCACAAGACACTCATGAATACACAACTGGGAATACTGTGGCCAGAATTTAGATTTTGATATCAAATCTTCAAACCTCCTTAATAGTGTTAAGTTGTTCTTAATGTCTATATTTACTTGATTAAAATAAATAAATGCTATTTCGTATGATCATAATTCAGTACATCAGAGTAACAATAAAATTCATTATTTCTAACGTAGCGCAATCAGTTATTATATGGTATTTACTCATTATTGGGTAAAAAGCTATTGAAATGGTCTCCGTATATAAAAATTTAATCGTATAAACAACGCATTTCGAACAAGTAGTGTTCTTCCTCAGGCATTAACTACGGGTGAGTGTCTGTGGTACAACTGACCTAGAATGTAGTAGAATGGGTTAATGGGTTAGTTCCACTGAGGCTAGTAATATTAGAATTAGTAATAATACAATCCGTCATACCTCGTAAAGTCTCAGAAAAGCTCGACCGGTTTCGGGTCCGTCTGGATCCTATCTTCAAGAGCACCTAACTGACTCTGAATGTTATTTTCCTATTACCTACCTATATGTTATCAACATTGTGGAATCAGTGTTGTCTGTTAGTTATTTTTTTTTGCATATTTCTTTAATTGCTATGTTTTTTACTTTTATTTCTTATCTCATAATCTATTTCCAGTTCTAATTTTGTTCTTATACCCGTTATTTGTTGCTATTGTTTTTATGGTATTTAATTCCTTATTATAGTTAATTGGATTCATGGGTACGTTTAGTAATCTATCAATCATATATCTATACACGGATGTTTTTTGTTGTGGTGGGTGGAGTGATGATTTATGTATAGTTGTGTCGGTGGTAGTTGGTTTGCGATATATTTGAAAGCTGAGTTTGTCTTTAGTTTTTCCTATTGTTAAGTCTATGAGGTTTAATTTGTCATTTGTTTCTATTTCGTGGGTGAACTTGATTTTGTTGTTTAGTGAGTTGAGATAATTCTTTATGTCTATTATATTTTGGTTACTAGGGTTATTGACTATTAGGAAGGAGTAATCAACATATCTGCAATAGTAAACTGCGTTAAATTTTGACTTTAGAACATTTACATAGACCTTTTCAAGTTCTTGGAGGAAAATTTCTGAAAGTATCGCAGATGTTGGATGTCCCATTCCTAATCCATCATTTGCTTTGTAGAAATCATTGTTAAATCTGAAGTAGTTCTGTTTGAGAGTTGTTTTAGTTAGTTTTATTAGTTCTTCTGTACTATTGTCATGTTCATGTACATGTTATTTCGCGTATGATGTTAAGTGATTAATTCTAGGTCGCGTATGACCTAGAATGATTCAACGTTGGTATGCAAACTGACTCCGTGTACAACTGCGTTGTACCACAGACACTCACCTTAGTTAATTCCTGAGGAAGAATACTACGTGTTCGAAAAGCGTTGTTTATACAATTAAATTGTTATATGTGGAGACCATTTCATTAGCTTTTTACCCAACAAAATTCATTATACATTGTCAAATATATTCATTTTATATTGTGATTCATACCAGAGAAATATAAATTTCATCATAGAAAGAACAATGGCATTTAGGTGACCATCACACATTCATATTTTCTCACATTGATTTATGCGCACGTTACATTTCATATGATTATATATTACTATTATTATTTCATAATTAAAGAAAAATGATATATCTAAATCAGTGTTTCCCAAAGTGGGCGGCGCTTTGATATCGGGGGGTGGTAATGCAAAAAGGAGCGGGGATTCTGTTTCCATAAATTTAAAATATTCATGCAATATAATTTCTAAATTTAAGTGAAAACACAACATGTAAACTTCTAGGAAACAGTTTCTTAAAATTATTTGTTTTAATAATTCATTT
The DNA here is from genome assembly GCA_026182355.1 of Hermatobates lingyangjiaoensis. Lineage (NCBI taxonomy): Eukaryota > Metazoa > Arthropoda > Insecta > Hemiptera > Hermatobatidae > Hermatobates > Hermatobates lingyangjiaoensis. The sequence continues at coordinate 165,857 of JAPFBL010000296.1, forward strand.
TTATGTTAAAAGTATATTCTCACCTAAGTTTCTTTTATTGTTTATTAATTCTTTTGCATAAATATGCTATGAAACAATACATCTATTGGATGTTAAATAAATATTCGGTTAGTAATTATTTTAATTTAATTATTAAAATGTTACTCATTTGGTTATTTAGTTTTTAGTATTTAGAATCTGAGTATTATACAAGGGTGTTGAGTTATAGGTTTATGGACCCATGGGGGCGGTCACTCGAAAAAGTTTAGGAAACACTGATCTAAATGATATTGTTATTAATAAGAAAAGAATTTGACCACAAGATTAATCATATTTGTAACTATAAAAGGCCTCCAGATTTTCATTATTTGGTAATAACAGTATGTACAAGAAATGTTTTCTTGGAATGCTTTACCAACATGATGAAAAAATTGAATCATTCTAAAGAGATTAAATTATAATTATCATTGTATCTTTTTTTATATTAAGTAGTTAAATTAATAATATCACAGAGAGTCATATTTACTATGATGGTATGTAAACGCTGGAAAAAAATTTATGTGCATAAAGAAATAATTGGTGCTTTTTCTGTAAAAGAGAAAGAAAAGTACAATGGAGAGTAAACGAGATTTAAGTTAAATCTATTTGGGTTAATTCCCATCCTTGAAGAGGAAAACATTATTATGTTCCTCTAGAAAAACATCTCTACAAGTGAATAATTCACTCTCTGATCGTATTTTCATTTCGCCTTAAACAAACTTTTTTTATGAAAGCTAAGGAATAAAAAAAATAATACACCTGACTAACATTTATGAAATTCTGTTATTAGAGGAGTCGTGCTTCTTTCTATAAAAATCAAGAGCTTTTTTAAAAGGGTGATTTTAATTAATATTTTATATTTTATATTTTCTTGGTTTTAGGTAACAAGAAAAAAAAATATTCAAAAACAGAATAACTCTAGTACAGTGATAAAAAATAGGGGAAGGGAGTAATTAACTAATTCCTCCTGGAGTAAGCTCAAAATATCAGTTAACATCAATACTAATCTACCTATCATTTTTGTTCATATTGACACTTTTTAATTCAATAATTAAATCAACATTTTTGTTAATAAGGCTGCCTGAATTTTTTCCAATTAATGAGCTCAAGACACTAACTAACCATTTGGACAAGCTATATGGGCCCGAACTGACAGAACTCACCACTAAAGGTATTGGGTAATTATTTTTTTGCGGCTTGTTCAACCCAAACTACCACAAAAAAATCAACGAGAACTAATTGCTAAATTGTTATTAAAATCCCCTTCTTTACGATATATTTACGGGTTGATTCAAATTAACCATATGTATAGAAAAATTTTTAATTGAATAATTTATTATATATAGAGAATATTTAAATCATTAGTTGTGCAATCCGTAATTGTGTGGTATTTACTCATTCTGAGGTTAAATGGATAAACCAACAAAAGTCTCCACACAAATGAAGTTTTATTCAACGCGTTTCGAACACTTTGTGTTCATCATCAGGAAGACACTATAATACAAATTATATCTAATTAGTTACAAAAATTAGAGTAAAATAATAAAATTCAATTAAAAAAAAAAGTTTCTTTCCTCTAAATTAGTGGTTCTGGCCTTCTTTATCTCAGTTAATGGTTTTCAAGCATACTCGAAGCCTTTGTTACCTTATCTCTTAAATGCCTATCCCCACTCTTACCTCAGAATAGAGAATATTTGTTTAATCCTTGATTTTTTTCGAACCATACAATTTAAATATTAGATTCAGGCAACAAGAAATGTTTATACTGTTGTTCATAACTATATTTTTTTAATGAAAATTTTCTATCAAAGCTAATAAATGAAGTATGCATATAATTATCAGGTGTTAATGGGTTAATTCCAATGAGGTTAGTAATATTAGAATTAATTTTAATAATATCCGTCATGCTTCGTATAATCTTTGGTGAATTCTACCGATTTCGGATCCTACTAGTTCCCATCTTCAAGGGTAACTGAAGAATCGGTCTTGAAGATTGGAACCAGTAGGACCCGAAACCAGTCGAGCTCACCAGAGATTATACTATATTAATATTAATTCTAATATAATTATTTATTAGAAGAATATACAAGTTTCTGTCTCAGTATGTAATAAGTATGATAATCTCTTCCAAACATATTCAAACAAACAATAACTTCATATGGTTAGGTTAGGCTCCAGGTACAGCCATACAAGACAAACAAGAGTTACAGTTCATTTATTTTATAGTTTTTAAAGTTCCTGTTTAATTATAAACAAAAGAAATATGCAAAATATTCAACTATCTAATGTCTTTTTTACCCATTAGGAGAGTGCTCATTATTTTTTCGGTACAGTTAATTGAATAATAATACAATTTATAACGTTAGTATCATTATCCTATCAGTATCATGCCTTCCTGGCTACCTGGTATTAGGTAGATTGAATTGACTTGCAGGTTAACTAGATAAAATAGAAAACATATAATATTTTTTGAATCATTAGTTGTGCAATCCGTAATTGTGTGGTATTTACTCATTCTGAGGTAAAATGGATAAACAAACAAAAGTCTCCACATAAATGAAGTTTTATTCAACGCGTTTCGAACACTTTGTGTTCATCATCAGGAAGACACTATTGTGAATAGTGTCTTCCTGATGATGAACACAAAGTGTTCGAAACGCGTTGAATAAAACTTCATTTGTGTGGAGACTTTTGTTGGTTTATCCATTTTACCTCAGAATATTTTTTGAATTTACCATTTTGATATTTTTTATCAGCACATTAATTTATCGCTCATATCTTACACGCATTTAAGAAATGTAACAACTGCTCATCGTTTCTTGTGTTAGAATATTAGAACTTCTGGAACTCCTGCATTCTTCATATATCTCTGGTGAAGTGCATATTCCAACACAATATGCCCTATAGTTTATGATACAAGACAATTGTTACCTTCTGTTCGTTAAGTTATAGTTTTCTCCTGTAATTACAAACGATTGTTTGTAACAAATAATATTATGAAACTATTTTATTCAAGTAACACATATTTTCACAGCATTTATTTATATCCCTATTCTCCAAAAGTTAATATTAATATTTTAAAAAATTAATATTTTACATTTGACCTATAAAAGAGATAAGCTGTTGGGAAACGCTCTTCTCTAAGTCTATCAAGAAATACATTTTAAATTAAGCTCAAAGGATAGAAAAATATTACTACAATTAATAGCACGAAAATATGAAATGATAGAGCTTTAGAGACTCTCCATTGTAGAGCTGTTCGATTAGAAGAAAAGATCTGCAAAACAAGAACTATGAAAACGCCTCGAAAGTGGCAACATCCAGCAATTGTGCTTAAAACAAATTAACCAAAGTTTAGCGTAGAAGGTATGTTTAAAAATTAGAAATATTCTTCTCAGACCAGGCAAAGTATAATGTTTAAATATATTCTTTTGTTTTCAAATAAATTTTTCTTGCTACTTAACGAAGACTGTTATGTAATAAATAAAATAAACACTTTCCTCCGTAGTCTTATGTAATTCTACTTTTTCATTAATTTTTTATTTTTTGGGTAAAGTTTAGAAAGGTGTTTTCTATATTATATTTCTCTTTCAGTTTATGTTTATATTCAATTTTACAAGTTTAATTAATATAATCATGTAAAAAAAAAACCCCTCGTTGTATCTTTTCTGGATTTATTTGAACATTTAATTAATTTAACCAATTATAACGGTCGTTGAATAATACCTACAGTCTGGTAGGTATGGATAAAAAGTTTTTGAAGATCACTCTGATTGGATTTATATATTTCCACGATTGAACCATTGTTAGAAATAAATGTTGATTGTTATTTCAATTTTTTTAAAATAAAATTATTTTTATATATTGTTAAAAAGACGCCATATTTTTTGTTTATCATTGTAATTATTGCCTTTTCATACCTTCTGCTTATAGATTTTCATTTCTGTATCTCCTAACTGATGCAGCTATCTCACAATAATTATTATGCTCGTTGCAATATGTTTCAAAAACTTGAACTATGGTGCTCTAAACAACGAATTATGTCTAAAGGATGATGTGCTTCCAAGTATATAACACTATCACTAGATTTAAATATATATTATGATTATATTAGTAGAATGTTTATAAATATAATTAATAATATTTAAAGTAATGGAGCTATGAAATATATATCGCTAAATTATATTGTTTTAATAGAAGCATTATTGCAATTTTCGAGGTGTTCATCCATGTAAGTTGTTCAATAATCTGATCAATAAACATTTTAATTTTGTGTTTTTGTACAAACTGAAGTGCAATAATTCAATAAATACATAATGCGATATGTCTATGATTATGTTCCATGTATTGATTTATAGTTTTTTAAAACTAAATTTTATTCAATATAGTTATTAAAGAAACAGAATGAATAATTCGAATATAGCTGGTTTGAATGTGATTGGTTTATCTCTGTCAGAGACATGACCGTTACTGTTCTCTACCCCAGGTCAAACAATCCCCATCGCAATCCTGTATACCTTATCACACCATTTATCTTCCTACCCTTGACCGCAACTTCCAGCAAACCCCCAACACCTGTCAAGGCGTGAACACTTGCCTACTAATGGTAGGCCTGACAACCTACAAACATTACACCTGTTTCCTCCCTAATTTCCTTCTACATAGTTAAATGGAAATAAAATTTCTTTTCATTCTTACTAAACTAACTAATAAAAAACATTTCGATAAAATTTATTTTCATAAATATTCAGTATATTTTGGTTATTTAGTATATGTTTATTATTATATAAAAAAACTTGATATGATATGGTGCTTCTTGGTGAAAATATTATAAACAACCATAAATAAAAAAAACTTATATAGTTACAGAAGTAGGTTAGGTTGCAGTGGCAGTTCCACAAAGGAACACACTTAGCCCGAGCATTGGCCCTTTGTGATACCACACAAGAAAGATTGATTCTACAGTGGGAGTCCTAAATTTTGCCTAACACAAGTGTATTTAGAGTAGGGATCTTTAACGAGTACCTGACATCGTACCGGCTCGGGACCGACAGTTTAACGTCCTTCTCTGAGGGACGACGTGCTCAGATTTATTCACCTCCCGCATGAATAAATCGAGGGCCAGGTGGGGATTGAACCCCGGTCCTATCAGATCAGAGGCGAGCACGTAACCACTGAGTTAGCCTGACCCCCCCTTAGTTACAGAAGTAACATAATAATTTTGTTATAAATGACATATAATAATAAAAAAATTAAGAAAAATGTAATATTTAAAGTATTTTGTATTTTTGATGTATTTAACGAGCAGTCCAGTCTAGTGCCCTGTGTGCAAAAATTAATTTTGTTTAGTTTTATATTATGCAGTTTATTATTATTATTGAATATTGTTTTATTGGGACACAGTTATCGACCTATAAAAACGTTTAGTGAATTCAAATAAAATTAAGGAAGGATTGTTAGGTTTATTAATAATAATTGCATAGTCCTAATAATACAATATTCAGCAAAGTTGTGTGCTTCACCCATAGGAATAAGAAATTATAATTTAACGATATTATACATCCTAAACAATCATATTAAAACAAATAAATCTGATCAAATAAATTAAAGATTGATGATCATTGAATTGAATTGTATCAAAAATATTTATATAATTCAATATTCAATATTAATTGTATACAAGTATTCATAAATTAATAAATCAATAGATATGTTTAATTTTCTTCTCATATCATCTATTTGTAATTTAAAATGTAACATATAACACATTTTTCTCATAGGTAGTTTAATTAGAGACTCTGGAGAATTTCATTTAATATCTCTGCAGAGTGAAATTTCTCAAAAATATGGTTTTAGTTAAATAAAAATTCTATTTGCATGTATTGTATTTGTTTTAATGGAGGCTTTTCTCCTAAATAGCTCACTTAGTGAAGAATTTACGGCATAGAATCCTAACCTTATTTATGTAGAAAACGTAAGTATCTATACACTATATACACAAGCACCTAAACAAAATGATTCCATAAACTAAATTCACGGAAAAACCGCACATAAAAGAGTTTCAAAAAACTCATTACTATATTTCGGTTGCCTCGTCAACAGGTAGAAATATATGAGTCAGTCGAAGAGAAGTAATGTTTACCTTGCTTTGGATCGACTTACATATTTCTACCTAAATTTTGTTTAGTAAAGATTACTAAATATTTATTGAGAATCGAAAATTGTACAAACCATACGAAAAAATAATTACTTTTGCTAAAATTTATTCAGAATTATCAAGCCTAAAAAAAATTTTTGAAAAACTAGAACTACTATTAAGAAATCTTTCAAAACTGTACCTCCACAGATTTTCAGCTAACAGGAAACCAAGAACATTAAGCAACAAAACACAAAAAAATTAAAAGAAAGCCAAAAATGGACAGTGTTATTGTTTTTTGTAGAACAGATGTGTTTCTAATAAAATTACTTTTATTATTATTAATACTACAAACAATTTAATATATTAATAATAATAATAATTATAATAATAATAATTATCTACACAGGATGGGGAAAGTTGATAGCCCTCAATGTAAGCACTGTAGCTCGGGGGAAAACGACGATGAAGAGCATACCTTCTTCTTCTTCTGTGCTAAATGGGGAGTGCTGCGGCAGGAATTAATAGGATCACTGGAAGAGGTCACTCCAGAGACCATAGTTCAAAAGATGCTCCTAAACGAAAACAATTGGTCAAAAGCTGCAAACTTTGTAGAGGCGGTTCTCCATCATAAGAAGAACGAAAGTGGTGTGAGGCAAGGGCAATGATTGAACGAATGGGGACAAGAAGGTGAATCCTATTCAGGAGGACTGAGGCACCGGCACGAAGTAATGTGCAAACGGTTTCCGTGTCGGGTATTGCCAGGAAATAGGATGTGGTTTTTTAGTGGGTCGGGACCCCCAATCCCACATACCCTAAGCAAAACGTCTTGCTAAGGGATCTGATGAACAGATTTTTCCACATCCTACGACGAAAAAAAAAAATATTAATAATATTACAAAATAACTTTACGAAAGTTCTTCCTCAGATTACTCAAGATAGAAAAAAAAACAAAAAAAAACGATAATCAACAATAAAAATAAGCAGAAATAAATAAACACAGGGTAAAGTAAAAATTACAATGTTATTATCTTTTTTGAAGGAACTATTTTACTCATAATCCACATATCATCTTTGTTTGTAATATATATTGTCAAAAAAAAATTAATAAAACAAAACAAGCCACTCTTCAATTGTTGTATGCAATACAGAACTCCAGTAAGGAAATAAATTATTAATGAAAAGAAGTACTTTTAGTAATTTTAATAATTTTCAATATTTTTTTTAGTTAGTTTAATTCAGTTCTTTTCAGAAAAATACTTACTTTTAGGAATTTTTAAATAGCATATTAATAATTACTTCTTATTTAGCATACTAAACTTTGTTTTATCTCTAAGTTTGCAGCCCTGTGACTAACAAAAATCTACAAAGTTGTTTCCTGGAAAAAGTGTATATTCCACTTGAATTTCTTCTCCTCTAATCTTATAACATTAATAATAGAAGCACAGTTTATTGAAATAAAATATTAAATTCTTCTTTAAAAATAAAATTTAAATTTATTAAAAAAACTTTATAAAATTCACATTAATTTTAACTTTCACATTAATTAACATGTAATACCCGATTTGTAGGTAATTCAATATTGATTTTTTTGTAGTGTAACCTTTAAAATTGTAAATATAATTATTCAGTTAAATTAGTATATTTTTATGTCAACTTTAGTAGACTGTATAGTTTAATCAATTTTGAGTCTAGTTAAGGCAAAAAATTATTGGTTTTACTTGTAACAATGAATTGTAACATACATTTCTTTTTAATATTTAAGTTTTATTATTCATGTAGTATTTTATGTACACTGGGCAACGAAAAAAATTTTGGTCATGGTGCCTAAGATGTTTTAACAGTTAAGGTTAAAACCAAGATGATCTCTACAAAAAAGATGATCTCTCTGTTTACAATACAATGAACATTCTGATTTGAGAGTTCTCAATTTTGCCCAACTCAAGCTTGCGAATCCGTTCACGAATATCTGATATCGTATAGGTTCGAGACTGACGGCTTAACATCCTCTCTAAGGAATAACGTGATCAGATTTATTCACCTCCCATAAGAATAAATCGTGGATATGAGTGGGTGAACCCCAGATCTGCCAGTTGTGAGCCAAAAATGCAAGAAACTTTGCTACCATGGAGCCCAAAAATATAACCAAAAAAAATTTTTTAAAGTTATACAGGAAAAAACCGTTTGTATATTTAATTTCATTGATATATAGCTATATTCATTATTCAAATTATGAAGCTATTACAAGAAAAGAAGATGTAGAAACAATAGACATCTCAAATTAATATTTCGATCTCACCTTCATAGGAGAAAGGGTAAGAAGAGGGAAGGATATGCGTCATATCCTTCCCCTGATGACGACGAGGTCGAAAAATTGAAGTAAGATGTGTATTGTTTGTACTTGTTCTTTATTGTATTTATTATTTGATTTATACCTTAGTACAGTTGATTCCAGTTAATAGTTAAAGTTATGTATTCGTCAAAATAATGATCTTTAAACAATTGTATAAATAATTACAAAATTAGACTGCCCTCCATATTGAACGCATTATTTATTTGTTTTATCTAGGTTTATGTTTAGTTTTAGAATTATCACTTGTTTTTTTTCTGTTAACCTGATTACCTCATATTGTCCATTGACCTACGTAATAAATAAACTTCATTCGCATTCTTGCCTTGTCATAAATAATAGATATAATATTAATTTAAATCATTTTTATTTTTATTCCGTATTTTAGTTCTATTAATTTGAACTTTTACAACTTTGGATTTGTAATATGGTAAACTAAATAAAGCGCTATGCATTATGTTAAAAATGTGTAGTTGGAAATAAAACATTCTTTGTTGCGTAAAAACCTTTTACTTCTCCTGGAAAATAAAATGAAATATATATACAGTCTGTTGGTGCTATTTAGAATATTTAATCGGTGCATATTTTATGGATACCGTTACTACTTCATATCATTGCATGCTTATACAGCATGCTTAGCTTGTTTTTCAGTGCTATTTTTAGCGTAAATTCATTGTATGTTACAAATATATAAACAATAGCTTGTTTCATAAAATATTTATATATGCCAATTAAACATGGTATTTTGATCCAAATATTCATTGGAATGAGGTAAGGTGGAAATTCAGTAAGCTATTTTAGCAAAATTATTTGAAGTAAATTTTCATGCATTTTATTATATTTATTTGCATACAGGAAATATAATATACTTAATTTCGTATGAAGAGGTATGACTGTACTCAAAATTCTATTCCATTTTTGACAAAGAGAAAGGGCTAAACTGGTCGAAATGGGCACCAAGTTTAGGAAGTAGAATTATATATATTTCTTTGATCATTAATAACAATTTCTGTGGTACTAATATTATGCATTAATCTATCATTATTAAAATTATTCAGACAGCAATTCCACCATTACTGTTTTTTTTCACCAGGGGCTTTACATTTTTTACTGGTTTATTGAATTTTTTTTTTAAATAATTGTATATTTTAGAATATTGGAGATTCAACTACTGTAAAGTTGAATACATTTTATTGCTTATTAAATATATAAAAGTCTAGCCCAGATACGAGCTCGACAACTTAAGTTGCCATGATTTCAGTTGACGATTACGAAATAATGAATGCTCACAGGAGGCGACCAATTGTAATCAAATGTTAATTATAATAAAATCACCGAACATCAGTAGATATAATTAAAAAAATATTTTTGTTTTAATTTGATTGAAAATTAGATTATATCCAATTGAAATAAGAGAATATATTTTTTAAATAATTGTAATATATTAGGTATAATTGATATAATTGAGTAGTAGATGTGTGAGTCAGTATTATTTTGGACTAATAGTGGTACTATGGTTTTCGATCATAATCAATTTAATCCATAGGAGATAAACAAAATGGAGCAAATCCGTTCCAAGGCATTCAAAAGCTATTGTCGGTTGTGGGTTTTCTTCCCGTGTGATGTAGTTCCAATGTTGAATCCTTTGCCAAAACAAATTAGTTTCTTCGCAATTAAATACTTGCTGGGGAACATATTTGTTAGCCTTAATATAATCTCCAAACTCTAACTTGATCTGTTGAGCGCCTCAGTGCCACTTCGTTTCTTAAACCCGTCAAACTATCCTCAAATATGGGGACAGGCTAGCTCAGTGGTTACGTGCTCACCTCTGAACTGATAGGACCGGGGTTCAATCCTCACCTGGCCCTCGATTTATTCACGCGGGAGGTGAATAAATCTGAGCACGTCGTCCCTCGGAGAAGGACGTTAAACCGTCGGTCCCGAGCCTGTACGATGTCAGGTACTCGTTAAAGATCCCTACTCTAAACACATTTGAGTTAGTCAAAATTTAGGACTCCCACTGTAGAATCAATCTTCATTGTGTGGTATCACAAAGGGCCAATGCTTGGCCTACGTGTGTTCCCTTGTGGGACTGCCACTGCAACCTATCCTCAAATATCATTGAAAAAAAAAACCTCCAGGATTCACATAAGTGTCTTTCTTAACTTAATTATCGTATACTTTCCTCGCTTTAGCACGAATCATTTCCCTATCAATGCTATCATCGACTAACTAATGCATTAACATTTCTATCTCCTCCATTTCTATTTAGTATTTTTTTACTTATCAGTGTTGCACCTTAGGTACCAATACTAGATTTAATAACTTCTTTATTTTTATAAATAGTACTTACTGTCCATTACGCCATGTCAATTCCAACCCTTGTCGACCATGTCCTCTTTCGGTATGGCGCCTGTTCAAATTCTGAATTTTGTTAAAATTCCAATATTTTTGTTGAAATTTCGAATTTTTCTACACATTCTAACGTATTCTAACGTAGTGAAATCAGTTATTATGTGGTATTTACTATTGTAGGGTAAAAAGCTAATGAAATGGTCTCAACATATAAAAATTATAATCGTATCAACAAAGCGTTTCGAACACGTCGTGTTCTTCTTCAGGTAACTAAAAAATACAATATCATCAGACAGTTATCTATAGTACAAAGTAAATATAGTATATCATATTTATATATAGTTTAATTACTTTAGACAATAGATAACTCTCTGATGATATTGTTTTTTTAAGTTAATGCCTAAAGAAGAACACGACGTGTTCGAAACGCTTTGTTTATATGATTAAATTTTATATGTGGAGACATTTCATTAGCTTTTTACCCTACAATACCAACAAATGATAATAAAGATCTTATTTCTTCGTTTATAATTTATATATTGTTATTATGTATCTTAAATATGAAAATATTAAATTAGATAAAGGAAAACTGTTTAGGGAGGATAAATAAATATACCGTTAAGCAATAATACCATTGGCTTTGTCAGCCGTATTAAATCGAACAGATATGGTTACAATAGGAAAGGGTCCAATATTCAAACCAACCCAAATAAACAGACTTTTATCGGGCAGTAAGAGTTGGAGTCCGACGTTATGGCTCAGATCTGGGACCGCTTCAAATAGCTCCCACCAAGAACCCAATAAAAGTAAGCCATCTCTCTTAAAAAAAAAACCCCAGTCCGTATTACATAAATGACCTGCTTTATTTTTACTAATTTCAGCTTGTTTTGCAACTTTGAACAGATTTAATCTGAGTATTTGCTTCTTTTTAGATCTTATTATAGCATTTATTCACTTATATATTTACATTATTTCTGTAAATCATTGAGAAATTTTATGACCAGTATAGTATATAACTTATTTATTTTTAATAATATTTTAATAATGTACGAAATATTTTAATATAATGTATGTGAATTATTCTTTTATCACCTGTATCTATAAAATACAAAGTTTGTCTGTCTTTCTGAAATAGAATTAAACTGGAGACATATAGATACAAATAACCATATAGATCTTATATAACTTTTATCGGGGGAACTAACTACGGTATTTTGATTTTCATCAGAGTCCTTTTTGAGAACTACCACTCATAACTGAAACACCGATACAATATTTTAATACATATCCTAGTTAATCTTATATCGCACACAATATTTTATGGTTTTTTAGAATTAAACGTATGCAATATTAATTGTTCATTAGTTGTTTTTTTATTAGCTGCTAGTAACTAGTTTTTATAATTTAACATATTCAATATAAATTATTGATTTTAATAAACATTTGTCTAGTGACTGTGCTTTTAATATACTAATTTCTGTATTACAATTATTTAAATAATATTTCTCTTATTTGAATTGGATATCATTTAATTATCAATCCAATTAAAACAGAAATGTTTTTTTAATTATGTCCATTGATGTTTGACGATTGTATTATAATTAATATTACATCACAACTGGTCGCCTCATGTGAGTAATTGTCAACTGATGTCTTGATACAATGATTTGACATAAACACGTGAAACAACAATCAATGATCAAACCACAATAAGAAATGGGAAAAGAAGACTAAGGTCTTTGAATCGTAACAAGCGGTCTTCGTCAGAGTCAGAAACCCAACTGGATCAAAAACCCTGTTTGGTTTTTGACTCTGACGAAGACTGCTTGTTACGGTTGAAAGATTTTAGTCTTGTTTTCCCATTTCTTATTGTGGTTTGATGATTGATGTCTTGGTAATATAACTATACATTCCGTTTTAAAGCTCCCTTAATATTTTTATCAAGCACTAACATATACTCAACTTCACAGTTGTTGAATCTCCAATATTCTAAAATATACAATTATTAATAGAAATTTAAATAAACCAGTAAAAAATGTCAGGCCACTGATGAAAAATCAGCTGTCTGAATAATTTAATAACTAATTTTAAAAAAGATTATGTATAGTTAGTACCACAGTAGTTGTCATTAATGATCAAAGAAGAATATATAATACTACTTCTTAAACTTGTTGCCTATTTCAACCAGTTTTGGACCTTTCTGCTTTTCAAAAATGAAATTGAATTTTAAGTTCAATCATGCCTCTTCATACGAAATTAATTCGTTCCGAAAGGGGTCCCGTAAGATGAGTTTTCATATGATAAATCGATAATTACACATAATAATAAAATGCGTTCCAGATTCCTAATACTCACCCCAAAATACAGTTGATAAATTAAAATAACCAATAAATGCAATAACAATAAGATAATTGTATATCTATGATAGTTTTAAAAAGTACAAAGTTAAATTATAAAATTGAATAATTATAATAATATGACATAATGTGTAAAATCATGTATCTTTGGATTTGATACATGAACGAGTTCATGTTGTACATGAACTTTGAATTTGAGTTGGTGAACGAGAGAGTATCGTGATGGGTTCACAATGGATGAGAACACAAAAGTTTTCTGCAAACGTACACATATGTACTGTATGAACACACGGACAATCTTACTTTAAACTTTAATTAAAATTATCAATTGAAAATAAAATTAAATTTTGACTTAAATTTTTTTGCAACTCTTATCACTTCTTTCTACATTTTGTTTTATATTTTTTTAATTTTCAGATTCTTTAGACTGTTCTCTCTAAGGTTTATTTTGAACACCGGTTGCCGCCTGATCAAAGAACATTTGTCTTTGACAAATTTTAATAATATTTTTGAAGTATGCTAGCCAGACGTCACCAAAGTGTGAAACTATCTAGTCTACACTTCTTCTGGGTGATTCATTTCAATGAATTCTGAAATTTCTTGGAATTCCGATAAGATCTGTTTTATTTGTGAAGATGGAATAATAGGAGCCGTCTCCTGAACGTCACCCGAGTTCAGACAACCATATCCTATTCTCATAAATGGTGATTATTCCTTGCTTAGTTTCTATAGATAAAAGAAGTCCCTTCTTCTTATTAGAATTTTCAATAGTTTTCGTAGTGCCCATGTTGAAAAAAAACGTATATATATGTACTTGAATAAGCACAAAAATACTTTTCTTCGTAAATGCTTTCGGTTAAAGTGGCATATAATTAAGACGAATGAGATATGACGGTGTCACAGATAGCTGTGACACCTAGCCAATGGTGAATAGCTAACAGAAAGAAGAAAGCTTGTCCAAGAAAATGCTGGGATCATGTGTGTGGCGGATAGGGGGGATTAGATGATAGCCAGTGCGATAACAACTGTAGAGTCACTGATAAAAAAAGATAAGAGAAAGGTATCAACCTTACAAAAAATCCCAACATCTTGGGAAAATGCCAAGAAAAAAAGCTCTATATTTTAGAAGTATGTTTACGTCAGAGAGCTGAGGAAACAACACACACTTTGATAATGAGGCAGTGCATTCACAATGAACATTTCGAAAGATGGACATATCGTACGAAAAGGCTTTCATATGCAGTGGTACCACTGTAATTTAATTCATCTATATAGCACCCTATAAATTCTTCGTATTTAATAGTCTAATTGGTTGCCTATTCTATGATCCAATATTCTATTATTTTTGCTTTTACACTATTTTTAAATTAGGTGTCCTTAACTTTTATTTTTAATAATCTCTATACTTCTGTTCGACTATCCAGTTAGATATGGAGATTAATGCTACCTAGATAGAACTAACGAGAGAAAAACATCAATTGTTGTTGTTCTAAGATACTGATTTTATCTGTGGCGAGTCAAGAGATAAGTTTCCTTATTTCAATGCTCTGCTTCAGTTTCCTTCATTTCAAGTGTCACCAAAATCACTCAGTTTCAGTTGCTGCACTAGACTACCAGTTGTAAAAAAAACTATCTTTCTCATAGAACAATGGCCTCTAACCGTGACTTTTTTTTTTGTTTCAATTGATTTTCTAATACCTTCACACAGAGATTTAAGCATCAAAGAAAAAGCTGAATTTTTAGAGAGCTTATAATATGCGGTGTAAAATGAGGAAACGTGAGGTTGCTACAAGACTGCTAATATTTCAGCCACTTCTATGCAAAATTTTAAAAATCATACAATCCTCAAGATGGACATGAAAAAAGTAAAATTTATTGCGGAAAAGAAGGCGGACTGGAAAAGATACTGGAAATCGAATTCTGTTTGAAAATGTGATTTACAAATGTCTTAGAAGATGATTTGGAAGTATCTTTGGGAAGAAAATATTCAAAACTGTTTCATAAAAGGTGGTTTCTTGTACTATTGGAACCGCAACAATAGAATTCATAGCTACTGAAGATCCAACTGGCAATAACCTCAAGGTGGTTGCAAACCATCGGTTGCATACGAGAGTAATGTCTGTGATGTTGTACACAGGCTGAGCAGAATAAAGTAGGCAGTGACCCTGAATCAGAGGATGATCAACCAGGAGTGTGCATTCCAACAAAAAAGTAAAAGTGAGAAAGTCTTTGCTTGTTACAGTTTGAAGTGCAAAATAGCTCTTTTGAATTTGAATGACATTATGTGTACGAGTCCATTATAAATTATTTACCGTGAAATGATGTGAGGTAGACAAAGCTAGACGATTTCCTAAATAAATAAGTTACTATATTGCTAATAGTTTAAATGGTATAACTATAACTTATAGTTTTACTATTTATTACATATTTCATTTATTTGAATCTCTTTTTGTCACACCTGCAGATTCAGCCTCAGAAACGGTGAAATGACAATTTCCACAACTTTCGATGTTTACAAAAGTGATTACATTTAGCGGCTTCCACTATAGTAAATTTTGATTTAAGTATTAAATTGGGTTTCATATTATATATTTGGTGTTCAATCAAGAGCTACAGTAATTTTTGCATTTTGTTAATTTTATATACTAATAAATTGTAACAAATACATTTGCATTGTTGAAATGATCATGTCATATATTAACTATTACTTATATGGATATAATTTATTTATTTTACAATTAATATATATGTTTGTTCTAAGTGATTCATTAGAACATAAATATTATAAGTGTTCTTGCCCCTAAGTGTAGATACTGTTATTTGTAAATAAATAATGATGAATAACTTTTTTGGAAAATATTTTAGATCAAATTATGTAAAATTTTCTAGTGATGGATTGTCAGTTTCTGCGTTCCATTGATTCTCAAATACCCTTTCTTTTTTGCAGTATAATTCTCCTATTACGAACACTGATAGAGACTGCCTTTGATTATTCATTGTGAACATTTCACTGAATTACACAATAATTTTCTTATTTAAGTACTACAGTTATTTCTATTGATCTGGTGTGACATTTTATAGAATCATTTAAATTCAAGAGAACTTTTGTTAAGTCATTTCAACTTCTGACTGCCAAAGTGGATATTATAACTACTAACCGATAGGGCGTCCTTCGAATAACTTACCGATGCGGTTAGGCATCAGAAGACATGAAAAAACTATCATTGAATAGTTTTGCAAAATGTTATTTCTTACTCCCTTAAAGGGAAGTAAGATGTGAAACACGAAAAATATGTTATTTATTATCTATTTATATTATTATAAAACTCTGCTACTTCTATGTTTCTTTCGAGACGTAAAATGGTAATGCTTTCTGGAGACAAAATGAAATTCATGATGTAAAAACAAGCATTCCTATCAAAAACTGGATCAATCATTGTCTGTACTACCTATACAGACTAAAGGCTAATAAATAATAAACACCTCTTACTTAGACATTTATATCAAGAATGTTTGATTTATTTTTTATTTTGGAATATAAAAATACCTCTATGGGAGATGAGGTTTAATAGATTGGAAAATAAATAATTTGGTACAATATTCTTCCAAGAATATTTTACACTAGGCGTCGAATTGAAGAGAAATTATCACGTTGATTTGAATGCTTTTTGATTGTAATGTTCTTGTGCAATGCAATGACCATAAATTAATAACATTGTAAATAATTTAAATTTCATTTCAAAACCTGAGAACAAGAGAATACTTGAGAATCAGTTGGTAAAAAAAAAATTGAAATTATTTGGAATCATACAAATATCCTACAATCTTGAATATTCAGTACTACAAACGTCAGCTTTTATAGGAGTAAAGTTGATTAAGAAATCAAGAAGAAAGCAGTTAAAGGATGTCCAGTTCAGTTTAAAATGCTCATTATCAATTTATTGACATTTGTATTGAATCCTCCAGAATACAATAAAAAGATTTCACATAAACACGTGAAATAACAATCAATGATCAAACCACAATAAGAAATGGGAAAACAAGACTAAGATCTTTCAACCGTAACAAGCGGTCTTCGTCAGAGTCAAAAACCCAACTGAACACCTAGATGCAGAAAACATCTGGTGAGGAGTTGAGAAGAGTGGGAGGGAAGAGTGGTATTTTAAAGGGTGAAAGCGCAGGAAAGGACTAATGTCCAAAAAGAGACATTACTCCTTTGTTTCCCCAAACAACCCTTTCTGTACATTAGTCCTTTCCTGCGCTTTCACCCTTTAAAATACCACTCTTCCTTCCCACTCTTCTCAACTCCTCACCAGATTTTTTCTGCATCTAGGTGTTCAGTTGGGTTTTTGACTCATTACGAAGACCGCTTGTTACGGTTGAAAGATCTTAGTCTTGTTTTCCCATTTCTTATTGTAGTTTGATCATTGACAGAATGCAATGTATTCAATATCAACAATTACTTAAAACTTGTTTACTTAACTACTCTGAATGGAGGCTGTATTTGACATCATACGAAGACTGCGAATCCTCTCTCTAAAAGTGGAAACATTGGTCACATTATAACTCTTTTTGAACTAATCACCTTGAAATGAATAAAGACTTTTATCGAATCATATCTAAAGTCAGGGACACTACTCCATTCATATTTATCAAGGTCATTAAACAACTTTAAATCTGATGTTAAAATTAGTTACAACCAAATTTGGTTGGGTGTACAGTATGACAGTTATGGCTTTGGAGCGTACGTGTCCAATAGACTCAGGACCTCTGTTTAATAATTTTAATGATATGTCAAATTGATCAATGGTTTCACGTTCCTTATAACTACAACAGTACTAGTTATATTCATCTATAAACAAATGATACATATTGTTTACAATATGAATACATGAATAGTCACATTAGTTAATTGCTAATGAGTTTGATATTATGTTTACATATAGTTAATTTGATTGTAGGCCATTCCAGATTTTTTTTGAAATTTTTCTAATATATTTCTAACAAAGTAAAAAAAAAAATAAGTTAATGGGATCACTTGGCTTCATTCTTAGATTGAAAACAGCTCTTGATAGAATGGTAACAATATACAGATTAATTAATCCACAAACTTTGGAATATATTAAACAATATGGTAAAAAAATAATTGTGTAAATATCAGACCTAACGAAAATTATGTTGCGGACACCAAAAGGTTTTCTGAGAAAGGTGTTATATTCTTGCTATTCAGTGATCACTTTTAGATAATCTACTAAATTCTATATTTGTTGCCAAGAACAAAAAAACCCACTTTTTACTGTAAAAAAAGCTAAGAGCAAAGCACTCATTATATATATATATACTGAGTTAGTATTTTTATTTCAGCTGAAACACTTCAGTTCAAAAGAACAGCCATTAAGTTTGCCAAAATATTGAAAGTCAGCCTTTGGGTAAGTTTTTATACGCTTTTCATTCTGATTTAATTAAAATTTAATGAAACGGTCCATAGGGCTTTATTTCAAATTATAACAAAAGTAACGCAAAGGTTTTGTGTTCATTCAGTAAAATAGAAATATAAAATATACAGAACATAGCACTAATTAACATCAATATTTAGAAAAAAATCAACATTTTGATGATATTGATTATTGTCAGAAGAAATTATATGGTAAGTATTTGATTTATTCCGGGTTCTAGATATTCAGGTTTATTGTATGAAAATTCTAATTATTGTTCTTCTGATGATTCAAAGTGCATTTAAAAATAAGAATAATATAGATACATTTGCAAAATGTATAAAAAGGTATAATATCAAGAAGTTGAATTTATATCAAAAATGTAAAATAAGCTAAATTATAACTTATAGGGAAATAATTGTTTTTTCTTTAGCACTTTGAACAAACTTCTACAAGAATTAAGCTATTCATCCTCTTTCTTTTCCATAATATGTAATTCGCTTCAGAGTTTGGGAACAGTTATCATGAAGCACAAAAACACAATATATAAGGACTATTACAATGTCTTAATAATCTCTAAATCTAGTCCAGTGTTCATTACAAATTAAACTGGGCCTAATAAGTTTAATTAATTAAAACTAATAAGTTTTTGATTCCATAAACTTTTTTTTTAACTGAGTCGATTATTACTTTACTATAAGTAAAGTATAGTGATCGTGAAAAAATTCGATCTCGAGGTTTTGACGGAATTACATGTTTTGAGGTCCCAGAAGTCGTTTTATGACGTTTTTACGATGATGTCTGTGTGTGTGTGTGTGGGTAGGTGGGTGGGTGGGTGCGTGTGTTAGCATTGCTTGTTACCACGCTACGGTCCAGAATCTTTGATGGATCAAGTTGATATTTTACACAAAAACGGGCCTCATAAAGACGAAGATCCCTATTGTTTGGGAAGAATTATGAATGATGGGAAAGTCACTTTTTTTGCCAAAAACCGTTTTTTTTAAAACATTTATTTCTCCTAAACTGTTAACCCTAGAGTTTTGAAATTTTGACATTATCTTTGAAGTTTCAAATGCAACAAACAAAAAATATATTCAGAATTTTAAAACAACAGGAAATATTTTTTTTTCAATAAAATGTAAAAATTTTGACTTATAATTCAATCTCAAACCTTGTGAGAGCGATACAAGCCATACTGTTTGACAGACAATAATGAAACTATGCCTATAAATAGAACATTATATGGAAAATGAGTTGAGATATTGTTTTCTAAAATTACATTCGCTAAAGGGGCGTTACAGTACGATTTGTGTTTTCAGAAATTGTTTTTTTGACGCTAAACGGCTCATTAAAAAATAATGAAAATTTGACCAAAAATGGATCAAAAAAATTGCAATTCATAAACAAAAAATCACGAAGTTTCAATTACGGAAAAGAGCATTAACGATATAAAAACTCTTTGTTTATCCTAGACTAAGAGATCACCTGCTATACTTGTCGAATTTTTTGTATTTTTTTACATTGACTTAGAAATTTTTTGAGCGAATCCACTGAGATAAAATTGATTTTATAAAGGAACAGTTTAAATTGTTTATTGAATTATATGAGATGTAAGAGGAATAATATTGTGGAGGTAAATGATAACACTCATTAAAAAAAAATTCGTATATATGTTATTTGACAAAGGGGAAGGAAAATGATCTTATTAAATACTAAGAAGCCATAAAATTCCCAGTATAATAATTCTGTTAAAAACCAAAAATGTAAAAGATAATTCAAAAAATAAATCTTTCGTTTAGAGATTAATAACTATATTTATCGTACATCTTTAATTAACAGATCACCTTAAAACAACATTTTCTTCGCTGTTTAAGATGTTTTTCAGAGAAAAAAAGGGTATTTTACTGTTTCAAATTTAAAAATTTTACATTAATATTCAATGTAGAAGGATGTCAAGTAAACGATGTAAGAAATCTACTGGCTATTTGAACAATAGCCATGTTCTCTTGTAGGATTATATTTCGTTTCAAGAAATGTTCAAATTGGTTTTTC
The DNA here is from genome assembly GCA_026182355.1 of Hermatobates lingyangjiaoensis. Taxonomy (NCBI): domain Eukaryota; kingdom Metazoa; phylum Arthropoda; class Insecta; order Hemiptera; family Hermatobatidae; genus Hermatobates; species Hermatobates lingyangjiaoensis. The sequence continues at coordinate 186,560 of JAPFBL010000296.1, forward strand.
AAAAATGTTATTACTGCTGTAGTTATACTAATGAAATTATTTGCAAATAATAAATTATTTGTGATGTACAAAAATAAGCTTATAAATTGATATGTCCTTCAATCACTATCTGTACTAACTCACGAATGCAATTCTAATAATTATATCCCATTTAGATATTTATGTTATGCTTAAATGATACGTTATGTTTTATATACTCAAGAAATTTGACATTGAGTTACTTATAGTAAAGTAGAGTGTAGGCCACTCCAGATTTTTTTTTTTATTTCTTGGTGTAAACTTTGTAGGCGTACAGAATGCATGTGAGATTTTAAATAGCTATGAATTGCTCGAATTATTTGAGTAATTTTAAATAGAATATCATTTCAATTAAATACTAAGTTATGTATCAGAAGGTATGATAAGTACTTCCATAGCCAATACAACAGAGTCATGTATAAGAGGGTATGGTACGTGCACAGCTGGCGCAGCATAATTAAACCCAGAGTTCTAGCAATTATCGCATATTGTTAATTTGATATAATAATATATTGTAGCAAACACATTTGCATTGTCGAAATGTTTATATCATGTAGATCCTATAACGTATATGGCTATAATTTATTTATTTTACAATTAATATATAAGTAAAGATCTAAATATTTCATAAGATGATGAATCATTATATCTTTAAAAAATAATAGAAGAATATCGATGCCATAGGTTAGGTTAGGTTGCAGTGGCAGTCCCACAAGGGAACACACGTAGGCCAAGCATTGGCCCTTTGTGATACCACACAATGAAGATTGATTCTACAGTGGGAGTCCTAAATTTTGCCTAACTCAAGTGTATTTAGAGTAGGGATCTTTAACGAGTACCTGACATCATACAGGCTCGGGACCGACAGTTTAACATCCTTCTCCGAGGGACGACGTGCTCAGATTTATTCACCTCCCGCATGAATAAATCGAGGGCCAGGTGGGGATCGAACCCCGGTCCTATCAGTTCAGTGGCGAGCACGTAACCACTGAGCTAGCCTGGCCCCGTATCGAAACCATAATGAGAATACAATATTTTTCAGAATTTTCAAAGAAAAAAACTAAAAGTTCGAAAAGAAATGATGCTGTTATACCGGTGATCTTCAGTACTACTTTTGTCTGATACATCATGGACTAAAACGAGTAAACTTCAGAATCTGGAAAAAATCCTTCTTCACGAAATCTTTTTAATACATTAAATCCATCAACACACACGGAATTCTTGAGTGCTATTACTGTATATAGTCCATAGTTAGTTTGTGATATCACATTATTGTGGTATATAATTAGAACTTAACTTCAAATATAACCCCATAATATATCGACCGTTAGATAGAATAGGTGTATTCTCTAATCGGGGTTCGGTCAATTTTCTATTGAACCGAACCCCGATTACAGAACACACCTATACAATTATAACTATAAATCACGATTGTACCTTGCAAGTACAAAATGTGTACAACCTAAAATTACCGCCATTCATACTGAAACAGTTGTACTCATCTGTTGATTAAAATAAATTTGATAATAAATTAATTTAAATTGTATAAATGCTTCCTCCAAAAATCACGACATGTATTAACTATAATTTATATTTAGCCAAATATAGTATTTATAATAGACTAACAATTTTGAATTACTAACTTAATGATCTTAAGTCTTGTTTAAACCAAACATATATTATGTTACAATGATGAAACCGCAATAAGAAAATGGGAAAACAAGACTAAGATCTTTCAACCGTAACAAGCGGTTTTCGTCAGAGTCAAAAACCCAACTCAAACCCAACCGAAAGTTGGGTTTTTGACTCTGACGAAGACCGCTTGTTACAGTTGAAAGATCTTAGTCTTGTTTTCCCATTTTCTTATTGTGATTTGATTATTGATTGTTATTTTACGTGTTTATGTGAAATCTTTTTATATTATGTTACGTACAACTCATCGATCGCAAGAAATATTAACATTTTTGTTTAGAATACATGAATTTCAAATAATATCAGTTGTATATTTCAACAAAAGAGCATTGAGGAAAATGAATGCACTAATGTATATAACCATTGAGAATAAAATATTATACTCTATGAAATATTTAAATACCATACTGTTTGACCGCATGAAATATTAACATTTCTATTTAAAATACATGCATTTCAAGTAACATCTGTTGTATATTTCAACAAAAGAGTGTTACAGCATTGAGAAAAAATAAATGCAGTAATGTATATAACCATTGAATATAAAATATTTACTCTATGGAATATATAAAAACCAAACTGCATAGTTAGAGATGATAAAAATTTAAACACAATCAAGTTCTGCTACATATAATAATATGGAGTATTAAAAAGAAAAACATTTTTACCTTTACAAACTTCTCCAAAATTTTTTTCTAAAACATATTAAAAGGAAATTTCAAAAAAGAGGAAAATTTCTTAAAAGGAAATATATCATCAGTATGAGGTAAAATGGATAGACCAACAAAAGTCTCCACACAAATGAAGTTTTATTCAACGCGTTTCGAACACTTTGTGTTCATCATCAGGAAGACACTATAATACAAATTATATCTAATTAGTTACAAAAATTAGAGTGATCACATAGAATAAATTAAAAAAAAAAATAAATATAAAAAAAAAGATAGAAAGAAAAAAAAAGGTTTCTTTCCTCTAAATTAGTGGATCTGGCCTTCTGTATTTCAGTTAAAGGTTTTTCAAGCATACCCGAAGCATTTGTCCCTTATCTCCTAAATTGCCTATCCCCACTCTTTCGCAACGGATTTGTTTCCTACTAGTTGTGTTCACTGGACCAACCCGTCAGTACCACATCCTTGGGTATGTCTTGAATTCTCTTAGTTGAATTGTATTATTTCACTGTAATTTTTGTAACTAATTAGATATAATTTGTATTATAGTGTCTTCCTGATGATGAACACAAAGTGTTCGAAACGCGTTGAATAAAACTTCATTTGTGTGGAGACTTTTGTTGGTTTACCCATTTTACCTCAGAATGAGTAAATACCACACAATTACGGATTGTACAACTAATGATACCATCAGTAATAGTTAGTTATTTATGATTAAATTTTAATAAGCTAACAATATTTTTCACCAAATTTTATAAAAGCTTTTAGCATAATTGCTGTACTCATTGTTGTTTGATGGCGACTGAAACTGAATATGCTTTCCATCGTGAACTGTAATCCGTTCTACGTTCAATGAAGATTACAGAAGCAGTAGGACTGAAAGGAGAAACCCCTCATGAATATATTAAGCCATTTGTAAGGCAAACTTTGATGAAATTCAAAGAGAAATCTAGTGAATAATAAATATGATTTTAATTTTATAACCAGTTGTTTATTTATTTTAATGAAATATATGTTTTACTTTAATGGATGTATACTTTGATCTTTTTTTGTTAGAAATCTAATTGTTGCTAATTTTAAATAACTGTAATAGCTTTAACATGCTTCATATGCTCTCTCAATTACATAGACATTCTCAAAAAAAATCTACCAGTTTGACTAATAGAGATGGTGCTATTTACAACAGTTGTTATTTCTTATTTCTTTTGTCTAATACATCATGGACAATAGAAACAAGTGAAACTTGAGCTACTATAAATAATCAAAAATCACTCATTTACGAAATCTCTTTAAAAACATATTGATTTAACCTACAAAATGTCATGCTTATAAATTTTCTAGATGCGTTACTGTCTAATAGTTTTCTTGTCTTAGCTAATGAGATCATTTCTTGAATACATTACAATAACGCTCGTCATTCTAATATAATATTTACCATGGTTAACTGAAACATTCGCTTTTCTCATAATATTAGTCGTTCTTATCCATAATTAATAAAATTAAAACGTTTGATAGCTAATTGTATAACAAAGTTCTGATATTATGCTAGGTTACAGTGTTCATCCCTCACGAAAACACACAATGTACACTAATGGACGCTTTCATGGTACGACGTAGTGAACATTCCACATTGGGAGTCCTATATTTAACCCAACTAAAGTGTACTTAGAGCAGGGTTCATTCACGACCACTAGACACTGTACAGGCTCGGAAACGATGGCTTAACGTTTGAAGGATGATGGGTTTAAAAAAATTTTCCACCTCTTCTGTGAATAAATTGATATCTAGAGGTGAACTCAAGAACTATCAGTCCAAAGGCGAGCATGTAAGCCACTCGGCTACACTGGCTCCTAAACCTAGTTCTTAAACATCTGCTTTGTTAAATAGACGAAAGTTGAAACTCATCAGTTTCAATCAACTGTTTTTTTTATCAATTCAATAAGTTCTTTTTAATTCACTATTGAAATAAATTATAATTGGCAGAAAAAATAAATTAAAGAAATCGATGTCATAATGAGAATATCTTGTTTAATAGAATTCTCAAAGAAAAAACTAGAAGTTTGATTAGAGATGGTGCTGTTATACCGGTGATTTTCAGTATTTCTTTTGTCTAATACATCATGGACTGAAACGAGGAAACTTTGAGCTCTATAAAAAAAAATCACTCTTTACGAAATCTCTTTAAAACATTATTGATTCCTAATTATTTCATGCTTATATTTTCTCTATGCGTTACTTTAATATTTTTTGTTTAGCTAACTGAGATCATTTCTTAAGTACATCAATAACGCTCGTTTTAATTAAATACCAGAGTACAAAATAATTTATTTCTCAAAAATATTCTTTTTTATTAATTAAAAATAATTATAAAAAATTAAAGATGTTAAAAATAATTAATCATTTAATAAATTAATAACATAATTACGCCCACACTGACATCATTTCAAACAATAATAACTCACATTAAATACAAACCGTATGTTTGTACAAACAATTTGAAATCAAATTATAAAATAACTTCAAGTATTTGTTCTTAATTTTTTACGTTTTTTTTGTAATATTTCTAAAGTAGGTACAAGACAAAATTGAATACTAACCTACTTTTATACTGAATAAGCAATACTTTACTTATTGGTAAGTGAATTTGTAAGTGAAGTGAATGTACTATAAACGTACGTTCATATGGTGCTATTATTTATTTATTGCACCCTTAAATACTTTTTTTTTATTTAGTAATAAAATTTTTCAAAGATTTTTCTAAAGATGACTTCTTATTATTTTGTAGTGATATAATATCTTGTCTGATTTCACAATCAGCCAATTTATTTGCTAAATAACAAGATTTCAATCATTGTTAATGTTATCGCTATCACTATTGAATCATATTCATTCAATTCAAACCCGATGTGTTTTGTGAGTGCTCTAAATACATATACAAATTACATTTGCATAATGATTTTGCAAATTTATAAACAGCAAGAAAATAATAATGATTTAATATGTTTTCCATGGTTTATTAAAGTGTGTACACTTAAGTGGAGATTATTTCAATTTTTTTTTAAAATCATTGCAAGAACGCTCTTAATTTGTGTTTCTTGAACAAAATATTGTGCATTTTGTCTTAAATTATTACCTTACTGTTTTTTTTTACAATATTAACCTAATGTATCTTTTTTTTTTTGTTGATTTATTATTTAAAATCATTAGTATGAAGGCTATTGTCATTTTACATTACAATTTTATATTACAAGTAATAAGACATATTAATTTGAACTAATTTAATTTAAGTGAATAGCATTTATTAAAAAGGCTAATTAGAATTCTTTACTTGTAAAGACCTAGTTGAATTATGTTAAATGAGTTACAATGAAAAAAGAGAAACTGGAAGTCACGTCTAAATCGTAAAAGAACACTTTATTCTCAGGTCGTGAACAACAATTCCTTGCGCTTTACTTCTAGTGTTTTTTTTTCATATTTCCCTACACTGAAGCATATTAAATATTAGATTCATTTAATCAGTTAAACCTGGATTTTGTAAAAAAATAGTAAACATATTTTGTAACATTTTTAATATAAAAGTTTAATTCTTAATTTAATAAAACAAATCATATGAGGAGTTGAATAAATGTAACCAATGTCAATAAAACAATATTAAAATAAATGTTTAAATAAAATGAGATACATAGTTAACAATTAATTGTTCTGCACTCTGCTAATGAAAACTCTAACTTTGAGAATATCACACATCAAAATACTTTTATGAATATAATATTATCAACCTTAAAAGCGGTGTAGAACGTTAAAATAACTGCCGAGTTATTTTGATACAATGATTCCAGTTCCATTATTATTTTTGTAATTGTATCCTATTCTGTATTACTTTTACACATATGTTCCATATATGTTATTTATTAAATCCTTCAACTAATGGCCAGACATGCGATATGGGTGTAATACCAAGCATGAAAATTTTTGAAAGCAGTTACAAGATCAATAGGGAAGCTAATTGATTGGTCTACGACAGGATGAAAAACTGTTTTATATTTAGTAACTTGTTTAGACCTGCTAACTTTTATTTATATTCATTAGTTTAATTCAAAATTGTTTAAATTATTTATTAAAAATTTTAAAATTTCCAAATTTTGAAAAATGTCAGACCCAACCTGACGATGACTATGGAATAGTCGAAAGCTAGTTTCTAGATAATGGTTTTATAAGTTATGTTAAATTCTTTACTTTACTTACTTAAATTATTAATTCTTACTTGTGATGTTAGTTTTTCAGTTGTATTAAAATTTTTGATATTTATTAAAGTGCATCAAAAAAGTGTTTCAATGTCCTTTGGACAACTTATTTAGGAATTACCACCTTGTATTCGTAAGACTGTCAAGAGACTGGAACAGCTTAGTTTAAAAGTCGTTAATTCCGAAGGTACATTTCAACAAAATATGCCTCCAAGAAGATTTTCTGCCAACCTATACTAAGTTTATAGAATAGAATATGTATGTGTATCTATAAGTTTGTAGAACATTTTTATAGAACCACAGTATAGAACAACATAGAGAGAATATTACAGAGTTTCACCCGACAAAACTTTTTAATATTTTGAAATTTTCTTTTATCAATTGTATTATCATTATGAAGGGAGATATCTATCTTACTCAGCGATGAACAAGAGAACTCATACGACCTTTCATCATTTGTTTAATTCTTATCCTTTATTAAAGGTTCAGTCAACAGGGTGCTTATGATATCTTTAGACGTAGAGTCTCTATTCTTTATAGACTCCATTGATAGAACCGTAGAGAACAACACTGATGAAGTCAGCCCTGTGAGCTATAGAATCAAAAAAGAATAATCAAAATAGAATAATCTTCAAGATGATCTGTATTCATCACTGCGACTGTGAACTAAACAATATTACATAACATTCTCAGGGGAATAAATGTATGTACAGATTGATAGTGTGATTTTTTTTACTGGGATTCATTGGGGGAAGTTTTCAGTGAAACATCAAATTTTGCGATATACATAACATAAATAAACTATGTATCATCGTAGTGAAGAATAAAGAAAATTCAACTGCAAAATCAAGGCAAATTAACTCTAATTTACAATGTGTTACCAAAGTCTTCCTTAAAAACGACATCTCTGTATTCCTCAGTGACATGCAGTAAGGATCATTATCGTATGTTGTTCATTCAGCAACCATAAATACTATAACTAGATGTTTAGTCAAGTTATTTAATAAAAATGTATTTAATTGCTAAAAAGATTTCACATAAACATGTGAAATAGCAATCAATGTTCAAACCACAATATGAAATGGGAAAACAAGACTAAGATCTTTCAACCGTAACAAGGGGGGTCTTCATCAGAGTCAAAAACCCAACTGGTTTGATCATTAATTGCTAAATATTTAAAAAACTAGATAAAAAATCAATTTCAGTAAAAAAAAGAGCAATACAAAATTGAGATTACGTAAAAAGTAAACATATTACTCGAGTGTTTGGATATGTGAACGATTAATTATATTCCAATACAAATGAGAGGGCATTTTGTGAAATATGATGATATAAATTATTAATTATTTTAAAACTTTTTAATATAACTCATGTCAGAAACGAGTATAGTTCTTTGTCAAAGGCAAAGTATAGTTTTTAACTTTTAATATATAAGTTCTGAATGACCTCATATAAAATAAAAGAAAAAAAATCGTTAGTTAAAAAGAATGATATTATAATTACTTTATTTCTGTAAGAACATTGCAGGTATAATTTCAGAACTCGAGTTATAATTATAAACTTTTTGAAGGCATCCTGGTTACTAGAAATTTTTTTCGAAGGTAAAAAATTTGGAACCGACTGTGAATTGTGTTAAACTATTATTTGTTTCAAGGATTTGACTATTACAGTTGGAATGTTTTCACTATTTGCTTATTTTATTTACCAATATTTGTCTATTGATCATAAGTCAAATTAAGATTGTTATACTTCATGTAAAGACAATAAGCAAAAAAAAAGGGGTATTAAATATGTTTTCTCATTTTATTATTAGCATCAAATAAGTATCCGACTAGAAGTTAAGCCAGATTTAAGCAGGTAAAGTTTTAACCACTTAAGTTAAAAGATAATATACCCATTTTCAGTATCATTACCATCCTCAGTGCTGTAGTATATCTTTTTTAAACTTAGCAATAAACCCCGGTCTTAATGGTATGATTGAGTGTCCAAATTCAAACTAAAAAGCCGCAATCAATGCATATATGAAAAGAACTTTTACCTACTGCAATGAGTGCATCTCTCTTCACTACATCTACAACTCGGCTATTGCTATCAACCTGACTAAATTGATCACTACATCTAACTCTGGGACAGCAATAAATATACACTATAAGGCTTCTTTGAATAACTTCTACAAGCAAGACCAATTTGAGTTTAAGAATTTACTTACTGTAACGGCGCTTTTTTTAAATACTATTGTCAGTGAAGCATTACCTAAATGTTTACTCATTTAATTTCTTTTATATATAATTATTTTTAGACTTTTTAAAAATCAGAACTCTTATATGTACTAATGTACAGTATAGTATAAGTGACTCCAAATTTTTCTATATATTTCTAACCTATTTCTGATATTATTACCTCTTATATATCACATATAAACATCCAATGATAAGTTGTTGAAGTTGGTTGTACTTACTACTTTTTTACAGCTATTAAAAATACTCTGAAAATTATCAGTACTGATAACGATCTTCTTATATACCAAAATATATTTCTTTTAGGATTGATTGTACCATACATGTCGGAGCATAAACATACTCTACAATTTAATAACTTGTTATAATAGTAAGTAAGCATTACAAAGAGAACATTGTTAACTAATTCTTTATTCCTTAACATACTCTAAGGACAATTTAGGTATGTATCTTTTATTTTGTACATTTATGTACAGTATACATTTTATTTTATCTTTGCTTGAAGAACGATGGTATGTTTATATATTCAACAAATCATTTCCAGAGCAATTTGTCGTTATTTTTATTTTACAAAAAGATATTAGGCTAAAGAAATATTTGAATAGAATATATGAATTATTCAGGAGATGAAGTTTAATATTTTGAATTGTTTGAATTATGAATTAGAAAGTGTAACTGACAGAATATATGAAACGAAATACTGGAAATGAGAAGGAAGATGGGATATTTGAGTAAAATATTAGGGATATAGGGGTGTCCCAAGAAAGTTTTGAGGGAGTGTGGACAGGGCTATTAGCTGCATCATTCTGCTTTAACTTGGTGTTTCTCTTAGTTAACTATACGAGACACGAACTTCAGGGGGAATAGATCCCAACTTATCTTGCTGTAAACAGGAACTGTCCATTCTGCATATTCTATCTTCCATATTTCTTCAGTAATTTTCATTTTATACTATCAATAGTGCTGTTATCCTTTTAGAAGTTCGTTAATGGCACATAACATTAACAGTAGCTATGTCTATAAGCTTTAATTATTGACAGTAACCTATAAAATTGAGTCAATTTATTAATACTATCCAAATTTGTGAAATATTTTTGTGAATCCTGGTTCACCTAAGCAATGATAGCAAATCACCAGTTAATTTAACTACCTCTCAATTCAACAATTCTGTCTAGCTGGATGGTCGCTTAATGATGTCCTCTGCTCATTGAGAACATAGATTTTTTTATGTTATTAAAGCTTTTAGTGCATAGAACACCTCAATAAGGCACTAAGGGGAATTGGTGTCTTCATGGTGAGTATTGAATGCAGTAGACTCATATGTTTAGGAAAACAGTATCACAGTGGCTTAAAGCGATTTATTTGCACCTTGTTCAAAATTCAGTTGAGTGGTTTTTGCTGTCAAATATTTACAAAACTCCAACTACACTGATCTGAGCACGTCCATATTAGTGACCAATAGCACAACAGATTTTCATCCTTAACAGAACCGGGGTTATGTTTTGTTTTTATACAAATATGCCATGATAGTGACGAAAAATTTTTATCATTCCCATCCAATCGAACTTTCAGAAATTTTTTTGAAAACGAAAATTATAAGTACTCTGGCATAGAATATATCACTAAAATCTATCAGATCTACCTTTAAATCGGAAAAGTTAATGCATTGTTTTCTTATTTCACCATAGGAAAGAAAATCTATTGGCTTATTATTTATTATTAATGTTAATAAATTCTGTATTCACTTGAATAGCTGTCTCCATGTAGTTCAGTCTGTTCCCAGTGTACTATTAAGTTATCTCTGAAGAATGCTTCAGTGATTGCATCATTAGTTACTCATTCATTCAGATTAGTTTTACGAGACATCAGTGGTGTTATATGTTTCAAATAAAATGAAGAATCCATGCGTGTAGAAGACCATGGCGTCTTAGTTGGAGGTTGAGTTGTTAAGAGAGATCATTTTGACCTGAATGACCAGCATTGCTGTTAAAGCAACCATTCAAAAAATTTAATAAGCAGGCGTTTTAGGATAAAACATTTAGGTGTTTTATACTAATTTATACTGCTGACAAGCATCTTCGTTAATAAATGAAATTCTTAGATCTAACTATAACTTCATTAACACATCACTGTTAAATGAGTCAACTTTTGTATATTGGGCATCAGATCTACTATTGTAAAAAGAGTTTTCTTAAGGAGTCTACAAAATGCAGGGTGTTTTTTTGTTTAATTACCAGTATCTCTTGTTTAATTATAGCCTTGTTCAATGACATCAGCAACAATTTGAATACTAAACCCTAGATTTTGCTAACGTAGCTTATGCTGAATTTGATTATTCGAGTATTTGAGTATATGAAAACTGAAACCAGAAATTCTAGGTCAGTTTCTCGCTAATAGATGTAAATATCCTTATCCAACGACTTATTGAAGTATTATTATTTAGATAATTTCTGTCAATATTATTCATGTTGATACTATATATCTTCTGAATACTATTATGTAGTATTAACAAATACTACATAATAACTCATTTTTAAACTATTGAATTTGAAATAGTTCTTATAATCACTAGGGAAACTGAATATTTTACCATATTATTTATTCAACATAATGGCTGCTTCAAACAATAAACACATTGTTAGGTTCTTAGAAGTAAGTGCACTGTATAAAAATATATACGTTTTAGCACTTTAGTCGATGCTGCATCGGAATAATAGTTCATAAAACATTATGTATTGTGTTTGGTAAAAGGAATTGTATTGATTTCCATACCCTATAACAGAGCTATTATCACTGACGGAATAAATTGTATTTGGTCCTATGATAAAGTAGATGTTCAAATTATAAAGTTTTTTTTATAATTTCTGCGAATTCTATGAAAACGGATATATACAATACAATACATACATACATATGATACATACAATACATACAATATTGTGGATCACTTTCAGAAAATATAAAAAAAATTACGCTGCAAAATTTTACTTCTGTAACTCCTTAAATATTTTAGGTAACCTAGTATTACCTAGGTAACAGTACTGAAAATGTAAAGAAATGTCTCAACGTAAAAAAATGGGTTGTGTGTTAAACGTCCAGTGTTTATTTTAGTGTTTTTCTCTCAAATTAGATACATTATTTATTTATAAATAAATTTACAATACAGATTATTGCTAGTATTACCTTTAACTTTACATACAAGCCCTTATAATATCACAAAGTATTCAATATTTAGTTTTATTTGATAAAACATTATTGTGTAGGACATAGATTCTTTAATAACGTTTTTATGAAAAAATACAAAATAATAAATTATTGAAAAACTTATTATATTATTCAGAAAAGGCATTAAAAGTGATTAAATTCTCTGAGTCACTTATTAAAATCTTTTATATATATATATATATATATATATATATATATATATATACCTATAAAAAGATTTCACATAAACACGTGAAACAACAATCAATGATCAAACCACAATAAGAAATGGGAAAACAAGACTAAGATCTTTCAACCGTAACAAGCGGTCTTCGTCAGAGTCAAAAACCCAACTGAACACTAGATGCAGAAAACATCTGGTGAGGAGTTGAGAAGAGTGGTATTTTAAAAGGGTGAAAGCACAGGAAAGGACTAATGTCCAGAAAGGGATGTTTGGGGAAACAAAGGAGTACAGTAAGAAAAAGTAAAAAACTATCCGCTAGCTGTCAACCCTCTTTGAAAAGGCTATTGCCCTCGTGACGAAAGTATCAAGTTTGAAGAGACCGTTACTAATGTTTATAATATTAGATCTATTAAATTTAATTAGAGACGATTCAATAATATTTCTTAACAACATTGATTTTTCATAGGTAATAAATTTAGCTCCTGTCCAATCAATATGATGATTTTCATTTTTTATATGCAAGAATAAGGCACTACTTTTTCCTGTCTACTTATGGTATATTGGTGTTGTTTTACACGTGTCTTTAATGATTTACCAGTTTGACCAATATACATTTTATGGCAATTTTTGCACGGAATTTTATAAATACCAGCGGACTCCAATTCGCTTGGAGAGTTTTTTATTAACATATTACCCACGTTATTACGATTAGAAAACACTATATTAAAATCAAGTTGTTTGGCTAATCTTGGAAGGGGGTCCAATGATTCGTGGTATGGCAAAACTATAGAATTTGATAATAAAAGGGGCTCTTTTGAAGTATTAGAGAAAGTTTTTTTAGCACCCTTCAAAGCTAAATCGATATAAGAAGAGGGGTATTTTAATGAAAGGGCAATTGACCTAATGTTATTAATCTCTTCATTAAGAAATTCTGGAGAGGAAACTCTTAAAGCTCTCAAAAACATATTTCTAAAAACAGAAATTTTAACATTTTTTGGATGCGATGAATAAAAATGAACGTATGCAAGTACATTCGTAGGTTTTCTATATACACTAAAGCGTAACTCATTAGGTAACCTATGGATCAGGACATCTAAGAAGGGCAAATTACCACTTATTTCTTCTTCCATTGTGAATTTGATTGTCGGCACTAATGAATTCAATTTTGTTAGGAAATCAACTTTATTTCAAGAATTGGGACAAATGCAAAGAATATCGTCAACATATCTATACCATTTAACATTTTTGGGCAAAATTGAGCTTAACATTTTACTCTCAAAAAACTCTATATATAAATTACTTAGGAGGGGGGATAAACAGTTACCCATAGCAAGACCAAATTTTTGTATATAATAATTATTTTCAAATTGAAAATGACAATCTACCACACATAACTTAAGCAGCCATATAAAAAACAATGTGGATTTAATTAAAAAATTAAAAAGCGTCAACATGAACAAAAATTATAGATTAATCAGTTTCGATGTGAAGTCTCTTTTTACGAATGTACCTGTAACTGATCTGTTGAGCTTACTCCAGGAGGAATTATAATTATTCCCTTCCCCTTCCATCTACCACTATAATAGAGTTAATTAAGTTATGTGTGGTAGATTGTCATTTTCAATTTGAAAATAATTATTATATACAAAAATTTCGTCTTGTTTTCCCATTTCTTATTGTGGTTTGATCATATATATATACCTATATATATATATATATATATATATATAGGTCTATAATGTAATCGGGATTTGGTCAATTTTCCAGGATCATAGAATAGGTGTATAATGTAATCGGGATAGGTCAATTTTCCAGGATCAATGATATTATACACCTATTCTATCCAACGGTTGATATATTATTGAATTTGTTATATATATACAAGATTTCAAATAAACACATGAAATAACAATCACTGATCAAACCAAAATATGAAATGGAAAAAAAAATTTTAAAATCTTTCCTATTTTAGTTAATAGGATATAATAACTATATCCTATGCTACGTTAAGTATAAAGGAAGGATTTTAAAAGACTAAAACGTGGGTGACTATCCAGATAAAAGGTCACACTTTCGTGGATCATTCTTACAGTATCCGAAGAAATGACCATTTGGTGAAAAATTTCAGAGAAATATTTAAGAAATATTGCTTTGTAATAGGTCTACTCTCCTCCCAATTAACTATTTTTTGACAATTTCTTTGCTCTAAAGATAAGAACTTTATTTTTATTCCCACCAATTCAAGATTACAGCGCATTCTTCATCATTTATTTGCCATGTTAATTAATTTGTCGTAGTTTCTGAACTGGTATTTTTGTTTGTACTTTTAGTGAAGTGCACAATGAGAAATATGGCCTTTTTTTGAGATAGAAGGTTCTAACAAATACTATTAATGAGAAGTTCCAGTTTCAATATTAGCAGTATGTTCTACTGAGTAAGATATTTTTTTCAATCACCTAGACAAAATTTGTTCATCATTTATGATGTATTGTTATGAATATGTTATGTGAATTCACTCATAATCAGCTAGAACTTCAGACTAACCATGATTTGAGCAAACAGTAAACTGAACGCCAGCAGCAGCTTCCTTGTGAATTTCTGACGTATTCTATCAAGGTGTTAGCTTTGATAGTATTCAATAGATATTTTTTTTTCGTCGTAGGATGTGGAAAAATCTGTTCATCAGATCCCTTAGCAAGACGTCTTGCTTAGGGTATGTGGGGTTGGGGGTCCCGACCCACTAAAAAACCACATCCTATTCAATAGATATTAAAATCCTCGGCATTACATAAATATAACTGCTTGCAACAAGAGAACATAGAAGAAGAAAGACACCTTTTTCTGAATGATGAAAACAATTAATCAACAATACAGTATGCGTGAGGATAATAAAATGAATGACATTTGGTCCTAAGCATTTCGAAAATCTTCTAACTGAAGATCTAAATGAATTTAATAATTTTCATTGCTAAATTATATTACTACTATTGATTATTATATTAGCTAGATTATTTTCCAACTTGATGCAATGTAAATGAAATTGAACCATTTTCTACATTGTGGTAATGCAGAAGGGAATTCTACTTCTATCTTGAGCCCAGATACTTGAAGGTGATTGAACTTTCTTTGCTTTTAAAAACAAAAACACATGTTCACGATTGTTTGTCAGTGTCTGTAGGATATGATAAAAAAGTTATTAATTTTATGCATATCAACTTCATTTATTTTATTTTCTAATTTATCCATTTTGTTTGAATGTCTAATAATTCTACGATGGTGAAATGATCAAAAGGTTCTTCAGCTCAGTTGAGTCAATAGTAATCTTTGGTAACCTTGATAATTGTTTAATGACGCTCTTCAAATATTTACATTGCTCTAAAGTACTTCAAATTGATTGGTGCTCCAAATATATACCTATATTCTAATGCAACTAACAGAACTCTCAACTTATGATGTGGTTTCGTTAAATACTGATTCATTTGTATTCTACTCACTATTATTTCCAACATCACATTCGGAAATGTATTTTCACAATGATCCTTACCACTAAATCAAAAGATTATAGGCCCTCAAAACTTCTTCATGGAGAAGACTATGCTAGACTTCAACAGTTCACAAACATTTCCAGATTTTAACTCTTCATGAATAAAGACATTACCACGACTGACAAATACAAGTGTATTATATTATTACTATATTAATTTTATGTAATTAATATTTATGTAATATTTTTTCAATTCAATATAAAAAAATAAAGTTATATTAAATTACATATAATTTAATTTTATATATTAAAAAATTAAATTCCATTTTTAATATAAAAATTTATACTTTTAAACAAAATATATATTTTATTGAATGAAAAATGTAAAGACGTTTTACAATAATGTCTATTGGAATAGTTTATTAATTTACTATAAGCAAATTGTAGTAATCGTGAAGAAATTCAATCACGAGATTTTGAGGGAATTACATGTTTGGAGGTTTCAAAAGTCGTTTTATGAAGTTTTTTCGATGATGTCTGTGTGTGTGTGTGTGGCTGGGTGTGTATTCAGGGTTTGTGGTCACGCTAGTTTCAGAATGCTTGATGGAACAAATTGATATTTTATAAAAAATTAGCCCTCTTAGTCTTGATGTGCTGTATAAATCTGTAGCTTAATTAGGGATGATGTTATACAAATGGTTACATTCATTCAACTTTTCATGCATTGGTTTAACCATTTTTTGTTTATAATAAAATGGAAGGGTAGTGTATTAGAATGTTTCCTTCAGTTTTCTTATAATCATCCATGGCAGTCACGTATGAAATGATTTCCATTTGTGTAAACACTACGCACTTTTTTGTATTCCAAATCGCTTTTAGACAAAAATATATTATGAATTTGAAGAAATTTTTCATTCTTTTATACTGCAGTCATACTTGTATAGAAGAGAAGATCTCCCTTTAATGTTAATACGTATCAATGAATCGCTGTTCGTAAGTGAAATAGAGGTATTTATTACCTATTACCTATTACCTATAACTCATCTAGCTGCAATTCGAATTTCTTCAATTATTTGATGTCACTCGCATACCTTAGGTTGCAGTAGCAGTCTCACAAGGGAAAACACGTAGGCCAAGCATTGGCCCTTTGTGATACTACACAACGAAGATTGATTCTACAGTGGGAGTCCTAAATTTTGGCTAGCTCAAGTGTATTTAGAGTAGGGTATCTTTAACGAGTACCTGACATCATACAGGTTCGGGACCGACAGTGTAACGTCCTTCTCCGAGGGACGACGTGCTCAGATTTATTCACCTCCCGCGTGAATAAATCGAGGGCCAGGTGAGGATTGAACCCCGGTCCTATCAATTCAGAGGTGAGCACGTAACCACTGAGCTAGCCTGGCCCCCACTCACATACCTTATTTTCAGCAATTGTTTGAGTTATTGTTTAAACGAGCATTTCAAGAAAGAAGCTCAACACATTTATCATTCATCATGTTCGCAATATCTAAAGTGATATTAAACATCTTACACATAACAGTGAAATAATATGCATTTTTGATTACTTTCTATATTACACTTCAATGTACTTAGGTGAATTCAATCAAGAGCCAAAACTTTCATAAAAAATCCACATTTGAGCTTCTCTACATCATTCACTTCTATCAAAGTAATACAAAACCGCTATCACACTTCTGTAAATGACTTATGTTTACTTATTGGTATAACTTTCTGAATGTTTACCCCCTTTAGAGCTTTCAAGTTTATACTGTTCAAAGTCGGTTCATAATAATTAAAGATATGTTGACATAGATAGGAAACCTATATAACAAAGATTGAAAGGTAATTGTTCAATACAAATAGTTTTCGTGCATAAATATTTTATACAAATTTTAGCTTAAATTATCAATTGTCGAATTTACTTTTACTATATTTTTACAATCAGGAGTCACTGACTGATTATTAAATGGAGGGTAAGGGATCGAAGTGAAATGATATCCACTCTATTCTTTACAGCTATTACACCAGACAGTAAGCTCAGGGTCTGCACCTCATAAGAGTCTAATCTTTTCTCAAACTTGTATACAGCAGTAATTTCTCTTACTTATTAAATTTGTATAATGCTTTTCCGTTTCTGTCTCACATCCAATTTCTCTAAAGCCAATTATACGAACCCTTTATTCTCTATTTCTGATAAATTTCTTATTCTTTCAGAATATCCTATTGATTTCTGCAGCCTTAACTTTATTTATTTTAACTAATACTATTATTGCTTTTCTTATTTCCGTCGTCATAGTGCTTCGCGATTTGATATTTATAACTGAAAACAGCGCCTTACATTTCTAGTAAATATTGATTTGAATTTAATTAAATAAACTATATCCAAAGTTTACAAAATTGTTCTTTCATCCAATTGCTTAGGAGTTCTTAGTGCTGTCCAGTGAAACTTAATATCATATTCAACTCATATTTGTATAAGTACTATAATCATTTAAAGAATGTAATAACTTTTCATGGTTTCTTGGTGTTAATATTCATTAATTGGCTTGTTATGACTTGTACCACTCCTGTATTGTTCTGGTATCTCCGATCCGATGAATACTCAGATCATTCACTTCAAACCTTCATATTTATCAGATAAATGAGAAAATCAGAAGTTTGAAACATCCATTTTTGTGAAGCCCACTAGCAGTGAATTTCATCTGAACGCTAAAAGTGAAAGTTGTGATAGACACAAAGATGGTATGATCAAGACATTCATCCAAAGAGCATAGAGAACGTCATTATGTTGGGATTTTTTGAACAAGAAGCAGAGAAGCTAAATCAAGTACTCATCAACAATGACTACAGCAAGTAAGATTTTGACGCTATCTTATAAGGTTACATAAACAAACTTTATTGTGATGATATTGAAAATGGTTTCGAAACTAAAGGTACTACATATAAGGAGTCCTACAAGAACCAGTGTTCAGAATCTCATAAATCTGATGAAGTTATACTGAATGGTATTATCAAGATTAATAAAAATTTTCCCCACTCCGGATAAGTTCAACTCAGAGTTTATTGTAAAGGCTAAACCACAGCAGGCTTGGTGCTTAAGAACAACCTGCAGAAAAAATCAACCCTCTTGCAAACCAATGTCTTATATGAGGTCCAATATGAAAATCGTACAATATGTACAGTATGAAAATTTGGAACTGTAAAATCCTACAGTCTACGTACGTTGGTTCTACCACAACCACACTTCCATGAAGACTCGCCAAGCATCTTGCTGCAGAAGGACCCAACAAGCATGTTTCAATTATACATGGAGTGAGATTACCTAAGGAAATGCTAACTAATAAGACAGTTCATTAGTTGCACTACAACAAGAAATGATTACAATAGGTTGCAAATCATGGAGACAATTTATATTTTGGAAAAAAAACCTTTTATCAATAATCAGGGAGGAGAATTTAAAAGAACTATGAGTTTTTATGAAGGCAGTTTAGGCAGAGGAGTGCAAAAATCCCATTATGATGCCCTTCATGATTAACATGGATGAAGGAAGTTATCTAGTTCCCGGTAAAAATTAACCATGCCTACTACATCTTGGAAACCTCCCATAAGATGAATTTATTTATATAGTTTACTCTGTGATTGTTTATATTAATTTTGGATAATGCTAAATTTATAGAAATTATTATGTTGCTAGTGTAGTATTTTACAATGTTCAATCTTTGGAAATGCTTGAAGTGAACGAAACATGACAGCTTATGCAAATAAAAGTTTTCGTGATGTTTTATATCTTGTTCCAAATTTATGGAGAACCTATGTGATAAGATAAAGAAATTGAGTTAAAAATGTGTGAAACTAAAAATTGACATTAATTATTCCTAACTTGCATATATATATATATATATATATATATATATATATATATATATAAAACAGATTCAGTAATATATTGACCGTTTAATAGAATAGGTGTGTTCTCTAATCGGTCAATTTTCCAAGATAAAAAATCAAACTCTCGTTGCCAACGTTTCGGTTTTATTTAAAACCTTTTTCATAGGCAGAAGTAAGAATTTTTTAACTAAGAAAATGAAATTTACAATATTTAAAGGAACAACAATGTTAACCGGACAAAACCTTCGACTAGACTTAATATATATATATATATATATATATAAACATTCAAATTATTATAAGAAAATGAGAAAAATACTCAGGTCTTTTGACTATAACAAGTGGTCTTCGTCAGAGTCAAATTCCAACCGATTTGAAAAAAATAAGTTGGGATTTGACTCTGAAGAAGACAGCTTTTTACAGTTGAAAGATCTTAGTCATTCTTCTCATTTCTTATTGTGGTTTGGACATTGATACAATATATATGTACATATTTTACATATATATATTTATAATAGTCCAGTTTTTGTATCACAGTGTTCTAGTATAAGAAATATTATAATCGAAGCATTTTTTTATGGTATTGAATATGGGGATTGAAAAAAAATTCTGATAGCTGTCATTCGACAAAAATAAATAAACAACAACTGACTAAATATTTCATATGTCCTACATCTTATTATTTTATGTGTGTGCTATTTAAAAAATGTATATTTTATTTTATTAATCTTTCATCCTTGAATATGGTAGTTGTATATGTCACGCTCTCTGCAACGAAATGTGAAATACAGTACCTTTATTCTTCCATATATTTTATTCATTGTGTAATCTCACAATAACTGTAAGAGTAGTAAAATGAAACGTAAAATAAGATGTATTTTGTTTTTTCCATTTTCCTGCTTCAATTCTAATTTCTAACCTTTTTCCACTATTATATATATCGTTACTCGTATAACTTATATTTGAGATACACAAATTTATTCTGAGGTAAAATGGATAAACAAACAAAAGTCCCCAAACAAATGAAGTTTTATTCAACGAGTTTCAAACAGACCAGTTGTTTTCACTGGACCAACCCGTCAGCACTACATCCTTGGTGTCTTCCTGATGATGAACACAAAGTGTTAAAAACGCATTGAATAAAACTTCATTTGTGTGGAGACTTTTGTTTGTTTATCCATAGTAAATAGCACACAATTACGGATTGCATAACTAATGAGACAAAATAAAGATGAGCAACTCACAGTTCTTAATTATTTCGAGTGCATCTTCACAATATACAACTAAGTGTAAAGATATTTAAGGGTTACGGAACATAATATTTAACTCTCAAGATAGATACGTTTATGTTGTTATATATGTAAATATAAAAACTGTGAATATAATAAATATTCAAGGAAATTGTAAAATCTGGATTTGATTAAATCTTTTAAGCTATAGTATTTACCACTGATGATTCCATAGTATAACTTCCAAGAATGTCTATAGTTTTACTGACAATAAAGCATTGTTCCCATTGTAATAGGCCTGCATGAATCATCATGACAGATGGAAATAGATTGAAGAAGCTTTCCCATTTAGGAAATAAGAAAGCAACTTTTTTTTGTATACCACAAATGGTTTCATGAATGATGAATAGCTTACCACTATACCTAATGAAGCATTTTTCATGAAATTATTTGCACATGCAAATTAAAACTTGATGAAAATAAAACAGTGCCAATGATAACCAACAAATCATTGTGCATTCCGAGTAAAAGGGTACTATGTGGACGGATAATTATTTCTTTTTACTACAAAATGAAAAAGCACCTTTCTCGTTTGTTTGTAGACTGTTTCTACTTGAAAGATTATAATTTGCTTTATGGGTTAATTATCATATTAATATAATTAATTATTATATTTTATATAATGAACAATATATTATAATTAAAAAATTAATATGTTCATAATTAATTATAATACCATTGATAGTATTCAATGTAGAATTCTACAGACTACATGAATACTACCTGAAGTATGTAGGATAAGTAACGGTAAAATGTTGAAGCAATTCTTCTATCTCAAAGAAAAAATTATTACATTTATTGGTATGAATAGAAGAGTTATTCCAAAACTTCAAAATGAGGATTGGATTCGAGATTTGGCTTTCCTTGTGGACCTTACGAATTATTTAAATAAATCAAACATGAAGTTACAGGGTATAAGTCAACTGGTTCATGATATTCATAAAGTAAGTTAAAGTGTTCCAAAGTAAACTACACTTTTTCCTTGAAAAAGGAAACTAAAAGTTGGGAAATTTTTTCACTTTCCCATTTTAGCACAGCACCAAACACTCTGATTTTTCTTCATTTGCATATGAGCTCCAGTTATTCAACAATCTTGACCAGATTTCAACACTTCATTGGTCAAGATTTGAATATCAAAATTGTTTCCTCTCCATTCGAAGTAGATGTTAACTGTTTCGGAAATTCTTCAATTTTCTAGAGTGAAACACATTAAATCTAGAAATAAGTAGAAACTTACAGATGAAATTTGTTCTGTAACCTAAAAGTAGCAACATCTCAAACCTCTCCTAATATTTATAGTTTGGTGAAGAATATGAATATACAAAAGTTTTATTTATGCATATGTTGTCAAAAAACAAAATCAGTAAATTTTTGTCTTCTTAACCATATATAAAAATATACGTTTATACTAATAATTCTCATTATGAAATAATGAGATAGGAATACAAACTTTCATTGTAAGAATAATAAAGTTTAATCAATTATTTCACACATTATTTATTCTTTTATTTAACAAGATTTCACATATGTACGTCACATGGCAATCAATGATCAAACCACAATATGAAATGGGTGAAAAAAAATTTGTTTGACCGCTTGTTTTGGTTGAAAGGTCTTAGTCTATTTTTTTCCATTTCATATTGTGTTTTGATCATATATTTACACAAATAAATACGTACATATATGTATAAATATACCACACATGTAAATATATAATGCAGCCCCATGTTCACAAACGTTTGCCCATACCTACCCTAGGAATAATCCATTAAAACATGATTTGCATAAAACGTTGATATCAATAATATCTGAGTACGCCATATAACATATAAGTCAAGGAGGTGATAACTGTTTGTTTAGCCTATTAAAGGTTTTAGTAATTTGATAATTTATATTTACATGTTTTTATTTAAGAGGACTGATTGTAGATTCATAATTAAGTATAATTTGTTTGTTTAGGCAGTACATTTGAAATCAGCTTGAATAAAACCGCAACAAAAAAATTTGGGACACCATAATTAGATAAAGGTAATTCGTAAATTCGTACCTCTTAATGTTATGTTTCATATACTTAAGTACTGCAACATATCATAACACAATTATTTCTTCTATAATTTCTTAATTGAGTAGAAATTGAGTAAGTTTGGCAATCACTCTCAATCATCTCATGTGCATGTAGTCATAAAATAAAGCTGTATCAGACTGTTGCTATTCACATATCGCTATCATAGCTAATTAGTAATTCACAAACCATAATATAATATTCATTAATTCAGTAAATTAAAAGATTTGAAGATATAGTGGAGAGAAATAAATGTTTGACTTTTTTTAAAAATAGTTAGTTTCTTAAAAATATGATTTCAGATAGACTATATATTTTGCTGTGGGCTAAGGGAATGCCACCAAGTGTATGTTAGGTTGGCAACACTAGATCGATAAGGTCCAGAAGGTACCACACAGTAGAGTCTAAACAAATGAAATTCCAAAAAAAAATATATTTAAGCTATTTTAGTGAGTAATAAAAACATAAATATATTTTGGAGTTAAAGTTGCATTGCAAAGAAATTTTATATATATATATATAACGTACACAAATATATATATATATATATATATATATATATATATATAACCTACACAAATATATATATATATATATATATATATATATATATATATATATATATATATATACAAACCTAAAGTTAATCGGGACTCGGTCAGTTCTTCAGGTTCAATTTTAACTCTTAATGCCGACGTTTTGGTTTTTATTTCAAACCTTTTTCATAGGTTGAAGTATACATTTTGAAACAGAGAAACTAAGTTCTACATTACAAATTATATTACAAAGATTTTTTCAACAGCAGCTGTCTAGTTTGAATGAACACGTGTCAATTTTAACCGAAACTTTGGCATCAAGAGTTTAATCTGAACCGAAAGAACTGACCGAGTCCCGATAAACTTTAGCTTTGTTTCTATTCTTCGGTTGATACTTGTATCAATATATATATATTTTCCTTTTCAACCACATATACATGGAAAACTTCATTTTTATGGATGTTTGGTCCAGTTTCAAACGGTACAACACCTTTAAGCCAACGTTTCGTCAATATTTGTAGACATAAATATAAATGAATTTTGTATGGAAATATAAATAATACGTCAGCTTATAGGTGTTGTATTGTTTGAAGCCAGACCAGACGTAGATAATATATATATATATATATACAAATTTTCGCTAGAAATACGATCCAAAACGGACAAATATAGTTCAATGTAGAAAAAAAACATAGAGAAATCATAAGCACACACTTACAGTCTCTAATTTTTGGTTTGAACTGTAAGTGTGAGCTTTTGATTTCTCTATGTTTCTTTTTCTATATATATATATATATATATATATATATATATATATCAAAATTGTCACAATAACACGTGATATAAATATTTAGGTAACTCACCACAAATGAATGAAGATAGTTGCTCTGAGGCCTTTCGTTTTCACGTCGTCAGAGGATCACTATCTTCATTCATTTGTGGTGAGTTACCTGTATATATATATATTGCTTAGAATAGTTGATCTAAATCACACTAAACAAAGTTGATCAGATACTGTTCAACTTGCAGATTCCAGATAAATACTTATTATCTATTATAATATGATTTTATCTGAAAACAAGTATAGCATTTCCCTTCTTCTGTACTCTTTATTTCTTCTGAAGGCTGAGCGTTTTATGTGATATTTTGAGCCATTAATGTTTTCTTTTTTTTTCTGTACTGTGATTTAAGTTGTATTATTGTATATAATTACTGTTATAATGTTTAAAGGAGTAGATATATGTTTGTCTAATAGTGAATATTACAATTAATATTCAATGAAGTTACCTTTGATGAAGTCGACTGCCATCTCGAGGCCGTAGGTGTCCTTATCGCAGTCGTCGAGGATATGGGCGCCTATAGAGAAGTACTTGTTCTTGGCGTTGACGATGTCGAGGGTGTAGAGCATGGTCTCGAGGGCCTGCACCCCACCTTGCGGCATCACTGGCCCGCACGTCACCGTGTCCTCCCTCTCGTGGACCATCATTAACCCCCCAACAGTCACATCGCCTTCTATTACCGCCTCCTTCTTCACCGGCCATGGTTGAACTCCTTCAAGCGTTAGTCCACCCGTTCCAAAGAAAGGCAGCATCAACAAACACCACCATTGTCCCCGCATGCCTTATACCTGAAACGCAAAAACAGATCATTGTACTCTATTAGGTGCTAGTCCCTCAAGAGAACACACTTAACCAAACATTTGGGAGTTCTGAATTTTGTCTGACTCAGCTATATTTAGACTAGAGTACCTAACATCGTACAGACTTGAAACAGTCGTCTTAACGTCATCTCTGAGTGACGACGTTCTCAGATGTATTCACCTCCCACGTCAATAAGTTGATGGATGAAGTCGGTATTGAACCGTCGATCTACCAGTCTAGAGGCGAGCACTTTGCCATTGTATCAACCTGGCCACCTTAATTCATCAGCTTCAGAGGGACAAATCCTCTTGAGAGGGA
This sequence comes from Hermatobates lingyangjiaoensis, assembly GCA_026182355.1. Lineage (NCBI taxonomy): Eukaryota > Metazoa > Arthropoda > Insecta > Hemiptera > Hermatobatidae > Hermatobates > Hermatobates lingyangjiaoensis. The sequence goes on from JAPFBL010000296.1 coordinate 212,027, forward strand.
TTAAGTCAATCCATTTAAATATGAGACACCATGTTTCCAATACAACCCCATAGGAATGGAAAAAAATTACTGAAATGATAAAAAAAAATAAGAAAATAAAATCAAAATTAAAACTAATGTAATTGAGACAAAAAATATAAAAAAATGAACGGAATGTAAAAATGTAATATAAGCAAGTGCTTGATGAAATAAGAAAAGTTAAAAAGAATATCTATATGAACTGTGCATAATAAATGGGACAAAATAAAAATATATAAAATGAGAAAGTTATATAAAATTACATTTATGTAAATTTCAAAATATGAAAGAAAAATTAAAAATTAAAAAAATGTGACTCCAACTTTTGGTGCAGAGTAGTTGCAAATAACCAGAAGACATGCAAAAAGTCTTTTTAGAAGATCATAATACGAGAAAATTAAGATGAATACCGCCATCAAAGTTACTGTAGCAAACTCTAAGTAATAAAGGATGGTATGAGTGTTTAAGTGTGTTGACACATAGTGATCACTTAATGTAGAAGTTAGCCAAGAGAGTTGTCAAACCTACGTAAAAAGAGTTACGGGTGGAATAATCCATTATGAAAACCACAGAGGTGGTTATTGAATGGGAAATAACAAAATTGATCAAAAATCAAAGCTTTGTTTTTGATTGTAATGGTCGAGGTAAGTTAACACTCTCAGATATTTTTTGTTTTCGGGTTATTAGGTGAAATGCATTTACGCTCATAGTGATGGACTAGCAGATGAACCAGGCTACCAACTAAAACATCCCCTTTTCTTCTAGGACACTAGCCTAGAACTGTTTACCACATTACGTCAGGATATGTCATTCATTTCCTTACGTAAGCCAGCCTTACAGTCTCAGATAATGATACGACAACATAGTCAAGTAAGTGTTCCATTTTCTAAGTACTGGGAACTACTGAATTAGAGGCAGTGTAAAAATTATTGCCAAGGTTGGAAATAAATATCTCAATAATATATTAATCATTAATGTATATTGTGATTAATAATAAGGTTTTTGTTTGTTCGTGTATATCTGATAATTTTCAAAATGTTTCAAGACTTGACTTAAGAAGCATATGTGATACTATTAACATAACGTGGTTAGTACATATAATCTCTTACGTTTCTAATATTTAAGTATAAAATAAAAAAATATTTGTAATTTCTGAATGATCTTGAGTCGGAACTGAACATCAGAATGTTCAGAAGGAATCATTCTTTTCCTAGGAAGCCTTATCTAGAAAGTATTCAAAACTACACCTTGACAACTTGACTGGACATTACAGTCAGTATTTGAAAACAGTTGTATTTTTATATTCAAATAAATCTAGTTTTCTTTAGAAAAAGCAATTTTACTTGCTTTGTCAGAAAGTGAAGTGAAAGATAAACATTTGTCTTGAAGTTGATTGTAATTCGGATACCAAGAAGTGTTTGAGTTGCACTTCAAGACCTATTTGTTCTGTCTTTTGAAGTAACATTTCTCATTTATTTTACACAATTTATTAATACATGTACGTGATTAGGATATAGTTTTGAGTTAAAATATATTCTTACTTAATATTTAACGTACACAATTTCTCAAAATGTAGACATTTAATAAAGAATTTAGTGAACTGAATAAATTAAATTTAACATTTTAAGAGAAGAAGCGATAACATTCATCCAATACTTTTTATGACATTTGTGTAAATAATTATGAAAATATTTTTTTTTTTGTAAACTGTTAAATTACACCAAAACTTTTTATTTAGTCATTCATTTCATCTCATTTTTTAATTTTAATTTAAGAATATAATATATTCTTCATTATAATATATTTAATAATTGTACAAGATATATTGGTATCATTTTTAATCACTGATTAGTATTGTCTCTTACACATCTGATAAGTAATAAAAACTCCAACTGATACTTTTGCAAATGATTAATTGAGAAAGTTTGAGAAATAACCAAGTAAAACTAGCTCGAATAAAACTTTTGTTCTGATAAATTACGCTTTCCCAGAGCTCAGTCTGCCTAACATGGCGTTATGTTTTAGATATATAAATGTTGGGCATTTATTTATTTTTTGTATTCATCATTTTTTTCCAGACATTGTTAAAATTTTTACTTTACTATATATAACGTATAGTGATCCTGAAAAAAAATTTGATCTCGGGATTTTTACGGAATTACATGTTTTAAGGTTCCAGAAGCCATTTTATGAAGTTTTTTTTCGATAATATCTGTGTTCTGTGTTTGTGTGTGTGTGTGCGTGCGTGTCTGGGTATGTGGATGAGTAAGTATTCAAAGTTCATGGCCACTTTAAAGTCCAGAATCTTAGATAGATCATATTGATATTTTACGCAAAAATTGGTCTTATAGTGTAGGTGAGCCCCATTGTTTAGGAGCAATTATGCATGATGAGAAAATCACTTTTTTGTATTAAAAACCTGTTTTTGCACAGCAATTTTTTTTCTCCTAAACTCCTAACTTTAAAATCTTGAATTTTTTTGCATTATCTTTAAGGAAACAATAGCAATTACTGAAAATACCCTCAACATTTTTAAAAATCACGTAAATTTTATTGAAAATAAAATTTAAAAATTTTAACTTACACAAACCTCTGGTCGTTTCAGCTTCTGAAATCCACTGAAGATAATAAAAGCCATTTGATGGAACAAAATGATATTATATCTAAAAGTATAACATGATGTGAAGGATGAGTTGAAGAATTTTTTTTTTAAATTACAAAGAAAGGGGTGTTAGTGTTAAGTTTATGTTCACAAAACATATTTTTTTTATGGAAAACGGCTCATTAAAGAACAATGACATTTTGCCAGAAAATTTAATAGAATATTTGTAAATTATATAAAAAAACAATAAGCAAATAAGCAAACAGCAATAAGGCTATAAAAACTGAATTTCCATTGTGAACTAATGGATCACTTGCTATACTTGTTAGATTTGTTGAACATTTTACAGGCTAAATAATGACAGATTTAGGTCTTCTATGTAAAAGGTTATACTTTCGTGATAGTTTCAAGCAGTCATACAAAATATTCACAGTAGCTTAGTCAATAACTAAGCAATACTTGTATAACTTAGCTACGAATCCTAAAATCCTCCGTGACTGAATAATTATGGCCTCAAAAAATAGATACACAAACCCCAAATTCAGGTGGCATTTTTCTTAAAAGTTGACATACGCAAAATGTTCTTTTAAAAGTATGAGGAGAGCAGATGCAACAATAAAAAGTCCAGTATGAGTTCATTTTGAGTTCAAGAAATTATAATAATAATATAAGTAGTACTACTTATATTAATTACACAGTAATACTACTTATTATTAATGTGGAAAATTAATAATTACTATATGTGATCTTTATTATATGACCACAATTATTCTAACAATGAAAGAATACCATGAGAGTTCAAGTGTATTGATGGACATTGATCATTCATTCTAAGTATAACAACCAGACGTCAAACATACGCAAAAGGAGTTACTCCTACACCAATCTACAATTGAAACAACACATACAGTTACTGAATATTCAATTACGATCAAAATCAATAGGTTTCGTTTTGATTACAATGGTGAAGGTAACATAATGATAAGATAAACTAATCAGTTACGTGTTCCACCTTTTTACTAGTGAGAAAATGGCTGCGATGATTATATATAAGTATCTTAATAACATTGCAAGTTACATCTTTATAAATAATGCATATCGTGGTTATTAATAATGCTTCTGGGACCAGAGAAGCCCAGTGAGAACGTGCTTGTCTTTAGACTGGTAGATCTGAGGTTCAATACCTACTCTGGTCCTTCATTTTTTCACTCAGGAATTGGAAAAATCTGACCACATCATCTCTTCAAGTGGCCATTAAACTGTCTATATGACATCAGTTAAGAATTCCTACTTATAATACTCTTGAGTTAGGCCTAATTTAGAACTCCCAAACATAGAAAATTCATTGTGTAGTATCACAAAGGACCAATATTCGACCTATTTGTGTTCTTTTGTGGGACTGCAACTGAGACCTAATCTTTTCTATCCTAATGCTTGCTGGTTTGTTTGTTTTTGTACGTGTGTGTGTTAGCCTTACAACCTATGAGGTATAGAGATCCATAGACTTAAAATTTACAAATGGAAACCAGTTAGAATTATAATATTTGTTCTTAGTTTATTCCTTATTAAAACTAATTTCTATATACTAATTCACAATTTCTTGTTTATTTCCAGCATTCTAACATATTCCAGGCTTTAATGATTAGGGAATTGAAGAAAATATGTCTCAACGTAAAATAGCTTCTATTAAAACAAACAACGCGTTTCCAACACTTACTCTTCTTCTTCAGGTTTACATCTGCACTGTTGAGGATGTTATGGCAACAGAGCAGATGTAAGCCTGAAGAAAAACACTACCTGTTTGAACCTCGTTAGTTTTAACATAAAACACTTTTGAGTGGTGATGTATTTTTTTTTGAAATTTCCCCATCATCAGTAAATACCACTCTATAACAGATTACACAAGTAATAAAATAGACTTTCAACTTTAGTACTGTTATAGAGACGAAATGTGTAGCATATTGGTTTTTTCCATCCATTTTCGTTAGGGCCATAGCAACTTTACCAAATGAATACTAAATCATTAGGTGAAAGATTTTTTAGGAGTAGTTGATATCTGCCTGAGTCTTCTCTGTAGAATGGCGTATACAAGATTTACTACATGAGCATGAAAATCTACCATCTTTACCTGACCTAAACATAATTTTATAACTTTTAAGAAGTTTCTATTTAATTTTATCGAGATAACCCTGAAGAAAATTTTCCAAATTTAATTAAGTTATTAATGAAAATAAGATCATTATTTTAACGTACAATTATTACCTTTTGAATAATTTCATCTTTTTCCAAATTAATTTCAACCTTGTCGAACCCAAATTTGTAACTTTTAAATAAGTTCATCCTTTCTGTAAAGGTATTTCATTTTATTCTGGAGATTAAACTTTCAGTCAAACAAATTTTCTTGAAATTAAATAATTTTACCTCTTAATAAATGAACATCAAGCATTATTGTATGAATATTATTTTGAAACTTTGTAAAATATAAATCAATAGATATCAGTAATTTTAATACCACGAGTAATAAAGTTATTAATACTATCAGTTGTACTACTTCTGTTTAAATTATTGTGTGAGTATGAATTCCGTCTGTGTGTGTGTGTGTGTGCCAAAATGCTGTGTAATATTTATTAAATAATTTATTTGGCAATAAAATGGCAGTGCAAATGTTCCGTACTGTGTTTTATTGAAAATATTATTATCTTTATTGTTACTGTTTATTAGTTAAGTTTATTAGTTATGTTTATTAGTTACTGCTTACCTTTATTATGAAACTGTACTTTTTATTATTTTGAATAATATCTTATACTTTATTAATTTCTGATCAATTGTCATTTAATGTATTACAATTCAAAGATATCCCTGCAGATAATCTTCATTTGTAAAAACTTTAATTTGCCATTAAAATACTCCGTAGGAAGTTCATATTCATGAATTTTTCGGAAGTGAAACGATAAATTAGTGATAGATATTGAATAAACCATAGAAAGTATCAAATTAAAAAATATCTAACCAAAAAATGCAGATAGAGCCTGCTGCCACATGGATTGATATTATTACAATCAGAGAAAACATTTTAATCATTGAAAACGAAACTTTCGCGTCTAATATAACATACATATAACAATCATGGAAAGGAATATTTTTATAGATTTAAATATTTCTTATTAATAAGAAATATTATTATTGATAATTAATAAGATATTAATAAAATAACAGTGGATATAATGTAAATGAAAAGATATATTATAAAAAAATTGCTCTCTCTACTGCGTAAGTAAAATTTGCTCTGTTGTAACTGCGTAGTATTACAATATTATTGTGTGAGTATAACTTCCATCTTTGTAGGTGTCTGTGTGCGTGTGTGTGTGTGCGTGTGTTTGTGTATTATGGATAATAACCATATTCTTCATATGAATCATCTTTAATTAGAAGAAATTAAATTCTGACTTTTGAGAAACATATAAGCAGGTAAATGGTATTTAGATGTTCGTTATAAAAAAAACTATCTGCTTTCAAGTAGTGATAATATATGGTTGAAACTCTACATTTGATACTTTTAAACTGTCACATCCTATAACAAATGTTAGGTATTTTTTTATATCAGAGAAATAACTAAAAGAAGTACAACATTTAAAAAGGCGTTATTAGTATCACTTGTTCTAATTACTATTTTCTACAGAAAATGGTAAAATAAATTTTGCTCAAGCTATTCCAGTGAACATTAAAAAGCGGGGATATCTGAATGACTGTCATTTATTTTGTAAAACTAACATACATTAGTTCATGTCCTAAAATATATACTGATGAAAAAGTAACACAAGCATAAAACAACTAATTCTGGCATGTGATAATTTAAATTAATCAATTCCTTAATTAATTTTTTTGAATCTTCTTTCATTTTTAGATTGCTATAGGTTAGGTTGCAGTGGCAGTCCCATAAGGGAACACACTTAGACCGAGCATTGGCCCTTTGTGATACCACACAATAAAGATTGATTCTACAGTGGGAGTCCTAAATTTTGACTAACTCAAGTGTATTTAGAGTAGGGATCTTTAACGAGTACCTGACATCGTACAGGCTCGGGACCGAAAGTTTAACGTCCTTCTCCGAGGGACGACGTGCTCACCTCCCGCGTGAATATATCAAGTGCCAGGTGGGGATCGAACCCCGGTCCTATCAGTTCAGAGGTGAGCACGTAACCACTGAGCTAGCCTGACCCCCCTAGATTGCTATATGTAAACTATAGTGATAACAAATAAATTATATTTGTAGGATTTCAGGAATATACTTGTTTTGAGGTTTTTTAATTCTAATTTTGATGTTTTTTCGATGATATATGTATTTGTGTATGTATGAGTGTGTATGTAAGTCTGCCTCTGTGTGAGTATGACTTCCGTCTGTGCAGGGCTGTGGAGTGGGAGTCGGCCATATTTTCGATCTGGAGGAGTCAGAGTCAGAGTCGGAAGAAATCAGCCGACTCCGACTCTGACTCCGACTCCGACTCTGACTACTACTCCGACTCCGACTCCTGACCTAGTTATTACTTGTGTACATGAAAATGAGATAAAATGATAAAAAAATGATTAATTATTCCAAGTAGAACTTTTCCTCCGGAGAAGGTATTTGAAGGTAGAACACGAATGTTTAGTTTAATACAAAATATATGGTCTTGCTTGTTCAGTGTTAACTTTGTTATAAGTAAATATAATATCAAACTTCTTCGTTATTTAATGTGGTATTTAGACATAATATAAATGCTTATATAGAAGATGTTTATTAGTCTTTCATCCCTGGCGGTCGATCCAGTCAAGGACCCTGTCTAGTATAATGAGGTTGTTCGTTCGGCTATGACCCATGCAGCTCCGTCTGGTTTAGAGATGCACCAAAGCTACAAAGTACTAATTCTTATTATTAGCCACATGTCATCTGTTTTTTTAATAATAAAAAGATGAGCTGGAGTCGGTACTGGAGTCGGAGTCGGAGTTGGCGGTTACCAAAGAGAAGAGTCGGAGTAGGTGTCGGAGTCGGCCAAAATAGGTCCGACTCAACAGCCCTACGTCTGTGTAGATGTGTGTGTGTGTGTGTGTGTGTGTGTGTGTGTGTGTGTGTTTGTATGTATGTGGGTGTGTTATCTACCGAAAAGATTTGGATACGCTACATGCTTTATGGTTTAACATATGTATTCTATTTCATGTATTAACGAACGCAATAGTGTACATGATCCCTATTGTTTTGGAAAGTATTCTACCTTAAATGTAATTTTAGACAACCATTTTCACCTCAAATGCATAATCCAGAGTTACATTGGCACTACTTGCCAAGATCGTTAAAAAAAAAATTGCAGAATATTCCAGTAACTGAAAAAATTAGATTTTACACTTTATTTACCATGAATGTAAGACTTTTGACTTTTTATTGGTGTTAAGGGCAACTGAAAACGATATATGTCGCATCTTTTGATCAATCGTAATGAAGTTATTCCCAAAAAAGACGCCTTTTTGTGAGAATGAATAGAATACCTTTTCTTCAAAAATAAAGTTGTAAAAAAAATGGCACTTTGTTACGTTTAATGAATCCAATAAATATAATTATTTTAAACTATAATTTCATATAAGAACTAAGATGAAATAAAAAATGCTTAATTGTAATTTAAATTGTTAGTATAATATGTAAAGATAAAATTATTAAAACCATTAAAAGGCATGTTAAATTATCAAATATTGATGACATTTTCCAGAGTGTATGCAATTGCAATTGCATTACAATTAACCTATTTTTTTTACTTTGATATATATATATAATCATCAGATATATAGTTCTTAGTATCTTTAAGAATTCAACTCATGTTGTTAATTTTTGAAAAAAATCTGTAGGTACTTTTTCGTTCATTTATAGTTAAAAGTATGACTATACTTTTTCGAACATGTCTATTGATTGAAGATACATATAATTTTGTAAAAAGAATGTAGTAGTCATAGAATAGAACAATAATTTTATAAAAGAATAATTAGAGGTGCATATATTGGGTCTACCACAACGTGGATCGTAAAGTTTAAAAACTGTACCTAAGGAGGTGTGCCTATATTGGAGTGATTTGTTTTGAATAACTTCTAGCATACTCTAAATAGTATAATGCATAAATCAAGTAAGAATACACAATGATATGCATAGAACTTTGCAAATAATAGAAGAGGAATGTTTGACGGTACTGGCTTTGAGATTATGCATCATGATCCCCCAATCGTTGACAGATGAACGATGGAGAAATAATAAGCAACTAAAACTGTCTTTGTACCTTCCTCATGGTTAAAAAAAGTAGGCAAGAGAATCAGTTTTATTGGAAATATAAATATATAGAAGTATAAAAGATGTTGATATATTCTTTGAATCCTTTTAATGAAATATTCAACTTGATAATGTGGTAACTGTAACATTGACTAAGGGCACATAAGGAATGTTCTATTGTAAAAGATGTTTTGGTAGAACATTGAGTTGTTTTTACAGCTAATCATATTTCTTTTCTACAAAATTATTATTACTATATCAACATGGTAATATATCACTGATGAAAAACAAATAATATATAAATATGTAAATATCAATGTATGTATAAATAAATATATTTATATATTAATAATGTATAAATATAATAATAAATTTGCTAAACTATTCAATATAAGTGTAAATATTAGAAAACAAACTATAAGAAAAAAAATTAATTATTATTGATATTTATCTACCCATTTGATGCTGTGACGGCTGCCATACTGATAAACAAATCAGTATATAGTAAATCTGAGTTTAATAATATATTTTTTAATATATTAGAGGAAGACGCTAATATTTCTCTACAAGGAACACATTTTGGGTTAATCTATTAGAAATTCAAAATAATCTCAGTTATAAGTAATTCCAATTAAAATTGTAATGAGTTATTTAATTAGTCATTTAATTATTAATGTTAATTTGCAAATTCTTTATAAATTTGTTAATGATGTGATTGAAAATACAAACAATTCAGAATACTGAAATTATTGGAGAGATAATTAAAATTACCAAAGGAATGCCAAATTAGAATGAAATCTAATCAGTTATTTAATCAAATATTGAAGGAATATGATTTTAGAATTATTCAATTTTATAAATGGTCTTTTACATAAATTCTATTTCAACGCATCAGTAAGTAGTGTTTTATTAATAAATTTATTTATTTAATAAATAAATTTATAAACAATTAAAAATATAATTCGTTAATTTTTTTAGATTTTTAGTAAAAAAAAAATTTATTGTAATATTGCAATATATCTGAAAACATTGTATATTGTTCATCAGCTCATACGTAATGGGGTATAACATTTAGACGAAGAGAGGTAGGTTTTTTCATACAGTAATAAACTGCACTTTAGAAGGAAACTGTTCCAGATAAATAAAATTTATGGGACTTCCTTGTACCCTAGTCTCTATGGATAACCCTAACATGATGTCCTTAATATAAATCATAAAGCTACAGAAATGCCTATGTGTTTAGTTTCAAAAATTAACGAATATATAAAATATAATAATATCATGTTAATCCATGATTAATACTGTATATTATCATTGACATTGGCATGTTATACTGGAGTAAGAAGAATTTTCGTTTTAAGTCAAGTTTTTCAGTATGGAAGATTCCAGGTTTTTTATTTATTTTTTTATTTGTTGAGGGTGATTGTAGAACTGCATCCTAAGAACTATTGCACTTTCCTCCCTTCTATACTATAGTACCCTAGTTAGCTTCAACGCCTCCAAGAAGTTCAGCACTTTTGCTTGGTTCAACGGTAAAAGCTCTTCTATGGTTTTTCACCTGACTGTGAAGCACAGTGGCTTGGCAATCAGCCAGCAAATGCAACGGTGTTTCTTCCTCTGCTTTGCAGAACCTGCAGAAACTATCATTGATAATGCCCATTTTTCGCAGATGGCCATGAAATTTTCAGTGACACGTTAGAAAACCGGTTAAAATATTTAGATTATTCCTGCTCCTTTCCATACAATACAAGATTTGCCTATTCTCAAACTTATTGAGAAGTATCTATGATTGTCTGTGTCCTTGAAGAGAATCCCAGTACTGCTTCCTATTTTCTCTATCCTCTTTTCTAAGGAATTCTTGCATAGTTTGTTGTCCAATACAACAAAGATTGCAGGTTGTTTGTTTGTCATGAAGATGCCTGCGATAATCTACTACAGCAAGAAACGAAGTGGAAAGTGTTTCGTTCTTTACTCATATGTACCAAAGCCATTAGTGTTAATCGTTTTGATCGTTAACATGAAACGATTAACGATTAATTTGCATAACATATGATCGTTATGCAAACATGCGACCTTCAATGATTCTAAATAAAGGTGATAAATAAAAAAAATAAATATATTGTATATTGGAGCATAATAACAAGGTTAATTTAGGTTTTTAAGTAACATAAAAATATATTAGATATTGATAAATATTCCGTACTCTTAATACATTTATTATTCATTTTAAACTTGTAACGTCATAGTAGTTGCTATTAAATATTACTAATAAAAACTGTAGTATTAATTTGAAAAATGTTTTCCCTCAACATATGGATATGAGCCTTATTTCATCTGAATTTTAGGTAATATTTAGGTAATATAAATAAATTCCATTTTAGCATCTATTTTGTACCCTAAAATATTATTAGAGTTGCATATATTGATTATACTAGATTTCAAGAATTGTTTAATCAATAACACTTGTATTAAAAATGAATACAATTTTTAATAAAAATGTAGGATTATGATTAGATGAATTTAATAGCTGAAGAGATGCGAGAAAATGATTCAGGTAGTAAAAGAAGATAATGGAAGGTTGGCGAGATCTTGTTGATAAGATTAATGTGGATTTCTATATATTACGTTATTAACCAAGTACTTGGAAGCGTCATAAAAAATCCATTTTTTTCGTACAGTAATTTGAGGAAAATAATTTACTAGTTCTGCCAAAGTGGTTAGCATTATCATCAATAAAAAAAACAATTAATATTTGTGTTTCTTAAAAATTTTTAATGTTTATTATTTTTACCCCTGATATTAAAAATTTTGAACTTTCTCTGGAACCAGTGGCAGTTTGACAAGAAATAAGATCTAACCTTATATCCTTTTTTTTATCTATGATTAATGTGAATAATTAATCATTAATTAATGAATAATTATTTAAATGTATTCCATTATCAAATTAGCCCTTATTTTAATCAACTTGTATGAATAGTCTTAATTAGTTTTGTAAATTCAATAAATGGAAATATAAGTTTAATAACATTAAAAGTAGAATTCCGAAGACATTATTATAATTGCATGTAGCTAAATGTATCTAAACATTGTTGTTTAATACATTTCATACACATGCTTTTATGTATTGAATGTTTAATACATTTAAAATGATTTTCATACATTGATGTTTTAAAGCTGCAAATGTGATAGTATATTTAAACCTGTTTTGATCGCTGTGTACCTTAGCTTTCCAGCCATTACACCAAAAGATCAAATCAGGCCGACGATTTAACGTGTTGCCCTTTTGTCACCTCCAAGTTTTGCCACCCAAAACTTGGGGTGTCCGAGGTGGACCTCGCTGAGGCGGCCACCACGATTCTACGTCGCACATTAGACCAAAATTAAATTAACTAATTCACGCAATTGTACCAGGGGGGGGGGGGGGCGAAAACAACAAAACGGCAGTTATACCCCTGGTATAAGGTGGCTCATTTACCTCACTACCAAACATTTTAACGCTGGGTTGCAATGGCTCTCTTTTTTCTTCCCACCTCAGTATATTTAAACCATTATTTAAATCAATCTCACTTATAATAATATAATTATTTTTATAATAATAAAAAAAAATTACAAGTTTTCTGTTTAGATTAACCCCAAAGTAAGAAGATAAAGTGGAAAAAAAATAAGGGCTACATTTCTAATATTAAATTTTGTCACTACTAGCAATGTTCTTAAATTGAACCGTTAAAGAGATAAAAAATTGTTAGTTTTAAAATTAAATAATATTCTGAAAAGTTTAAAAATTTCTCTTCAATATGTGTGAATAAAATTAATGATCAATTCAATAATAAATATGGAGAATAAAACCTAGCGAGATGTTGTATTAAAAATTATTCTGAAACAGAAGTAAACGAGCTTTCTAGTAAAAAATCCTAAAAGTAGAGAAGTTTAGCTGTAGATGTAACTATGTGGAAGATTGTATGAAGTTTTGTTCAAAAAAAAAGAAAAAAGAAATGTACCCTGTGAAGAAATGGATACGAAGCTTGAATGTGTTCACTGAAGTGAAAGAATGGAGCAGTGTTTAAACACAGATTTATGGCCAAAAAAAAAAAATCATTATAAGAATAGCACAGGATTTTGTTCAATCCAAAAGAGGGATTACCGATTACAAAATCGTTTAAATGACTCTATTTGAATTTAAAAAAAAAAATCCAAAGGGATTTATAAACTACTTATATAAAGAAAGAAGAAGTATAAAATCTGTTATGAATATTTGATGGCTATGAAGAAATAAGAAATAGGATAAATATGAAAGTCAAATCTGATATAAAACAGTTATGTTGTAGTCTCTTTAAGACAGTATTATGGTTGATCCTGACAAAAAAACAGTGTTGTAAATAGAAAAGTTATGTTTAAAATACTTTACAAACTATTCTCAAACTAGATTTGGAGCAGCGATTTATGATTCGGAGACAAGGGCAACTATAATTTTTTCATAAACTCTATTGTTCAAAAAGACACGATCTTGATTCATATGTCAGAGTTCTATAACAATATAATCGTACATAATGGAAATAAATCAGCAGTCAATGATCCAAGCGTAATGACTAACCAAGTATAATGACGTGTGGATGTATTAAACAAAAAAACACTGTTTTAGATAAATGTTATGACTATCAGTAGTTAGACTATTATATTTTCATTATAATTTATATAACTATTATTGGTGTTTGTAAAAATACAGTTGTATACTGTGTAAATCAATAAATTATTATTATATCTTCTGGACCACTGATTGTTTAAATACTAATTCAGTTATTAAGTTATAAATGTTGAAATTAATAACTTTTTCAACATTTCACAGAAATCTATAAAGTATTTGCATTTTTTTGCTGTTGCTTATTGTGTTTTGGTTCTCTGTTTGTTGTTATTGCTTAGATATATTTGTTTTTAGAGTTGTTTACAGTAGTATTAATTATTTCAATACATTGATTTTAAGTTCATGCATTTTGTCATTACCACAGAGGTTAGTATTATTAATATTAAACATATAATATACCGTCTTACCTCGTACACTACTGCAATAGCTCTCGGAAGGTTTCGGGTGTCACCCATCTTCAACAAGAACTGATCTATGGAATCCTAACATTCTGATTATTGTAACCTACCTACTATCCCAATGCTGCCTAGATTTTATTATTTAATTATTTTAATACTATTTTATTTTATTATTATTTTAGTTATTATTATTTAGTCTAATTCTTTTTCTATGATTTTCATCTTTGTCAAGTTGCCGCTTCATTTTCTTTAAAAATTAAATTCATTTCAATTTAAAAAAAAAGAAGTGACGATTTGACAAAGACGAAAATCACAGAAAAAGAATTAGACTAAATAATAGTAACTAAAATAATAATAAAATAAAATAGAGTTAAAATAATTAAATAATATAATCTAGGCAGCATTGGGATAGTAGGTTGGTTATATAATCAGAAAGTTAGGATTCCTTATATCAGTTCTTGTTGAAGATGGGTGACACCCAAAACCGTCCGAGAGCTACAGCAGTACTGTACGAGGTAAGACGGTATATTATATGTTTAATATTAAATTGTCTTTAGCATTCAAAGTGCTGAACAAATTTTGGTGAAACGCCAGCATCAAAAAAGATGTTATTAATATGGGCAATAGTGAATAAATAAATTAGGAAATAAATAAACTGTTTTATAAAATAACAATAGAAAACCATTTCTGAAATTTTATTCTGTTCTAACTGTATTAATTGCAGATAAAATATCTATAAAAAATATATTTTAATTATTTTTATTTTCCATATTGATGTCAATTTGCAAATGTAATTGGTTGATTCAGTAGTTTTATTCATGAAAAAAATAGTCATTACTTTGTATAGTGGAGAGTTTTGTTTTCTGTTGAATATAATGCAGTCATCTGCTTAAGTGATCGTCAGTTTACATGGCATATTAAATGAGGGACTGTCAAGAAGGCGTTCAATCATTTCGTTCTTTGTTTTACGATGTAGAAGAGAAAAAATTAGTCAACTGTGTTCAATGCCAACACAACTAGTAATATCAATGCTACGAGTATATAAACTGTTCTAATGACATTTTATTTAATAGCCTTCTTACAAACAGCTATTGAACTACAAATATACCGAAAAAGAACAATCGCCATGAAATCATCACAATATGAATAATAAAGTCACAATTCACTAATTAATTCATGACAAAATGGTGAACTAAACCAATTTTAACTGAAGTAATGTAATTTACATATATTTTAAAAAGATAACAAAATAACTTTCTTAAATAAACGATGTATGACACAATCCGAGTCATATCATTTTCAAAAATACATAAATATTATTAAGGAGTGAATAATAATAGGAACCTTGCAGCAAAAGAGTTCTATCATTAATCTCAGTAAAGAATCATCTAAT
The DNA here is from genome assembly GCA_026182355.1 of Hermatobates lingyangjiaoensis. NCBI lineage: Eukaryota > Metazoa > Arthropoda > Insecta > Hemiptera > Hermatobatidae > Hermatobates > Hermatobates lingyangjiaoensis. The sequence continues at coordinate 227,363 of JAPFBL010000296.1, forward strand.
GTGCAAACATTGATCATTGAAGGACATCTACTATTAAACCTGTCTTTCATACTAACTAATAGGGAATAATCACTATTAGTAATTATTGATTCTAACAGTTTGCATATATTTAACTCAACCAGTCAACTAAGTTATAAGCCAACTTTGTCATAATCAGTGATGGGATTCACCGGGATTCAGCCGGTTCGCACGAACTTAATACTTAAAATAGTATGGGTTTGGCGAACGGGTTGTTAAAATTACGTATACCCCTATTTAGACCTGTATTAATTAGCCCACTATCAAACTCCACAATTGTCGCGTGACTCACGTAACTTGTGGATGTATGACAACGTAATTTGCGCATGTATATAGCCTATATATAACTAAACAATTTATTTTCGTTTGAGTAACTGTTACAGTGCTCAAACTGCTCATGACAATGCAGATGTTGAGTTGGTCTAGCCTACATTAAGCCTAGTTTTAACTTTTAGTTCTGAATCAAATATTGAATGTTTTTAGATCTAATTTACTAAAATCGCCAGATGAAAGTAAGTGTTTTTTTTTTAGATAAATAATTTAGGTAGTCTTTGCATCAAACAATTTCTGAAGGACTTAGCTTTAATGGTTGATATTTTGAATGAAATGTCATTGCTCAGTAATACCCTCCAAGCAAAAGGGACAACTTTTTTCAGAGGAGAAAACCTCATAAAGAGGTCTATTAAAGCATTTGAATTGCTTAAGGACAATATAGGGACATTTGAAAAAGAAATTGATGAGAGGGTTGCTTCGGACGCATTCAAAGAGATCCAGTTTACTGAAAACAACAGATTTGTTAGCCTACCTCGTCAAAAGCTACTGGAAGCAATAATAGAAAATATGAAAAAAAGGACTGATTGCTGTTGATTATGTTAAATCAACAAGCAATGCGCAGGAAAACTTTTTTAAGCTATTTAACTCGCCAAAATCATAATATTTTAAGCACCGTTTCGCACGAACCTGTTCTTAAAAAAATTGAATGCCACCACTAGTCATAATCTTATGACTAAGATTATAACTAAATTTAAACGAATTTGAAAAAAGACAATGATTACTAATAGTAATATTTGGTTAAAAAAATTTGTTAAATGTACAATATAATACTTAAATTTACTACCATTAACTATATGGACAGCAAATTACTGATCAGGTAAAGACATTATGATTAAAAAACAAAATTAAGGCAATATTTTATCAAAAGGCTAAAACTAACAAAGGAATTATGACTGAAAATATTAAACTGTCTAACTTTACTTAATTATCCGTTCTGAAAACTGTCAAAACCAAATATTAGAGACAGTAAGTGGGTGTTTCTCTATTTTCTTAGATTTACATTGATCTCTATATATTTCTTTGAAGTTTAATCCACAATAGAAAAAGAAAAAAAAATAGAAATGAATGATCTGAGGCTTTTTAATTTATGTCATCAGAGAGCAAATACAGTAAAATCTCAGAGTTTAGCTTAAAAATAAAGGAGAATGTAACCGAATGAGGTATGATTGAAAGGTCTCAGAGCATTTAATTCTATTTTTTCATTTTTAAATTGTATTTTAAACATTGTTGATTGCATCACATGTTCATTTATTGTGATTTTTCTACTTATATATATATATAACAAGATTTCACATAAACACGTGAAATTAAGAACAGAAGGATATATAGGGTTAATCGATTCGATCAGTTTAAATATCTTACGAAACACCAGTGGTTGTATTTATATTTAAATATGTCTTTTTTGTATGTTTTATATAAAATGTCACATTTATATGGCTATTTATGGTGAAATTTATAGTAGTATATTTTGAAAATGGTTTTATGTGAAATATAGGTTCTTACAAGTGGTTGGTATAGAATTGACTGGTAAAAGATATGTTTATATTGAATGCTTCTCGATTGTAGGTGGATGCCTCTTTTTCTAAAAATGACGTGTATGGAAAGAATTCCTCTTCACGCTGGTGGCTTTAACAATACATAAAGAGATACTAACGTTCCGCACTTCTACGTCACGCTTACTTAGCTGTCAGGATGTTCAAACACAATATACACACTGAAATATATCGAACATTGTATAAATAAGTTTTATTCTATTGTGATTTATAATGTTTAGAAAAAAAAAGTAAATACTCACACTTTGGAAATTACAGCTTTTCTGCTACACCAGGAAAAAATGTATTCCTTATTTTTACTTTACTATTTATAATGACAGAAGGTAGGTTGAATTCATTCCGGAGTAGTAGCCCATAAGTATACAGTTAAGTCTAGTATACTTAAAGTTAAGTCTAGTTAAGTCTAGTACACTAGTATAACTAAAGTTAAAGTCTCGTAAAAAGCCAAATTGCCACTTTTCCTTCTTTATTAAAAGTCAGCTAATGGTTTTTAAGTTATTTTGAATTGAGATTTCAGAAGAGTTATCTTCACGGAAACACCAAGAATATTCCTCCGAGGTTATATGTTTTACATAAATCTATTATTTTATAAGAATTATGTAATTATTAATAAAAACAATATTTTATTATGTTTACCAGCAAAATACATAATAACTTATTAAATAAGTGCTTATTATATTGTGGTACTAATATTTTACAATATAAATTGAAAACCAATGTTACACTTATATAGGAAAATATTATAAGGAATAGGTATCCGTAAAACAAAAACTTTAAGTTGTTCAACAATAATATTCCTAATGTTGGAACAACTGTATATGATTCTAACTGATTTCTATCAAATTGCCATTGCTCGTAAGTGATACATACAAGAAAACGGGTTGTAGACCAGAGCTTCTTAAACTTTTTTCATTCACGACCCCATTTATGGATTGTGAGTTTCCTGGCGACCCCATATAAATATAAAATAAAGATAAATAAATATTTTTTGATGATTTATTTATTAGGTAACAATATTCATATACATATGAAAATATATATTCGCACGCAGTTGTTGAGTGGTAAGTATTAAATTAAAATTAAAGGAAAACATTTAATGAGATGTATGTGCCTGTTTTCTGTTGCTTAACAAATTAAATCTTGGTTGAATGTTTGACACTTCTGGACGTAAGACCCTACTACATTTTTTAGCGATGAACGATATTGGGATTTAATATGTGTTAATGCTGCGAAAGTAACTTCACATAAATATGTAGTTTTAAATAGTAGAAAAACATTTAACGCCATCTCAGCGATTTTAGAAAATTCAGTTCTAAATGTAACACATAAATTGTCCAATATGGCTGAAAAATTTTTTTTTTTTGCATTGAAACAGTTGATTTCAATGGTTACTATGTTCGTCTTCATAATGAACTGAATGCGAAAAAAAAGTACATTTCTCATGAAGATTAACATAGTTTCAATCGAAATCATGGGTTACAATACAAATTCAAATATTTTTTTTTCAGCCATCTTGTTCAATTTTTTTTATATGAAGTATTACTCCCGTGGTGTGACTGCACAAATATATATCCAGATGTTATAAAATCGTGTATTTAAATATTTGACATTCAAATCTCTCGCGACCCATAGTTTAAGAAGGCCTGTTGTAGACTATTAATATATTTAAATGATGAATGAATGTAGCATAGAGTAGTTTTATCAGTGAAGTGCAATCAGGGAGAAGAAAGAAGGCTTCTGGGTCTAGGGAAGAGAAGACATTCTTGTAGAGACAAGTGTGATTAGTGTTTGAAGAAGGTTACAAGATGAGTTGTACAGAGATAAAGGTGTTGGATTTCGACCTCGAGACATCACTCCTGCGATAACAAGCTTGGGCAGTGCAGTCATTTCTATCTGTCACCTTGTTACTTCTTCCAACTAGCTATCATTTCATCGGCAACATCTCAACTAAAATAACATTTTCATCTATAAAAGAAAAAAAAAGATTACCAACTCAATTAAACTCGTTTCTACATTAAATTTAGGTAAAAAATGTTGAATAATTATAACACTTTATCTTTTCAAATTTTAAAAAGCTTGCTTTCCAGTTCACTTAAAATTTCTACATTAAGAAATGTTACATTATTCTCAAAGAAAGTTAATAGTTATTCATTTAAGCAGTAAAAATGATGTTACAAACTGTAAGCACATATAAATTTATATTAATTCAGTAACGCACTGTATAACACTTGCAAACTCAAATTTTCAGAGAATCAGTCTCTTACTATTTTTTCCAAAAATTTGAGTTTATAAGTGTGTCCGTTAATTCTTTGTGATACTCAACTTAAATTTTGAACTCATATTGAGTCCAGTTTGAATCGTATTTAAAAATTGTATGTGATTTGTGTTAAATGAGAAATAACTCTCAAAATTAAGATATATATATATTACGTATAAAAAACACAATAAATAAACACGTGATGCTATTAATGAAGTTTAAACCATAATGAAAAAAGGAAAACAAGAGAAATAAAGGCTCTGAGGCCTTTCAATGTATGCCATCAGAGAGCCAACAAATACAATAATTTTCTTGTGTTTGATGAATGATCTCTAAAAAAAAAAGTAAAATTTAATAATCATTGACCTTAAGGTAAATCATAATATCAAATATGTACTTTTAGTGTTTTCAAAAAGCCCAATGTTTTAGGGTAATATTACAACAAGTGAAAGATACTTTTTACTTTACTATAAGTAATGTATACTGATTATGAAAAAATTTGATCTCGATAGATTGACGGAATTATATGTTTTGAGGTCCCAAAAGTGTTTTATGAAGTTTTTTTGATGATGTCTCTCTCTCTCTCTCTCTCTCTCTCTCTCTCTCTCTCTCTCTCTCTCTGTGTGTGTGTGTGTGTGTGTGTGTGTGTGTGGGTATGTGGGTGGGTTAGTGTGTTAGCATTCCTTGTTACCATGCTACGGCCCAGAATCCTTGATGGATCAAGTTCATATTTTACACAAAAATTGTCCCTATGTATGTATGGCAGATGATCCCTATTGTTTCGGAAGAATTATACATGACGGGAAAGTCACTTTTTTCTCCTCCGTTTTACCAAAAAAACTACTATTTTTAAGTCACTTCTGAAGTGAATAAATAATTTTAAAATATTGTGAAAGATATGATCTTACTAGGCAATTGAAAGAGATACCAGTATAATGCACTTAGAATGATAACTCACTCAACATTCGTTACTATCTGTAGTATATATATGACATATATATATATATATATATTATATATATAACACAGTTTTGCTAAATATAAATTGTATAATCATTGAATTAATAACGTTAATTCCATTACTGATCTCTTACGATAATATTTGTTTTTATATTTTTTATTCCTGTTCCTGTTTTATTGGTAATATATATTTTTCATTTCTAAAGTTTTATTTGAAATATGTTTTTGATTCTTTATAATAGATTTTGTATCTAACATTACATTTTTTATCTATTGATTTATTATTGTTGCTATTGGTGATTCTGATGGTTTGAATTTGTGTTTTGATATATATTTGTTGACCATTTGAGTTCATTGATAAATATTTGTTGGTTGTTATTTTTTATCAATGAAAAACTTTCTGGATTTACTTTCTTTAAATTTTGACATTTCCATCAGAAACGCTAATCAATCGAGTCATCCTCAAAAAATGTTGGCCAATTGGTAACTTTTTTTATCTTCCAGAAATAAGTTTCATTTGTTTATTGGGTATTACAGCTGCAAAACAAGGCTACACAGTATTGCGTTTAAACAAATAGATACATTTATCAATCCGACAAATATACAATTAATTTCAACAATGTATTGCAAGAATAAGTATTACAAGCAGAGGAGGTAGGCCAAATGAAATTCAGGTCTAATAGTGCTGTCAAACCTTCTGTGATTAGTTGAAGAAGATCTACTGGAAGCTCTATGTAATCAAGTTTATGATGCTTAGTAATCAAAGTTTCCGCAATAATATGCAGAAAACTTTGATGCTATAATATGAATAATACTTTATGGTATATCATTTTTAAAGGAGAAAGTTCTGGATATAAATCTAGCTAAAATAGCCGTTAGAACTTTTTTTAAGAGCAATAAAAGTAGGTCTTGAAAATAAGTAAACCATACTTTTTATTTGATAAAACTTAAATATCAATACACTATATATTAATTTTTCTGCAGTAAGACTTATTTAATCCGCCAGTTTTTAAACAATTGGATAAAACAATAAATTACTTAAGATATCAACATTTATCAAACTACCAATATAGTGGGAATATCTGCATTAACGATTAATTTTCTGCCTACTACTTCTTTAAGTTAATTAATTTATATATTATTAAATTAGATATGTATTTTATGTAAAAGAAGTTTTTCATTTTTCTTAAATAAAATTGATTATATTAGTGGCCCGTTTAATTGTTTATTACAATGTAGTAAGTAAGTAGTAAAAAAATTTATTATGAAATCTTGAAAAAAAAATTAAATGTAAAATAAAAAAAGTGATTAAAACATATGTTGTTTGAATATTAAAGAATGTTTAATAATGAAATGAATATCTCATAAGTGATAGGAGAAATGCCAGAGAGGTAATATTATCTAATTAGAAGAACATAGGTATTTTTATGAGGTAAAGTCTATTGGATATTCTTTAGAGAGGTGGCTTTATAAATTCCTGAGCCCCTGAATATAGAGCTATCTACGTATAATTAGTGCTTTAATTGCATCTAACTGAAGTGCCCGTATTCAGTTTCTGTTAGGACAGTATGACGATAAATAGACTTGGAACGAACCCACAATTTGAATAATCAATTGACTGAATTCCTCTTCAAAACATTCCTTTGATAAATAATTATACAGAAAACCTTTTCCACTTCGTGGTCAATGCCTACAGAGTATGAAAAGAGGTGAAGGACATTTGAATAACCAGTGATTGGGTAGGATATATGAAAATCAAACATTCTACAGATAACTTCTAATTATATTTCAAGAAGTGATTCATATCTGGAATAAAAAAAAAACTTTGAACATAGAGCTATCTACGTGTAATTAGTACTTTAATTGTATCAAGCTGAAGCGTTCGTCACTTGAATTGTAGTGAAGTGTCACTAAAATAATACAAATTAAAACTGATTTCAAACTATTCAACGCTGTTAATTATATTTCATTTGGTATATTAGCCCTACGGGGGAACAGATTTCGCTGAATTTTCTTTTACATTTATTTATACCTTGGTATAAATTAAAAATCCTTTTAATTTATAACTTTTAATTAAAATGGTATTTGAACTTAAAATGTTGTAATTAAAAATGCAATGTCTAGTTAGTTATTCTACAGAATACATTAAAATACAGTTAATGCACAGTATATTAGTAGTATAATATCACAAAATGCACAGAAATGAGAAATATTATTTAAAATGGGAATATTAATTCACAAATAAGTTTAATTGTCTTAAAGATAAAAAATTGAAAAATTATCAAGGTAATTTTATAATATATGTTGATACAATACATTAAGAATAGAAGAAGATAAATTATAACAGAAATGAAAACTTAAAGTATTATAATAAATAATTTGCTTTTAAGGCAGATATGAGAACAAAGATTGTGATATTCATACACAACTATATTCAAATTACTTTGAGAGGTACGATAAAAATATAAGGTCACTTTCTGAATTTATCCCGCTCGGTACAATCTAATTTCAAATTTTTTTTTATTGTTGTATTCGTACACTCGTCACGATCAGGTTTCCTCAACATTTACTTTAGAGCATGTGTTGTTATAATATTAGAGGGAGTAGATTAGGTTAAACGCGTATTTCGTGCTTGGTGACTTTTTTTCTGTTGAAAGTAATGAAATAGAGAATTTCCATTTGTTCTTTTTTTGAAAAACATCGCATTATGTGCTCAAAACTCTTGAAATAATTACATTGGTAATTAAGGTTTCAAAATCGCTGAACACGCTAACACGTGTCTAATCTTCATTCCTTTTACAAAAAAAAAAACAGCGCATGCTGTTTAGTCAAAAGTTTAAAAATATGATCATGACGAGAGTATTAACACAACAAAAATATGTTGAAATAATAATGGTCCTTAATTTTTTATCACACATTTTATTCAATGAAATTTACTTCAGGGCTGATGAAAAACATTTATTCCATTATCATCAGATTGAAAGCATCTATATTCAACCTGGGTTAAGAAAGGAAGAAATTGGTAGCAGAACAATGCTGATCAAGATTATTTGAGAGGTACGACAAAAATATAGGTCACTTTCTGACATTTATGGCAGCTCGGTAGCAATCTAATTTCAATTTTTTTTTATGTTGTATTCGTGACACGTCACGATAGGTTACCTTCAACATTAACTTTAGAGAATGTCCGTTCATAGTATTGAGAGAGGTCATGGTAGAGTTAGGATATACCTCACGCGTATTTCTGATGGACTTGGTGACTTTTCCGCCTATCTGTTGCAAGTAATGAAATAGAGAATCATGTTCTTTTTGAAAACATCGCATTATGTGCCTGTATTGTCCAGCGTTAGATGATGTGGAACACACATTCTTTTCTTGTCCCAAATGGAACAGCCAGAGGAGAGACTTGGTACAAAGAATAGGCATATTCTCCCCAGAAACGATCATTGAAAAAATGATCCGGAGTTCTGGGGTATGGAATATGGTAGATGGTCTAGTCAGAACGATATTGACTACGAAAAAGCGATACTTGGAAGATCTAGAAGAATAATAAAGTAAGTATGCCTCACCTAAGGTAAGCTACGACCAAGCCTGAAGTAATGTAGAAAACAGTTCCAGGGTAGGTCCTAGAAGAAAAGGGGGTGTTTTAGTTGGTAGTTTTGTTTATCTGGGAGCCCAGCACTATGTGCGTAAATGCATTTCACCTCCTTAACAAAAAAAAATATTCAACCTGGGTTGAACACAATGTAAGATAGTGAGTCAGGAGGAATATTAGATTTCGTCACTGTCATGATATCTGTTGAGGCAGTTTTCGTCGTCCGTTTGTACGTTTGGTCATTTGGGAAGTATATATTTGAATTAAAAGAGTCAGCGATATTGTCCTTTATAAAACTCAATAGCCCTGTCTGTCTCAAGACCCTGAGGATGTAAACTTCCAGGTTAGGGGATGCATTAATATGTTGTTTCTCCTTCATCAATCTATCATTGTACGAACCAGTCGGGAAGTGGAGCTGGAATAAAACTGGGAGAGGGTGAAAGCATCTGAAATTTACTATTGACTACTGAAAACAATAAAATGTGGTAAAATTCTGCTATCCTGCTGTAATATTACAATAGGAATAATAGTGAAAATTGTAGTTCTAAATACTAGATATTGCCCATATTTATAAAAATGAACTTTTACAGAATATGTTCTTCAGAAAATGAAAATTATAATTTCTATTTACAATAATCTTTTATCTTTTAGGATAAATTAATTAAATCGTATTTGATATTTTATTTCTATCACAACTTAGGTAACATGCATGTTAGAGAAAATAATGTATAATTGTAACAGGACATGTGTGTTACGATTATTAAAAGAAAAAAGAAAACATGGTGATAACAATTGCTACATTTTTTGACCCATGCAAACTTGGACTTAAATTATTAAACCATGCTGGTAGTGTTTAATAAATATAAATTACAAGCATTTTTAATTTAGTGTAGCATTTCAACGGTGATCCGTATTTTAAGATTCCGCTATAATTTCAGTTATTAGTTTTAAAAAAAAAATCATTAAGTAAAATCTCTTTTAAGAAAAATATATTTCTCAGAACTATATTAATCCATTATTTTTTAACAAAGAATTTTTGTTGAATTCATCTGATTTTTTTTTAATTTAGGAATCTGTTTAGTGATTTAATTTTTAACTTGTTTGAAATATCGTTGAATTTTTTATTTATATTTTAGACTACTTTTTAGTTCTACTCTTTGATGTTTTACTTATAAATTGTGTCTCAATAAAGAAGTTAATTTGTACTTATCTTTTTCAATTTTTGAACTGCTTTGATGTAGGGGGAATAATGCGCAAAAAATAAAGTTATAAAATTTAAATGAATCCATTTTAATGGCAACTCTTTTTTCATTATTATAAACATTCTTTGATAGAGTTAATATTAATATAAGAAAAACATAATAAATAATTAAATAAAGATCTTAATTTTGTTCAATTTTTAAATGATGGTATAAATTTTAAAAGTTGTATAAAGTTTTTTTTTTACAACTAGGCTTTACTAATTTCTCAATAAATATATCATTAGTTGTGCAATCCGTAATTGCGTGGTATTTACTCATACTGAGGTTAAATGGATAAACAAACAAAATTCTTCACACAAATGAAGTTTTATTCAACAACAACGAGTTTCGAACACTTTGTCTTCCTGATGATGAACACAAAGTGTTTGAAACGCGTTGTTGTTGTTGAATAAAACTTCATTTGTGTGGAGACTTTTGTTTGTTTATCTATTTTACCTCAGAATAAATATATCATAAGCACATTTCTAATATGGCACAATAGTCACAATATAATTAAAATATGATTTCACTTATTAGAACAATCACAAAAAAAATAAATAAAAACTTTATGGTTTAATTTTGAGATTGTTCTTTTGGTATATTGTTATTTCAGGACTTGATATCTTGTTAATATCAAGATTCTAGAAAGAAGAGAGTGGATTGGATTCTACCCAACCAATGAAAGTAAACAAGATGAATCTATTCCAAACAAGAGGGATAGAAATAAAATCATGATGTAGTGTATATAGTACAGGTTTATTTCTTGATTAAAATTTGTACTTCAGTACAGTGAAATAAATTAAAATACCTCCCACAGATAAATTGGCCCAGGAATGTTTATATTGAATATTGTAAAGTAGAAATTAATATATAGATAGTGTCAGAAAATAAAATTAAAAAATGAAATAATTATATTATATTTATAACGTTTATATTTCATACATAACGTTTATATTTCATAAAATGTTATTGTATAATGAAGCTTTTTATTATTAAAATCAATCATTCTAACGTGGTGCAAACTGTGTTATATTTTCAATATGTTTCCTACACTTAGTCTTAGAGCCTAACTTTCTTAGGTTTCTAACTTTATTTCAGCCTAACCTTTAGGAAAAAAAAATAACAATGAAATGTACCTGCCATCTAATGTGAAACAGATGTACCCCATACCCTCACCCACGTTCATCCTATTCCCAGTCAGTTATACTACAGACACTTATCCATAGGTTCGTACTCTCTTCCTTATTTTATTTTATTTTTATTTTATACTATATTTCCTTTGTGCTATAGATAACTTTCTGATGATATTGTATTTTTTAGTTAATGCCTGAGGAATAACACTACGTGTTTGAAACACGTTGTTTATACCATTAATTTTTTATATTTGGAGACCATTTCATTAGCTATTTACCCTACAATAATCACTCATATATTTTAAGTTATTAATGAGTTAATTTTTGACAAGGACAAACATCAAACAAAGTTCTTTAATTTTCTGCATACCATTCAGGTAAATGTCAACAACCTTCGTTTTTTGTGGTATAAAATGTGAGAATGCCTTCATAAAAGTTGTAATTTTTTTAATATTTATCATTCTCCGTTGAAGAAAATGAATATTATTAGGAAATTGTACGTTTTTTCCAGTTTTTTTTTAATTATCAACGAATCTGATTTACAATTTTTTTTCAGCTTTTTTCTACAACGCAAAGTGATCTAAATCTAGTAAGAAAATAACAAATGTGAACGTTTTCTATCCTTTGTTTAAGGACAGTATGAAGATATTTATTTAAAGAAGTGACTGACATGAGTCTTAATATAATCATACAACACTGGACAAAATAATAGACAATACTATTTTTTGTGTTATGATAGTTAATTCTTCATACTTTCTTTCTACGTGATATAAATTCAAAATTGATAACATGATTTGATTGGAGCAAGATAATTTAAAGTTATTAGGGGACATACTACCACCCAATAAATTTTAAAAAATATATAATAAGTATTTTATATCATTAAACATGAGTACAATTTTGTAACTTCCTATGTATTTAGAATATCATAAAAAAAATAATCAAACTAAAAACTATTTCAGGGTATTAAATTAGTTAATTAAATCAGTGAATAATCATTGAGAGGAATCACAATCTATGATCTCTTAAACATTTCCAGTACTTTATTCATTGTGTTACACTATGCTCACTGTTTCATATAATGTATTACTTCAAACATTTTTATAGTTTGAAGTTATTTTTAATTCATATGAAAGATTCTTCATGGATTAAAGACAATCGAAATGTAGGCATAAATGAAATCCTATTAATATATTTGGTCAATCACAATTCTAAAAGTAATTTCAAATGTGAAAAATAGCTTTAAATCTGTCATTATATAGGTTATAGTATTTCGTAACTGTCTATCAAGTTAAGAATAACAGAAGAAAACTTTAAAGATAGAATAGTCTTTGTTAAGTATACTTGAAAACCTTTAACCATGCTTCTTTACACATGAATCTGAAACATCAACTTAAATTACTTTCCTTTAATACTCTTATGTGTTTTTGTTTAAATAAGTAAATTAATTCTGTTATTTCACAATCACATAGAGTTAAAAAACAAAATTTTATTTTTATTGAATAACTGTTTTTGAAGCAATTTAATAATAGTTAGATAAATTTAAACGGATGTTTTAAAATTAAATGGATACTTTTAATAGCTCAGAGATTGTCAAAAGTGTGGCTGAAGGCTTTGTAACGAACTAAAGCATTAACGCTTGACTACATATACTAGTAGGGTTTCCTAAAATTTGAGAAGTTTTAAACGAAGAAACTTTACTTCAAAACCCAGTTCTTCATCGTAATTGTCATAAATTAGTTCTCATGTAATATTGTTTCTCAACTTATGGTCTATAGAGCTTAAGCGAATTACATTTTTAAAATATTTCTGCCCTTTTATCTTTTATTAATTTTGTTAAGTGTTAAATGACTACATTATGATATAGGAATCATAATTGTTAATCCCAAAAGATTATACCTGATTGCACTTCCCAGAAACCATAAATTTTAAAATTACCCTGAACAAAATGCTCAATACTTAAAATAGAAAAAAATGTTATTTTCAGGTATACAATAGATATACGACTGTGGTTTCTAAAAATAGAAACTTAAACAATATTTATTTCGTTAAAATATGTTTAGCAATTTTAATTATTATCTTTAATGATATTAACATAAGTACTATTAGTTTTGTTTTGTATTGTTCTTTGTTAGTTCTTTATTCTTTTTTTTTTTAATTCAGTGCCACTAAGTTCCAAGGCGTTCGTATACGATTGATAATGACTCTCATCAAGACGTCCACTTCAAGGGACGAAGTACACAACATTTTCAGTCAAATTTCGACTTGTCGAGTCGACTTTTGTCCAGACAAACTTTGTCAGAAGATATTTGTCAGAACAAGTGAAACGACTTTTCCATTTATACTAAACTTTTTCCTAGGTTAGTGGGCGGCATACGCCATCACACACGCCTAGCTGAAGACTCAACATTTTCTGTCAAATTTTGACTTGTCGAGTCGACTTTTGTCCAGACAAACTTTGTCTAAAGACATTTGCCAGAACAAGTGAAACGACTTTTCCATTGATACTAAACTTTTTCCTAGGTTAGTGGGCGGCATACGCCATCACACACCCTAGCTGAAGACTCAACATTTCCTATCTTCTGCACTAAATATCTAAGGTGATCGCGATAATTCTAGTTTTATAGACAGACTCTGTCTTTATAGGCAATCAGGATAAAAGTGATTATCTCAAAGTATTTCCATCTTATTGCAACCGCTCATTCACATTTTTTCTTTGAAAAAAGATTATTGAAATCTCGATTAGATTTCTGTTATAGATTTTTCTCTTTCAGTTAATTTTTGTTTGCTCTTTCTCTCAATTTGTATAACTGGGTCTGTGGTTGCTCATGCTAAACTTATGTACTTAGAAGTCACTTTAGTTTGACACTAGAAATTTGGAGAGTTATTTAACTTAACTGATGAAATACTCTCCAAGGACTCAACTACCTAAGGACCCCAGCTACCTCTAACTGCTATTATCAAGTTACAACTTGACGCAGATTTACAATAATAATTATACAATCGAAATTATAACGTCCAACAAATAGTAATAAATAAAATTATAAGATTAATAGGTAATGTATAAATAATAAGCCAAAACTGTAATTTATTTATATATCTAAGATTATTAAACCCAAGAAAATGACATTTGTAGAAATATTGAATATTCCAAAATACCAAATACTCTGAATATTTAAATTAACATAGTCAATATATTATATTATTATAATTCTAATTATATTAAATTACATAAATTAATCGTTATAAAACTGAATTACATGTATAGATACATAATAACGGTATATTTATTTTGTAGTAGTTAATCCAACAGCTAAGGTATTCATCTTCAGGTTTTATCCCATGAATCATCCTTTATACAAAAATATTGAAATAATTTCTTCATACACTAGTATAACAAACTGTAGAGGTATTGTGTATTATATACAATAATGTATTATTATAGACTTCTTTCAAATGTTTCAAATAGGCTTCTTACCATTTTGTTTTTAAATTATCAAATAAAAATAGACTTATTATAGATAGTCACCTTAAATGACTATTTATGACAAAGATAATCAAATCGGTTTATTTTTTTGAACTGCTTGTTGGTAGGTTTATTCTGTTTTCAATCATTACTGTTATTAATTATATATTTAATGTTAAGTATATATTTAAAATCTCTTAAGTATTATCTCTAATTTACTTAGATTTTTATTTACATACTTTAGTCAAGACTACAAAATAGAAACAAATCACTAATAAAAATAAGGAATTGAAATTATGACATGCTTATTAGATTTAAAGTTTTTAATTATTTTTTTTTTGTTTTATATCATTGACTATTGTGTATTTTTTTTTCCTGGTTTACGATTTCTGTTTATTCATATGAAAACCCAAACGATGAACAAATTGTTATGGAAATTTTTGATGAACAGGCCTTGTTGCCATCAAGAGAATAAGAAAATGAAAAGTTGGCAAACTCTTTTTGTTGCTAGGTTCCTCTCCTCGTGTGAGAGTCAAAATATTGAAGTGAGTTTGTTGATGTTCCTCCGTTTCATTTTTATTAACTAAACGCTTATGAAGAAGCCCATATATGACTCTTAGGAACTCATTCAAATCTCAGGCATCAACCTGAACCGTTAAACCGTATTCAGAGATGAATTTTTTTTAAATTTAAATTTTTCATAAATTTAAAAACCAGAGTTGGGTTTTTGACTCTGACAAAGACCGCTTGTTACGGAAACATTTGATATGTGGTTTGATCATATATATATTAGTATAAGTGGGCGTGCAGATCTTCTTGTAAACAAATGGAATTAATATTTGCAGCAGCTTCTGCGTTTACGACCTTTCTGCTGATAGCCTCAATTTTTATATATATTTTTATTATATTATATATTAAATTATATTTGTTATATATATATATATATAAGAATATATATATATAATTAAAGTTACAGCTAGAGAACACAAGAAAAGGGACGAACACTCACGAATCTCGATAATTTCGGCGTCTTGCCGTCTTCAGGAGAGTAGAAAGAAAGAAAATAAAAGGAGAAAGAATGAAGGAACGGAGACGTAAATGCGTCCACTGGCCGATGTAAACTGGCGCGATATATATATATATATATATATATATTTATGTATGTATGAACGTATAAGCCACAAGGAAAAAGTAAAAAACACAGAAAATTGAGTTGCTCTCTGATGACATATAACTGAAAGGCCTTAGAGCATATTTTCTGTGTTCTTTACTTTTCCCTTGTGGCTTATACGTTCATTAGTTTTCATCACGTGTTTATTGTGATTATTTAGTATATATATATATATATATATAATGATTTCACATAAACACGTGAAATAACAATCAATGATCAAACCACAATAAGAAAATGGGAAAGCATGACTAAGATCTTTCAACCGTAACAAGCGGTCTTCGTCAGAGTCAACAACCCAACTGACCCCAGTTTTTGTTATTAAATATGTTAGTCAAAGTGTAATTTGAATACAAGCCAACAACCTGCTTTAAATGCATGTCATAGCATTTAGTGAAGGCTGTAAGAGTTTTAGTTTACCTATTAATTTATTGTCGCTTTACTGAATACATTAAAAAAAATTAAATAAAGTTTGCCGAAATGAAGTCAAGCTTCGAAAAGGTCGACAACTTAGTTTTAACAGCTTCTTAAAGTTGGCACCCAGAGTGATGTCGGTTGAAATACCCTTTGTCCTACCACATTAAAGCATCATTTTCCAGACAAAGTCCCGCCACCTCTAACATGATTGACACCAACGACTTAAAATTAAATTTTATTTATCTCAAAGTTTTAACAACTTTAAATATTAAAGCTATTTTTGTGTTATATAAAAAAAAAAATTCTTGAAAGGAGTAGGCATTATCTTTAACTGTAAAATCGATTAGACATTTCTGTTTGACAGCGATTACTATTAGAAATATTAATAGCAATTAATTTCATAAATATAACCTATGTTTAATAAGACAACGATCTTTTAAATTCTGCAAAATGAAATAAGGATCCGGATATAGCATAGATGTGGGGAACATAGACTATTAAACTTACCAAAACTGCTAAATATCCATGTCTGTAACCATAAGCAAATAGCATTGGTTCTTCCAATGTTAAACTAAAATCGTATGCATACTGTTTTTTCCCAGTATGCATAAAAAAATTTTTAATTAATAATGATTGTGTTAAAGTTTGGTACATTAAATGAATAAAATTTGACTTACTCTCTATTAGAAATCTTGTGAGCTTATGATCATAAATAGAAAAAAGAAAATAATTTTAATACAATTTTGTTCAAAACTTAAAATTTTTACTTTCTTAATTCTTTTTGATGTATAGTAAGTAATAATGGAAAAAAAAACTATCTTGATTTATAGATTTTGGAGTCCTTAAAATCAATTTTTGATGTTGTTTTCGATAATGGTTGTGTATAGGTGAGTGGAATGTGTGCACGAATGTTTCTGAGTAAGTTACAAGCCACAAGATTTGCTGGATAAAATTGATATTTCAATATTAATTTGGTGGTGAGTTTAGATTTTCACCAATTATGAAATTAATCGAAGAACATAAAATCCCATGTTGATCATAGAAACAATACCATAGAGTGAGGCCTAGATAGAAAAGATAATATTTCTCGAGCTATATGAGTCTCGACCAACAGACTTGTAACAATAGTAACAATTATAACTTGTCAGATTGGTCTAAATAAATAATTTTGAGTTTCGTTCATTATAATGTCAATGAGTTTAATGTTATATTTAGGTGTTGTAATGTTGAGTGTAAATCACTCCAGGTTTTTAGATTTGCTTATGTGATACATATATTATTTTTGTTAATATATGAGTAAAAATTAAAATTCTACAGTTAGTTGTCTTGAAGTTTATAGACAACTTGATTTTTTTTTTTTAATTTCGAAGAGATGGTTATGGAGTCAGAGTTAAGAGAGTCTTCTTGACTACAACAGAACAATAGAGCTAATCATTGTTGGTGAACTTTTGTGCTGAATATGCCTTTCCTCTTGCTTTCCTCTTGTGGAAGGGGAGCACCCCTTTGACTTTTGTCTCTAAGAGGAGTCCAGTTTTGACATCGTTGATTGTGCCTCTCATTTCAGCCGATCTGATACTTCATTCCATGAAACAATCTGAGTTTTAACAGCATTAAACTCAATTGTTTAGACACTAGCACGTCCAATGGGTTTATAAATTCTTCAAAATAAGTGTATCCCCATACAGCTATGGATCATTCCTATATCAAAATCATTCTTGCTAAGTATTTCTCGCAATATTATTCTATTAATGATTTCAGAAGTCAACTTCTCCAACTAATCTTGGCCCAAAATCTTAATCCAAACTACTATACTCTTAAACATCTCTAAGAGCATACCATGCACTAACCTCTCATTGTAGAAAGCCAAACAATGTCTGACTTAAACTAGAGTAATTAATATTGTAACACTTGTTCAAAGGTCAATACTACAGTATCTTAAATCATTACTTGTGCAATCCGTAATTGTGTGGTATTTACTCATTCTGAGGTAAAATGGATAAACCAACAAAAAATTGAATTCCCTTAATTGAATTTTATTATTTCACTCTAATTTTTGTAACTAATTAGATATAATTTGTATTATAGTGTCTTCCTGATGATGAACACAAAGTATTCAAAATACGTTGAATAAAACATCATTTGTGTGGAGACTTTTGTTGGTTTATCCATTTTACCTCAGAATGGCTACAGTATCTTATAACATGGTTCACTCTGGTGAACTTCACTCAGATAACGCTGTGTAAAGAATGTAGATTTAGATACCATTATGCAAAAATATGATGGGTCAGCTTAAACTAGGTATTTTTAGTCACAGTTTTTAAATAAGGGGAATTAGTGATCATAACACGTTTTCCCATTCACTGGTTTACTGAACTTCATTCACAAATTGCTTACATTTTAGTTAAATCTGATATATTTTACACCAAATTACTATTTCAGTTATCACAAGAATTGCTTATAATTTATCCTTTGGTAGATTCTAATTAGTTTTGAAATTTAAGTATTTATTAGTTCTTGTAGGGTAAAAATCTAATGAAATGGTCTCCACATATAAAACTTTTAATGATATAAACAACGCGTTTCGAACACGTAGTGTTCTTCTTCAGGCATTATCTAAAAAAATACAATGACACCAGAGAGTTATCTATAGTACAAAGTAAATAAGTACAAAAATTAATATAAAATAAAATAAGGCAGAAAGTACGAACCTAAAGGTGAGGGCCTCTGAATAAGACTGACTGGAAATGGAAAGGACATGGGTGGGGGTATATAGGGTACATCTGTTTCTTATTAGAGCAGGTAGAATTTTCTCTAAAGTTATTTTATATTAATTTTTGTACTTATTTACTTTGTACTATAGATAACTCTCTGGTGTCATTGTATTTTTTTAGTTAATGCCTGAAGAAGAACACTACGTGTTCGAAACGCGTTGTTTATATCATTAAAAGTTTTATATGTGGAGACCATTTCATTAGATTTTTACCCTACAATGAGTAAATACCACATAATAACAGATTGCACTACATTAGAATTTATTAGTGCATTAAGATTGTCTTTCATATATATTATTGCTTATTTCTTGAATACCTTTAAACTACTTAAACTCACTTGTTGTTTTGTTTATTCATACATTAAAAGTAGTAAATTTATTTTCATTCAATGTCCAAAAATATGCAAACGATTCTTTTTTCTCAGTAAAAAGAAAGTCACAATACAACACAAAAGCTTATTTAATTACTTAATTGATTTCAAATAAGAAGTGAAGCATTTTTTTATAAATTAAAATTTTAAGCATGAAATAATAAATGAAGAGCATGAAAAATATATTTTATTTATGCCAAGAATGGTTTATCTAACATTGATAATGCTAAGAAAACAAGTCTTATAAATCATATTATTAGTTAAATTTACTAACCATTGCAGTGATAAATGCAGTTAACATGCATTCTTAAATGCTTAGAATTGAAGAGATCCATTTATATGGCAAACATATCATGCACGCCGGAAAAAATCTACCAGTTTTACTGGAAAGTTAAGATAAATTATACTGATTTCTAAACTATTTAGGAAACAGTAACTATCTAATTGGAAACACAAAAATAAACTTTTTGAAGCATCAATATATACAAAAACTATAGTATCTCCACTTAAGTAATAATCTGAAAACTAAGAATTAATTGAACAAAAAGAAAAGATAATGTTTTTAAAAATTTATATTAAATAAAAATTGTGCATTAATTGAGGAAAATATAACTATCAGTCTAGTTCGTTTAATTCGATTTGATTATAATGCTTCAATTTTTTGATTAATTTTTATAAAATAAAGAACCATAAAAATTTTTTATTTATTTAATATTGTATTAATCTGACAAAGAAGTTTTATCAAAGAGAAAATGGTGTTAAAGATACTGAAGAATTTGCTGGATTTTCCTATTTTCAGTACAGTAGTGTTATTTCGGATTATTAAAAAAAAAAACGCCGTCTAAGTAAGAAAGGTGATTTAGATTAATGGTGTGTTATCCTTCTTTGTTAATGATGTTGTTTCTTAACAGATAAGATCTCAGGGTGTAAAAATGTCAAGTAACTCAGTTTGTTTAAGACGGCTTCGTGACAGCATTTTAGAAGCATTATTCATTAAGTCTATCAATGATTCATTAATAATAATTGATTACTGTAAATATCAAAGAAATTCTTGCTTCTATACTGTAAAATGAGATAGTACTGTGTACGCTTAAAATGTATTCTAAGCACATAGTCTTCACAAATGAGAAGAGTAAGGCTTTGTAGTATTCAGGAAGACAAAGGATAGATTTAACACAGTCTGACCACATTGCGACATTGCAAGATACTTCTCGTCTAAGAAATGTTAAAATTTCTCTTTTTAGAAATATGTTTTAAGAGCATTAAGAGTTTGCTCTCCTGAATACCTTAATGATGAAATTAATAACATTAGGTCAATTGTCCTATCATTAAAATGCCTCTCCTCTTTTATCGACTTGGCTTTGAAGGGTGTTAAAAAAGCTTCACTAATATTTCAACAGAGCCTCATTCATTGTCAAATTCTATAGTCTTATCATGTCATGAATCATTCGATCCTCTTTCAAGGCTTGTCCGTCAACTTGATTTTAGTATAGAGTTTTCTAATCGTAATAACTTGGGTAAAATGTTAATGAAAAAAACTCTCCCAAGGAACTGAAGCCCGGTGGTATATATGAAATCCCGTGCAAAAATTACAATAAAATTTATATTGGTCAAAATCGAAAATCTTTAAAAACAAGTGTAAAACAACACCAATATAAAGTAAGTAGTCAGGAAAAAGTAGTGCCTTGTTCTTGCATATAAATAATTAAAATCATCGTAAAAGACTGTTTCTAAATATATTACCTATGAAAAATCGAAGTTGTTAAGAAATATTATTGAGTCAAACTAGACAAACTAGACATTCAAACTAGACAGCTTTATCTAGCCAGAAGAACTGACTCAGACCTGATAACAAATTGTATTTTGTATATATATATATATATATATATATATATATATAAAGATTTCTTATAAACACGTGAAATAACAATCAGTGATCAAATACAATATGGAATGGGAAAACAACACTAAGATCTTTCAACTGTAACAAGCGGTCTTCGTCAGAGTCAAAAACCCAACTGGATTTGGGTCTTCGTCAGAGTCAAAAACCGAAATCCAGTTGGGTTTTTGACTCTGATGAAGACTACTTGTTACCATCTGAGCCACTTCAGAACAAGCAGGACTTGGAGTCTCATACAATGGTAAGTATTGCCAACATAGGGAGAGAAAGAAAAAAATAAAAGTGAAATACAGAAGAAAAGCGTAAACAACTGAATTCAAAATTAAAGTTAATATATAAAATGAATAAAAAAGGACACAATTATATTAAAAATATGCATTGATTATTTATGAATATACTTTTTTTTTAATTCACTTATTTAGTTTAAGTCTCATGGAAGTGCTGTGCAAACAGCTTCAAAGTTGTCGTATTTTTCTTTCCTAATTAGTTTTACGCTTTTAGTTTTTTATTTTGCAAAAATTGCAGGAGTATGCAGTAAACTTGCATATAATATCTGATTACCAAACCAAGTTAATTTTAATATCCTCAAAAGAAAATTAAACTGCTGGATTTATAAAGTTTACTATTTTTGCTTTGATTATACGGATCTAATTTGAATCACAATTCCCTTTGATATATTCAACTTATACATTAATTTAGATTCTAAAATTTTAAGATTCTTTTTTTTTTTATTTGTGTTGTTAATTTTATGTAAATTAGAGAATATTTACAAAGCTTTTATTTTCATAATTTAAAAAGAAATTTAAACAGTATTTTAAAATTTAAATATTTACATTATATCTACAAGATGACACTCAAGCAATCGAAATGATCAGAAAAAGGTCATATTCAAGTAACGAATGCAAGGAATATCGCAGTCACGTATACTCAATATAACCTCTATTTATTCATATTGCACCTACAATTATAGTTAGCAGTGTTGTTATTATTAAGGTGTACATTTAAATTAAAAATTGATATAAAAAGTGGTACAGAATTAAAACTAACAGTTATTGTTATTGAATCTTTTATGATGTCTTCTTCTAGACAGAGAAAATGAGAAGAAAACGAAGTTAAATACAAATGAGCGTTAGTCTTCTTTTTCTTCTGTTGAAAGAGAAGTAGGCATTATAATCCTAGTAATATTTCATAGCAGAGAAAGATTTCATATTTAGCTATATATTGAGATATTATGCGAGCTGTTGTGATATCTGAAATATTTTCTCTAAATATCAAAAATAATTGCATAACTCATATTCATGCTATATTGTAAAAGTCCAAAATTTCTAAAAGAAAATGCCACAAGCTCTTATACAGGATTAATAAAAACACATCACATTTATTTACTTGTTATGGACATATATAACAATAGTAATTATTATTTAACTACATTATAATAATAACAATCCATTCTATTTTTTGTTCCCCTTTTTTGGTAGGAGGTGAATGAATTTACGCACATAGTGTTAGGCTCCTAGTGAACCAGACCACCAACTAAAACAACCCCTCTTCTTCTTGGACACTAGTGTGGAACTGTTTCCCACATTACCTCAGGCTAAAGGCATCCTTGGATTTAGAACTAGTTATACTCTTCTAGGTGTCTCTTTTTTGTAGAAAGGATATTTTTGACTGGCCAGTCTACCATTTTCCACACATCCGCTCTCGCTATCATTTTGGCCATAATGGCTTCTGGTGAGAATATACCAATTCTCTGCAAAAAATCACTCATCTGGCTATTCCATTTCTTGCATGCAAAGAATGTGTGCTTCACATCGTCTATTGCTGAGCAATACAGGTACTCGGTAGTCTCGTGCTTTCCTATCTTGTGAAGGTAAGCGCAGAAGTATCCATGTCCGCTGAGAAATTGTGGAAGGTAGTACCCACCTCTCCATGACCTCTCTCGGCCCACAATCGGACATCTCTAATAATCATGAACGTTCAGCGCCCTGTAATCTTGAACAATCCATTCTAATAATTCCAGTGACTATAGCACTGATTCTTAAAAAAAAAGATATTGTCAATATCTGAGGTAAAATTATTCACATATTCACACCATTGAAAGGGTTTTTTCAGGAACTTAAACTCAAACTGATATTATTATTTTCATTTAAGAGGCTTTTTTCGTAAAATCATGCAGTCGTGTGTTTCGGGTTTCTTCTCATTCTGGGCTTATTTTAGTAATTATATTGCTGTTGGTTTTTTTACAATTGTTATTATTTGAGGGTGACTATAGAACTGCGTCTTAAAAAAAACTGTAGTACTACCCCACTTCTGTACTAATGTAACCCAGTAGTTAGCTTCAACGCCTTCAAGAAGCTCAGCCTTTTTGCTGGTTCCAGCGGTAAAAGTTTTTCTATGGTTTTATTGAGTGTCCTGAAGCACCTACCTCTGTGCAGCAAAGTTGCCTTACAGTTAGTCAGCAGGTGCAACGGTGTTTCCTTCTCATTGCAGAATCTGCACAAATCATCATTGATAATGTCCATTCAGGCTTCCTACGTTTCGGTAGAAAGGAACTTCCTTTCTCCTTCTTCGGGACGGTCTTCTTCGGGTCCTCAGATGCACTTGTGGGAGGTTGGCTCCAACTAGTTAGCACTTTTGGACCCTCTGCGCTTCCGAAGGATGGTCTCCGGACTTCCTTCTTCTTAGCTTCAACGCCTCCAAGAAGCTCAGTCTCAGGGGAAAACAGAGCACCGCATACCGGTGTAAGGTTTACACCTTTACTTGAGGCATACCTCAAGGGGGTTGCCTGGTACCCTTGTGTAGCGACCCTATCAGGCAATATATTGTGAATAACCTACTGGATGCCTAAATCATCGAAGTTACGATACTGAAGTTTGTGCAGATGTTCTTGTCAACATAAGAAGAAGATTATTTGGTAATACCACCTTTAAAGATATGCTGCTCACATATTAATGAATGCTGTATAAAGAAGAATAAATGGCTTATAAATCCATCAAAAAGAGTTGTTACACATTTGTTAATAACAATGAACGTAAATCTCAAAAACTTCTTGAATAAGAGGCTATGTTAGAACTCTCAGATATATAAGATTTCTCAGTAGATAAAATAATAAACTGGAAATACCATTATCGTAAAAGGAATTTGTAGCTATAAAATATTCATTGGTGGAGCATAAGCTCTTAAGTCTAAATCTATATATTTTGTTCCGCCAACTTACTATTTATGTTGTAATAAAACCAATAATATCATATATTGGTTCTGAAATGAAAAAAACTGCCCAACTGAGTTTCAGCAAACTATAAAGCCAAGCATGTCTATAGGTAAAAGAAGAAATGCTCACATGCCCAACCGACAGAAAATTTATTGAACATCACTTTCTTAGATAATATATCAAAAAGGAAAAAAAAATTTATTTTATTGAAGCAGCTATAAAATAAAAAAAAGTCATTAAGAAATCAAATTTACAAGAAATGAAAGAAAATTTAATGTTATTAATGTGTTTGTACGTTGTTAGATACAATCAATATCAGAAAATTATTAAATTGGATCAATGATGTGATATCTAATTCTTTCCAGTATTAAATCATTTCTGTTTTCAAGAAAGATAGTTTTGTTTGGTATACTGACAAGTCAAGAATTAATAATAAAAGTAGTAGAAGTAAGTTAATTTCATTTGAGTACTTGGATGCAAGGGAATACAAGGAATGCTGCAGTGGGTCGATTGGAAAAGTTTGGAACTAAAGAAACATTCTGTGGCTTTTAGGCTTTTTGCAGAATACACCCCCAGCATTTGCAATGATTTAAATAATAAATTGTTAAATAAGGAAGCATATAGATTTGTTTAGAAAAATTGAGACTAATTTAGGCTTAAAAGTCATTTAAACTCAACTGAAATTTGTAATGAAAAGAAAAAAAATTATTTAAAATAAGGATAAGGATTTTCTAACCAAACTTTGTTCTCTTAATTACCACTTTTTCAAGCTGAAATTTAAACTATAATAGCAAGATAGAACTTGTATGGATATGATGGAATCATTATTACATATTCTATGTGAATAAAAGTCATTCTTCAAAGATAATCTTATTTTTGATAAATCATACCTAAAACTAATAATGAGAGATACTTATAATAGAGTGATTATAAAGAGAACATTACATTTACTCAACTCTGCCGTATTAACAGTATGTGTGATTTCACAATTTTAAAGTCTACTAATTAACATAATATTTGATAATGGGTATAGAAGTGACAAAAAGAGTCAAACAAAGGTTTAAATGGAGCTTGTTTTCAGGAGTGCTATGAATCTTGTAGTTTCAGTTCAATTAAAAACGAAAATAATATTACATCACATTGTATTATGCCAGTGATGTCATGTTTGTTATAACTGATGAAATCGATATAACCAAGAAAAAAACCAATCAACTCATAAAATCGTTTATCTATAAGTTTTATATTGCATTTATGATAGCTACATTAAAATAAACTTTATTATTAACAAGTTTCAAATGTTTATTATAGTAAAGTAAGGTGTAAGCTATTTCAGATTCATATATATATATATATATATTGGTATACTTTGGGAGAAGACTTTCTTTTAAACATATAATTGCATATAATTGAATCGTTGTATATAAAGGAAAAAATGCCGAACCTTAACTATCAAGCCAATTGTTTTTCCATAATTTTAAAGTTAGATACGTGAAAAAGACATAATAACTATTAGTGAATTAAGTTATGTTGTGAAAAATTCATGTAGGGTATTTAGAAACAGACCTGTTGACACAAGTTTATGTTTAGGTTTATAAAGTAGATTGTAAATTGGAAAAGTGTATTTTATTAGTTATATTTGAATAAAGCGAAATGATTGTTAATGTAAATAGGTATTTTATTATGAATTGTAAAAATATTGTAAAAAGATTTCCTTCATAATGGTCAGTGTAGACCAAAAGTCGGCCCTCGCCCTGTATGAATATGGAAAATGGAAATATAAACAAATCATTCGGTGAGTTTATTTATATGCTACCGGAATGATGGAGAAATAATGTAAAAAAACTCGAGAAGGTATGTAAAAAACATACTAGACTTAAAGTTGGCAAGTTATTTAATTTAATATATATATAAATGATCAAACCACAATAATTCTTATTGTGGTTATCACTGACTGTTATTTCACGTGTTTATGTGAAATCATTATATATATATATATATATATATATATATTTTAAAAGTGTCGACCGTGGAATAGAAACAAAACTAAAGTTTTGTATATATATATATATATATATATATATATATACCATGATAACGAAAAACGGTCCGGCAGGACAAAAAACGATTAAAATAAGCAGTGACACATAAACAGAAACACAACAAAGACTCACTTTTCAATATTTCGACCGCCATTACGGTCGAAATATTGAAAAGTGAGTCTTTGTTGTGTTTCTGTTTATGTGTCACTGCTTATTTTAATCGTATATATATATATATATATATATATATATATATATATATATATATATATATATATATTCATTCAGTTCAGTTTTGATGTTCATAAATTTTGGTAAAAGTTCTTCATACTTGGCTTCATTCTTTCTGGCTTCATACTTTAAAAGGTTACGTCTGTATTCCTGAGTGAAGTCCTTATTTCGGGCTGCTGGGTCATAAGTGCGTATGTTTGTAAAATTTGGAAGCAGTCCTTCTTTTAAGCATATTTCGTTGAACAGCTGACCGTATTTCGCTGATGTCATTTTCTTCACTAGTTTTTCAAGGTTTCTGAATACCTTCTTCTTTCCTTCATCCAAACGTTGGAGAATGTTAATTAAGTTATAACCGACATGTTTCGACTGGCTTCCAGTCATCTTCAGGGTGATTAATTAAACAAAGAGGAAAATTATTAGTCTTTGGAGTTGGTAATAAAACGCATTATATAGTAGAAGTTTGAAGTAGCTGCTCTTCGGCCTGATTCACAAGAGCAACTGACTGAGGTGGGGTGGATGGTGGGGTGGGGGTACTGACAGTTAACGGTTTTTTCATCCAATCAGGCGCATATAGTTTAAGCACTCTCTCACTACTACCCGTTTGAATATTTATTGTAGGTTTATTCTGTTTAATTATTATTGCTTCTGCGATTTGCAGCCGATTGAAGTTGTTTTCTTTTCTAATTATTTTAGTTCCACTCACGAGTAGGTCTCTAGTTATTTTGGTATTATGCTTGTCCTCTGAATGTTTTCTATAGGCGGTCCCAAGAAACATTCAGAGGACAAGCATAATACCAAAATAACTAGAGACCTACTCGTGAGTGGAACTAAAATAATTAGAAAAGAAAACAACTTCAATCGGCTGCAAATCGCAGAAGCAATAATAATTAAACAGAATAAACCTACAATAAATATTCAAACGGGTAGTAGTGAGAGAGTGCTTAAACTATATGCGCCTGATTGGATGAAAAAACCGTTAACTGTCAGTACCCCCACCCCACCATCCACCCCACCTCAGTCAGTTGCTCTTGTGAATCAGGCCGAAGAGCAGCTACTTCAAACTTCTACTATATAATGCGTTTTATTACCAACTCCAAAGACTAATAATTTTCCTCTTTGTTTAATTAATCACCCTGAAGATGACTGGAAGCCAGTCGAAACATGTCGGTTATAACTTAATTAACATTCTCCAACGTTTGGATGAAGGAAAGAAGAAGGTATTCAGAAACCTTGAAAAACTAGTGAAGAAAATGACATCAGCGAAATACGGTCAGCTGTTCAACGAAAAAATATATATATATATATATATATATATATGAAATTAAGCATATATTACAAAGATTATTCAAATTATTAGATATATCTTTATATGTTTTAAATCTAAAAAACTTTTAAAATACCCTGCTTAGGGACTAATCTATTGTCCCTAATCATTTTTGGTATGGATAACTTAATTAAATCATCCAAAGTATTTATTTCAATTGTTATTTCACGTGTTTTTGTGAAATCTTTTATATATATATATTGTGTTAATATTGATAGCAGATTCTGCATTCACAACTTTTTTTACTTATCACCATTATTTTCCTTACTATCTGATTCTGCAGATCATAATGCCAAAACAATCAAGAAAACGCCATTCATTACACATAGATATTCTGAATATAGTATCTATTCTGAATAGATATACTATGTAATTAACTATTAAACTAATCTATTGCAACAAGCCTTCGGTCCCGTCACCGTATTAGTTTAGTTTAATAGTTAATTAAATATTGATATTCACGATCAACTGTTTGTAATATTCTAGTCGCAACCTCCTATTTTACGTGCCTTTTGAATGCCGTTTGCTAGGCTGCTTTGGCAATTATCACCTTCACAAAGGAAGATCGTGAAGAAAATAGAAGTGATAAGTAACAAAGTTGTGAATGCAGAATCTGCTATTAATTTATCAACATGAGGAATTCCAAAATATCTTAGTCAAATTTCTGAATTTCTTACTACGCTTTTGACGTTGGATTTTGTTTCATGAGTTTACCATCAGACCTTGTTTTATAATCTCGCAGTTTGCCAAATGAAACTTTGACAGGGAACGTTTTTGCTTTACTGAAAATCTTTTCTTACTTAAAAGTATAATGTTTTCAAATTGAAAACTATATATATATATTACTTTACAGGTTTTAAATGAAAAATGTTACTGCAGATTCTATCTGAGCCTTAAAAAGAACAAATTTTCATAACAAGGCTATCCTTTTTGTTGATTGAATGTAGTGTTTTACCTGTTGTGCCATCTCAACGGTCGAGGTCCAGGAAAAATCGAAGTTATTGGGCCTTTTTCATTACTACCATGTTCCGGTTCTTAATAAACTTGGCACTGATATCACGACGTTTTTTTTTTACTCTATTTTCTTCTAATTTAACTTAATCTATCTTTAATGAGCCCTCATCAATTTCTTATCGAATACCTCTCAACCTTACTATTGCTAATTTGTTCAAAAATATGGAACAATATGAATATCATAGCTGTTATTCGTCAGATATTAGCCCATAGAAATATCATATAAAAAGCGAAATTGTTATTTGATTGTAAGTTCTAAGGGACTTAATTATTATTAAATTTGTAGAAGTTGATATCAAATTCCCAGCAGTATCTTTTACTATAATATATATACTGGTAAAATAGAGTCTGCACAGGCTTTGTTACTTTACGATTCTTGAATTATATGTACTTATGAAATATTTTTGTTCTCAATTGAAAATATTAAGCAAAGAAAATAGATTTTTTTTTAAATTTGTATATAACCAAAAAAAAAGAGTGAGTATTGTTTAAAAACTTATTTTGAATATTGTAAACAATTGCTACATTGTGGATAATATTATATAAAAGAGGCTCTGAATCTTTTCTTAGTCGAGTCAAAGAAAATAAAAAAGCTGTCTAACCTTTCAATATATATTTTTCTCTGAGAGATCGCATGCATAAAATATTTCTCTTCCGATTTATAGTTACTTTCTAATATGAAAAATTCAGATTCAGTGCTTGTGAAAAACGCTAGGTCACAACAGAATCAGTCAGCAAACTCGCTCCTCTAATTTATTTTAGGGATTTATATTATCTGACTTTCTCTTAGCATAGTCTTTATTTCAGTGAAGAAAGTTATTAATTTCTGTTCAGATAAATACTGTTAAATAAGATATACCTCACTATATATTTAGACAAATGGCATTGTTTGTTGGAGCCGGATAAATTTCCATTTATAAACGACGTAGGGTAGGTAAATCAAACAATATTAAAAAAAGAACAATATTCTGAAGTAAGCGAATATTGATCTCAGTAGTTCTGAAATAAAATTTAAAAAAAATATAACGATGAGAGAATCCATATTTGTAATAGCCGATTTATCAAACAACACCTTCCCATTCACTTTTCACTTAGAAATTTAAAATATATATCTCTATATATAAAGTTCGTGAGTGTGTTTGTTTGTTTGTTCACCCATTTCCCGTGGAGGTAGAGAACTGAAATTAAAAATATATTATTTATTACCTGAATGTTAAATAAACAAAATTTATCACTATATTCCCAAAATTGGAGCCAGGGTAGCAAATGTCTTGCATGCTCGCCAATGAGAGTAGTAGAAACGAATTATATATAAATGTAACCAACAACATTTTTTTTTTATTTAATATTTGCTTAATATAAACACTGGTAATAAACTAAAGGCATGGAGCTAGCGTAGCCAAGAGGTTTGTGTGCCAATGAGAGTAGCACGAATATATTAAAAATAAATGCAACAAGAAAAATTTTTGAATTTAAAATTTGAATAATATAATCAATGGTAATAAAGTAAAGGCAAGGACCCCGCGTAGCCAGACGGTTGCATCCTCGCCGGTGACAGTAGTGAAAATGTATTACATATAAATGTAACAAAAAAAAATAATTTAAAATTTATGAAATATAAACAATAGTAATAAAATAAAGGCATGGATACAGAGTTGCCCAGAGGCTTGCGTGCTCGTCGATGACAGTAGTGCAAATGTATTATAAATAAATGTAACAAATGTATAATAAACTTATACAGTAGGGGTTAAAAATGAATAATTTTAGAAATAAACTTCAACACAACTGTCAGATATAATACGAATGTTCTAAGGTGATATTATAAAGATATATTTCTTCATTAATGTTTTTTAATCTTAGGTAAATAAATTGAATATTTCAATTTACAAGTTTTGTTTGTTTTAAATATATTTCATTATGTATATAACTTGAATAGATGTTTTATTTATTTATATGATAAAATAAATGATTTTTTTTTTACTTTTAAATGCTTTTTATTTTGCTAAATATATTTACTGTGTATATATCTTGAATCATGTTAAAAACACTATATCAAAAGCTTGGGTCATATAAGAATCTGTTTCCATGCCTTAATAACAAGAAACAACAATTAAAATTATACCTGTCAATGATGTTCAGCGAATAAATTTCAATACCTATTGCTATAATTTCTGAGTGACACAAAGGGTCACGGGTAGCCTAGTTATGTAAAAATGTAAACAATAAACATATTGTGGTAGTAATAGAGTTATTTGTAAAAACATGGTTTTAGCCTTGAGGCTAAATGTATGCCAAAATGCCTGCAAGAAACGTAGTTTAAAACATAAAGAATTTTATAACAAATGAATATTGGGTGAAGAAAACAAATCATGAGAATAGATATAGCTATATTAAACCTTATAAAATCATAAATTTCAATACTAATTTATTAATGAACTTAAACCGTTAGTTTGGTTTTACGACTATAGGATAGTTACATATTAATATGTAGTTTTTTTTATACTACAGTCCAATAAAGAAAAAGAGTTTTTGGACTGTAGAAAAAAAAGTGTTGTTGAGCTGTAGAGTCCAAATGTTGTAATTACAAGTAATTTACAAGTAATTACTTGTAATTACTTGGGAAAGTAATTATAAGTGAGTAATTCTCACTTGTAATTACTTGTGAGAATTACAAGCAATTATCTTGTAATTATCAAAAGATAATTACTTAATTAAGTAATTGATCTTGTTAATTTAAAAGTTAACAAGATCAATATTATGTTAACTAATAGTAAATTTGAGTGTAAGCCACTCTAAACTTTTTCTTAGTACTACAGTATTTATGTTACTTATTGTAAGCTACTATTATCTACAGTTTGATTGTTTATCAAATCACTCTTTAAAAAGAAGTTACCAGATTTCTGAATAAAAACTAATTTAGGAATACACTATCCAAAGAACTTCAGTAAACAAGATAATATAGGTAATTAAATTAAAAAAAATTTCATTGCAATTTTAAAAACAAGTCTGATAGTCTTATATTCGTTATGATAACAGGCTAATCATATATATATGAGAAATTCAGAACTTCAGAGACACAGATTTCTCTCTTATCTGTATTTACGATACAGAAGGGAATATACATAAGCACATATGAAATGTCACTAAATGCATCCAATATCATCACTATTGTGAATCCGAAGAAAAGAGGAAAGTATAAAAGGATTCACAAATAAATGGAAGGAAATAATACTGCAAAATATATACCAGCAGAATGAGTCAAATTTATAGGCATAAAAACACAAGTATTTAAAAAAAAATACAGATTAATTCTCAATCGGATATACTTTTTAAACCGAAATAAAACACAAGAGACACTACATTGATATTTTGTGTAAAATATCAATTTGATCACTCAAATATTTCACCTACACACAGACACACAGACGTCATCAAAAAACTTCATAAAACAACTTCTGAGACATCAAAACTTGTATTTCCGTCAAAATCTCGAGATCAATTTTTTTTTACGGTTACTATACTCTACTTCAAGTAAAGTAAATTAAAAACAAATTAAATAAAAGTAAATATGCTATAAAAATTGGGTAAACATATAATAAAATGAAAGGATTCTGCAAAAAAAATCTGGTCATATTATAACCTATAGAAGGTTATTATTATGAATATGATATTATTTGATGAATGCCTAACCTATTTTTATTCATATGAGGTGTGACAGTTATTCACGTCACATAAATATTGAACAACGATTAAACTTGAAATGATTGTATAAAGATAATTGACAAAATGTGATTTGATGATAAGGCAGAGACTAGTCAACTAAAGTTAATAACCTGGTAAAGCAGGACAAGTCACTTTGTATAATTGCAAGCTTGGCAGGGAATTGTAGCAATGAATCTCGGTTGAAGGCTCGTAATCCAGAGATATCCATATAAATCTAGTACCTTAGGCAAAACTAGATAATCCCATTCATTTTGATAAACTGCCTGCAACACTGTATCTATATAAACCATGCCACATAATTAATAACCTTCTGTTAAAAAGAAATTCATTATTTAATTCAGAAAATTGTATATATATTCAAATATTTGTAGAAGACGAATACTATGCAGCTTGCAGAGGACTGTGAAATGCTGAACACAATTAACTTTGGCCACGAAAAATAGAAATAAAAGTATATACAGGGTAAATTAAAGAAACTTTCCAGAAATATTATACATAAGAATAGCAGATGTGCCCGTCTTTGCCTGTATTTTAAACGAGAAATGATACGTGGTATTTTAAAATATTATTCAAAAAATTATAGAATAGGAAAAAATATATTTATCAGCACAGTGTTAATGATGTGCCTCTGTATACACCACATTGATTGTCTCTCCTTTAGATCCATGGAAGAACAGAGAACAAGAACATTTAACTCTTGAGCAAGCAACATATATTTGACAATGTGAGAAACACTTAGTCTCATTCACTTCAATTCCTTCTGTAGACAGAGTTTGGCCTTGCAAATTATTTACCGTCATTGTGAAACAGACACTGATGGGAAATTGCAACCTTTGAGACATTTGAAGAGTGACAATCAGTTATCCTTATAAATTAGTAGTATCTACTAATGTAGATATTTACAGTTTATATTGGCTCAGTTTATATTGGTTTCTATCTGATCTTTTAAATATAAATAAATATATGTCAAACAAAGATATACGTCATGATAATATTAAAGACACCTATAAGTATTTATGAAATAAATGCATCGGTGAGGAAAATTAGACTGCAACAATTAGTTTATGCTACTCAAATCTATGTAATTCCTACGTGGTAGTCAGTCACAAAACACTAGTGTTGTATAGAGAAAGAAGACTACATTCATTGTATAACAAATCAGGAACTGACTACACTTAACTTTACCATAAGTAAACTTAATTAACTTAACTTAACTAAAATTAATTAACTTAATTCATTAAAAATCAATTCAGTTACTTGAGTACTTTTATTCAAATGATTTTATTATTGGTTATAAATACACCTTATAATGATGCTAAATGAGTGGAAATTGTTCCCTATTTGTTGTTATAATTTCAATCTAAATACTGGTAAGTTACATTGTTATGTTGATTTTAAAACGAGAGTCATACATTTTACCTAATTCAAGTTTTTTAATTATGAAATTTTCAGTTTTAGGTGAATCTACAAAGAAATAGTTTTATAAGTTAACAATTATTAAAATAATAAGTAATTAACTCTGGGCATCTAAAAGATTTATGTAACAGTAAAAGAGTAGAAAATTAGAAAATGCATTAAAAAATATGGTAAAATAATTACGGTTGTAACAATTTTAGCATATATTTCGGCAAACCTCATTTAAATACTTACTTAATGTTTCATTGTGTAAATGTAACTACCTACCATCATTGCATGAAAAATGTATCAAATGTTAAACTAAACGTGATTCTTTAATATAATAAAGCAGTGATATTTAAACCTTAATGGTTATAACTACCTAATGTTTATTCATATGAGGTCTGTACCCCACTTAAACGATTACATATATCAGATGATATCGTTGCATCTCAACAACGTTACACTGAAAGTCATTGTGCTACCTTCTACAAAACTTAAATAATATGAATATTATTTTATAAACTAACAAAAGAATTTAAGGATGTAGATGTAAATAAATGACTGATACAGTTTTGTTTTTTATTACAATTATTTTTTTGCAATTAAAAATTGTGACTTTATTTGAACTTTTGTTGAAATATATTCTATGCCTTAGAAAATATTCTTTAAGAATTCTTATAAATTTTAATTCCATTAAGAAAGGTCGAATAACTCTTTTGTGTAACCAGTATAAATACGTTAAATTTATTTATATAAGGTTTATACACCTCCTAAAATATTGGATGAATCTCAACGTTAAACTGAGAGTCCTTGTGCTACTTTCACAAAACTCAAGAAATATGAATATTATTTTATAAACTAAAAAAATAATTTCAAGGATATAAATATAAATAAATGACTGATTCAGTTTTGTTTTTCATTACAATTATTTTTTTGCAATCCAAAAATTGTGACTTTATTTAAACTTCTGAAAAATTATATTCTGTGCCTTTGAGTACATTCAACGGGAATTGTTATAAATTTGGATTCCATTAAAAAAGGTTGAATGTGTCTTTTTTTGTGTAATTTATTTTAAAGGTTGATGATATAAAAGTATTTATAGCATCCATGATTTGTGTTATTTAAAACGTCTAACTTATATTTTACCTCATAATATGCAGAAATAAATAGAAGTGG
Source organism: Hermatobates lingyangjiaoensis (assembly GCA_026182355.1). Classification (NCBI taxonomy): domain Eukaryota; kingdom Metazoa; phylum Arthropoda; class Insecta; order Hemiptera; family Hermatobatidae; genus Hermatobates; species Hermatobates lingyangjiaoensis. The sequence continues at coordinate 262,664 of JAPFBL010000296.1, forward strand.
AATAATAAATAGAAAATAACTCTATGACGTTTTCATGTAGAAATCCATTAGAAATTCAATGCGTTTCATTGTATCATTGGTCCAACTATAGTTTTTTTACTAGGAAAACTAGATTCCCATTTTTCCTCTGTAGTCCTATCTAGCTAGAATGCCATTTCCAAATATCATGTAACTGCATAAATTTACATGATATACTTCATTTTTATTTTGATATACAAAGAAACTAACTCCATTAGAATGCAAAAAGGGTCATATCGCGGATATCAGTTTCATTTAAATATTCATAAATGTTGCGTCAGTGAGCGAAATTCCGATCACCATTTCTAGGTGAATGATGGTTGCCAGAAATAGAGACTAGAATAAAGTTAGATATGACATAGTTGTACACAACCAACTGCTTCAACCAGGGGTTTCTAAAACTTTTCAATATAAGGGGGACATTATATACTTCCCATATTTTTGCGGGCCAAAGGAATAAATAAAAAAAAAGAATCAGTGCCAGTAATTTAATTTTCTCAAATATTAAAATAAAAACATGGAAAAATTAAAACATATCTTGTTGGAAAACATCAGGGTGAACTATATAGATTCCTGCCTTTAGTTTTATGAAATCAAATTAGTGTGACGAATTATACTGTCGTTTTGACTTCAAAATTCCATTAAAATCAGTATCGGTGCATCACAGTATCGCGAGGGAGGGAGTGTTAGCAATTCGTATTGCTAACTCAGCCTTAGTGCCACCAGTCAGCAACCCCAACTTTGAATAATTCAAATTATTTTTTATCGCGAGGGAGGGAGTGTTAGCAATTCGTATTGCTAACTCAGCCTTTGTGCCACCAGTCAGCAACCCCAATTTTGAATAATTCAAATTATTTTTTATCGCGAGGGAGGGAGTGTTAGCAATGTGTGTTGCTAACTCAGCCTTAGTGCCACCAGTCAGCAACCCCAACTTTGAATAATTCAAATTATTTTTTTCAAACGCCACCACACAGGGATTTGTTTGTCGGGTAGGATGACACTGTAGTTTGGAAAGCTCTGGTTTAGACAAATAAAAGCATTCTAAATTTTATTTTTGCCCAAAAATTAACTCGCAATATTTTTTCAAGAAAAATACAACAAAAATATTATAAATATTGTCAAAAATTTTTTGTTATATATGGTAATACCAGTTACAATTTAGAAATCATTTCTACAGATTTATTGAGCCTTATAAAAAATTTTGAAGTGTTGCTAATTGTTTCTATTTTTCAACTCTTAAGATTATGAAAATGACATTTACATGAAAGTGAACTTGATGTAATTTCTCATGTAAGTTATGATCAAACCTTGAATAGGCTTCAGAGTGGTGTATGTATGTGAGTGTATTTGTTTATATGGATACATGTGTTATGTGTATATATGTGTATGGGTTTGTGTGTGTTGTGGGGGATTTGGGTTGTTACACTATATCTAAATTGTTGACACGTTACGGTTAACAACTTTACATGGATGACTAAATTAAAAGATAGAATGACCAAGTAATTACCAATTATGAGGTCAATAAACACTTGTAGTTAATGATAATAAATACGCTTTTAAATAAGCTTTATTCGGATAGATATTGGGAATTAAAGATATTATTATCCAATGATCTATGTGGATTAATCTGTGTGTGTGTGTGTTTATTCTTCTGCATGCTCCACTTATTATATTACATGCATTTTGACTAAGGATTTCTATGTGTGTGTGTATGTGTTTATTCTTCTGCATGCTCCACTTATTATATTACATGCATTTTGACTAAGGATTTCTATGTGTGTGTGTGTGTGTTTATTCTTCTGCATGCTCCACTTATTATATTACATGCATTTTGACTAAGGATTTCTATGTGTATGTGTGTGTGTGTGTGTGTGTGTGTGTGTGTGTGTGTGTGTGTGTGTTGTGTGTGTATGTGTGTGTTTATTCTTCTGCATGCTCCACTTATTATATTACATGCATTTTGACTAAGGATTTCTAGTGTGTGTGTGTGTTGATTCTTCTGCATGCTCCACTTATTATATTACATGCATTTTGACTAAGGATTCTATGTGTGTGTGTGTGTCTTTATTCTTCTGCATGCTCCACTTATTATATTACATGCATTTTGACTAAGGATTTCTATGTGTGTGTGTGTGTGTTTATTCTTCTGCATGCTCCACTTATTATATTACATGCATTTTGACTAAGGATTTCTATGTGTATGTGTGTGTGTGTGTGTGTGTGTGTTTATTCTTCTGCATGCTCCACTTATTATATTACATGCATTTTGACTAAGTTTTTCTATGTGTGTGTGTGTGTGTGTGTGTGTGTGTGTGTGTGTGTGTGTGTGTGTGTGTGTGTGTGTGTGTGTGAGTGTGTGTGTGTGTGTGTGTTTGCGTGTGTGTGGGTGTGTGTGTGAGTGAGTGTGTGTATGTGTTTGTGCGTGCGTGCGTGCGTGCGTGCGCGCGCGCGCGTGTGTGTGTGTGTGTGTGTGTGTGTGTGTGTGTGAGGGTGAGAGAGAGTGTAGAGAGTAAAAGGAAAAGAAAAAATAGATGAAGAATATTTGTTTGGAAAATATTGATTAGGCAAAGCATTAACAGCTCTACCATGATACAACTAGAGCTTTTCTAACATATCTCCCACCGTATATAATTAGGTAAGCAAAAGTTGTGTGGAACCTCAAACGAGATTTTCTTTTGACTTCTTTTTTTCGCCCTCTAATACAGCTGCATACATCTTCCAAAATATTTCTCTTTTAAACTTTATTAAGGTGGTCACTGAGGCGATAAGTTGTAGGCGGTCCATATTTCTGCATAATGTCACTGCTGCTCTTATTAAACCTTATATACAATTTTATCTGTGTTGAGTATGGCAGTAAATACGAAGAAGTAAATTCAAGAATCTTATATAGAAAACCACATTCAACAATATATTTTTTTAATTCTGTTTCTGTAATATTTTCACCTTTCAGTTCATCGTTCAAATATATTGTATAAAGAGTGCTACTAGTTCTTTGTTTACTTTTCTGGCCATGTGTCATAATAAAAATCTTGAGTTTACTTTCATGTTACTATCTCAGAACAATAAATAGACTGTTGGGTTATTACATCCTATTAGTAGTCCATTGTTATATTGTATCTTTAGATATCTTAAAATCAATACAGATAATAATAAATTTTGTTAAACTAACAGATACTTAAATGATCTGTTATTACTAAATATTTAATAGCTAATTTAATGAATCCCTTTTTGGAATAGTTTTAGAAAATAAAATATATAGAGGTTTATTGTTTTATATAAAAATGTGTTGTCAATAATATGTTTAATAATTAAGGATTAGATATATTGTTTTGTTTATATTCAATCTTCCACAATTTTTTCTAAGTATATTTTTCGACAGGACTAATTAATGACTAATACAAAAGACTAAGAAAAAATTTATACAAAAATTCACCCGCCCTGGTATTATTTTTCATCATATAATAAAAGAAAAAATTGAACAATGATTCACCATTACATTTTTGATATCATGAACAAAAGTATTTTTTTTAATATTTTGAAATAATCTACTTGGTGAAATATTAATAACTCTTCTTTAATAATTACACGATTCCTTGTGATTTGTGATAATTATTTAATAAAGCAACAAATTGCTTTGTATATTCCATTCATAGCAATGAATTTGTTTGATTTGTTTAACAATGTATATGGATGCTACATTTTCTTATATTAGGAAAATCTGTGAAAATTAAATTAAAAATAAGTAATAATTAAATGTTTTCGGAGTATGATATTTCGTTAATCTTAAATTATTATTTAGATTTAATGATTTTTTAATTGATAATAATGTTTTTCATAGAAATCTAAAACCCACTTTAATTAGTTATATTTGCTTACTTATTGCTTATTTTAATTTTAAGTAAAAGTAAAAAGTAAAAGTACTTTTAAGAAGTTAAATATCATTATCTTCTTTAATCTGATTGTATCCCATTTGCATAGAATGTGTTTAAAAGTTTCTTCCTTTTCAAGGTAGTGTTAACATTCTTCATGTATTATTAATTGCAGTTTGAATAAAGAGTAGTTAAGACAACAATATGTAGTTATCTAGAAAGTTATAGAAAGCAAACTAATTCTGTTTTAATAAAAATATCTATTTAGGGATGGGGAAGTTTTAATATTTTTTTTATTAATAAAAAAATAATTTAACTAATAAAAAAATTATTTAATAAAAGATTGTCATTTGGCATATTGGTCATGTTCTTCTGCCCATTGTTCTGTCATCCTTATACACTATTTCTTTTGAATAACTCTTGTAGTTTATTAAAGTTTCTTTGGCCGTCATTATATCTTGCAAGAGATGAATATACTATAAGTATTTATATTATATTCTTATTGCAGCACGAACATTACTTCATAAGCCATATGATGTTTAAAATTTAAATTTTCTTTTCTATCCAGCATTCTCTTGCAGAAATTGCATTGATTTTTGTATTAGTTTGTGTTATCTTATACGACACTCCAGACTTCAACAATATTTTTCATAAAAATCTAAATCCCACTTTAATTGGTTATACTTGCTTTGCAAGTATAGTTTTACTTTTCTGGTCATGTGACCAGAATTGTATATAAAATGTGTGTGTGTGTGTGTGTGTGTGTGTGTGTGTGTGTGTGTGTGTGAGTGTGTGTGTGTTTATGTGTGTGTGTGCGCGCCTGTGTGTGTATTTGTGAGTGTGTGTTTATCACACACACACACACACACACACACACACACACACACACACAGACACACATTTTGTTAATTTATAAAGTTAACACGTTGAATATCTTACTCTGACAATCCAATTTCTCTAAATATTTTATTTAAGAGACTTCAAACTTGTTTCATGACTCTAAATTATCCAATTTTGTATTTTTAGTGAAGCAATCATTATGACATATTCTGTTCCTCATTCTGAAAGTATAATAACTTCATTAGCTAGATTTATGATCAACAATTTCATTTTTAAGCATATTTTAAGAATTAAGAGAGTAAACTGCATTAATTTATTAACAGTCAGTTTTTCTTAATAATTACGTCAACTGCATGTCCTTTCGTATCGTAACTTTGATAATTTAAAGTATCAAGTAATTTAAAACTAATGGCAACAACAGTGATGATAGTAGCAGCCTGTTGGTGGCTACATGTAGTCGTCATAATTTCAGTTTTCGGTCTTTTGTTTGATTGTAGTAATTATTATTACTACAGCATTATATCACAGAAATCTATTCAACGATCCGTTGATTGTGAAATCTAAATATTAGTAATGATTAGCTTTTGAATAAATATTTTAAATTTCTTCTTTATCCAAGTAGCCCAAAGTGGTTCTATAAAACTTCTATAGAACCACTAAGTTTTATATAAGACTTCAGATCTTCTCACTTTGGTTAAACAAGCATTTTGAAGCTAACACTATTGATTTGCCTTTCCAATAGTGACAACCCGTTTTGTTGGCACATATTTACCATATACGTTTGAATTTTTAGTATCATATTGCTTCTTTAATATTGTAAACTCCTAACATATTTCCAGTGAATCACCATGTAATACAAAACTTTTTTGAATCACTGAAGAAATTTCATAAAGCTATACCATTTTCTCATCAAGAATAAAAAAGTACATTTTTCATGCTTTGTGTTGTACAAAACAGTAAGATTCCTAAACACAATGTAAAGTACACAACAGATACTAAAACTGTAAAAGGATACGACAGGTAGATCAATTGAAATACCTTTGTTACAATGGAAAGCAAGATATATTTATGATAGAATTCAATTTAATGTTTCACCTTTAATTTTCTTTTCTTATTTAATTTGTTAATTTTATTTTATAAATGTCACTATTAACTTATTTTTTATAAAAATTATCTTGGACGTCCATATTTGAATTATTGGATCATTCATTTGTATAACTATTCCATTTGATTTTATTTTCATAACAATTTTTAATTTCAATATCAACTAATCCTAATCAACATCAACAAATAATAAGGACACTTTTTAAAAATGTTTTTTATTAAAAAAAATTCTAGCTCATGCTATCGTAAGGTGTCATCATTGAGTATATTTTATGTAAATGCATGTAATTCATATATTATACATAAAAAGTCGTTAATAAACTTTGGAAAACTCTAAACATATAAATAGATTAAAATTTTGATATCATATTTGTCGTTATCACTGTACTTTACTTGTTTTAAACTAAAAATGATTAATTATCAACATGCATTATCAGAAGTTGTATATTATTTCATTTCTTTTGTATATACATGGAACTATCAAATATTTGGGTCCAGCATATTTACAAAAAAATGACATAGTGTAAATTTAAAAAAAAAATTAAAGGTTTTATCATGAAAAAATTATTTCGTAAGATTATATATTCGTACATTCATCAAAATATGTAAGCTATTCCACTATGTTTATTGAAATTGTCAATTATTTGTAGCACAAAATCCATTTCGAATCATTATGTAAACATTATTATAAATACTACAAAAAAAAAAACAAAGTTTGAATTTATGGCATTCCACAGTTTCATAAAGGAAATCAAATTAAAGTTTATAAACTTATGCCCAGATCATCTAGTCTAATAAAAGATATGACATAATTATGTTATCTCCAAGTCTAATTGCATTCTTTTTGACATCTTAAAAGTCTTTTCTCCTGAAATATTGAGTTACAATTTTTTTTTCCTCAGGAACACCATTTCATCTTAATTAAATCCCTCAAATCAGAGAACGGTTGACTAACAGGTTGTAGTATTTTTACATGCCGTCATAGAATATAGACGTAATAATTTAATAGAATTCTTTTTTGTAAAATATTTTAATAAATCATTTATCAAATTTCATTTAATTAGAATTATTCAGCGATCAATTCAAACAGATTTTTGGAGATGTTTTATATGTTCCATGAAGACCCTCAATATGTAGACACGGGATGAATAACTTAACTCTTTTCTGATAATACATAAAAGATTTCACGTTCAATTGTGAAATTCGGAATACAAAATTCATAATTGCATCATTAATCATAGATATTCAAATATCATATTTTATAAATTTTCTACAAATTAGGTTCCAATTGCACATATCAATAAATATTGGCATTTTTTTTTCTTAACACAAAATGTAATTAAAAGATGCAAATCACGCTTAAACATGCGAAGAGAAACATGTATTTGCTCAAAAGTGTCTTCGTGTATGTCACGTTGCAATAGCAATGAATAACTGAATATCTGACTCTAACAAGTTTCAAAAGAAATATTTTGACCATTAAATGAAGATGACTCAAGTAAGTAGTAAGGACAACTTGAAGATAGCGTTTATACAAACAAAACTTATATCACATAACGGCATCTCGTCATGCAAGTTTCATGTAGAACTAATTTGGTTTAAAATAGTTTGGAGGATAAACGATAACCGTAAAACTGAATAATGCGTTCAAACTACATTCATAAAATGAATAAAAACATTTATATGAATCTTAATTATAAGGGATATACATATAATAAATTCAAAACGAGGCGCCCTGTCTTACTGCGGGACTCTTCGCTCTTCACGCTTAAATTTTATTGGTATAAATAAGAATATAATAATTAATAACATCATCAATATTATTCATATTAAGTTTGTTCAGTTGTTTACTTACTCCCCTCTGAACAGGTAGGTCCGGGATTCGATCCCCACTTCGCCCTCGATTTGTTCACGCGGAAGGGTGAATAAATGCCAGCACGTGACACCTCCGAGAGGACGTTATACCGTCTTTCCCGAGCTTGTAAGATGTCAGGTACTCGTCAAAGATTCTTCCTCTTAACACACTTGAGTTATGGAAAAGTTAGGACTCTCAATGTAGAATCAACAGGTAATATGGCTCGCTCATTACTAAAATGGGTGCCAAATAATATATGAGTCATAATTTTCTGACATTGAACACTAAAATGTGAAAGCTTTATAAGTTTGGGCGTTGGAAAACAAAACAAATAAGTTATCTATAATTTATGATAATGAAGGGAAAATAATTTTTTGAAATCTCATCACTCGAAAGTATTCAAAAATTCTGAATGGCAACCCTATAGATAGAAGTAAATGGATGTAGTCCATGGTCATGGAGTCATCAAATGGCTATAACACCAAGGGTGGGCCCTGGCTAGTAGTAGTACTGAAAATTGCCTACATGTTGCATCCATACCTCAGTACCCAATTATTGTGACCTAACTCAGAAGAATTCATAGAGTAACGAAAAAGAGTTGTATTAAAATTGGTTGATATACTCAAATAGTTCAAATAGTTGTCAATTCTATTTTGAATTAGGTTTGGTTGCAGAGACAGTCTACCAGTCAACAGATGAGCACGTTGCAACTCAACTAACGTTTCCCATTTTTTGATTAAATATAAATTTAAAATACTTATCCTAAAGACAATATTCAGTATAAAAGTATAGTGAAATACAAAGTAAATGTATATAGAAATTAAAAGAGCAAATAACTTAATGTCATTAAAATAAATGAAAAAAGAAATGAATATATTGCTACTAATTAATGTTTAGTCAAATTTATTGTATCACATTTCTATTGTAATAGAGAGGGTTGTAATGTTTCAGTATTGCTAAAAGGAAAACTTTATTAATTTTGAAATGAAAGCTCAAAGACTAAAGTAACATTTCAAACTTTGGTTTAATGAAATATAAGCAAAACTGTTAAGTAAATTTAACATGGACCGTATTCCCTTTCATTCTTATATTTGCTTGTATGATTTCTTTACAAGAATTAACTTCTTTGTATTTATTATAATTGATAATGAAAAAAGTAGCAAAGGGATTAAAAGTGAATTTTCTCAAAGAAAATGTTCAGTTTTGTCAGGTTATTTATCATTTAGGACACGATCGAGAAACAAAATGAAATGAATACGAAATAAATCGTATTTAACTACTCTTGACCCATGGGTCATAAACACCTTCCTTTTTAATGTAATCATGTTTATATAAATGCCCATAAACTCTACACTAATTCTTTTCTAGTAAAGATGATAATAAACATCTTATTAAGATAGTTCTCTTTGTTTACATTTTCTGTACAATGTGAATTTTTCAAAAACAACTGTAATGTTTTCTTTCTGTTTGACCCTCTTGAGAGCAACATGTAATGAGCCTGTTGGGTTTTTGACTCTGACGAAGACCGCTTGTTACGGTTGAAAGATCTTAGTCTTGTTTTCCCATTTCTTATTGTGGTTTGATCATTGGTCGTAAATTTATGTTCATCTTACATAAATGAACTAAAATAGTGTGCCCTTGAGACTTATAAATGGTCATGCCAAACGCTAACTAAATTGGAAACTGAATCCTTAAAAAAGGAATATTGTCCTCTTTAGATCTTTAGAACTTTTCTCTATTTTGGAATTAAAATTATTTCTCCTTGACGCCGTGATGCGATCATTTTATAAACGGAATTATATGAACACAAGGTTCCACAGTTATTAGTCTTTTTCCATTACGTAAGTGCGGTGGATCAATGTTTCTCATCATACATACATATGACAGGAGTTTCCTTTCTAGTTTATGTTGGAGCTATCCAGGCAACTCTATCGAGCCATGACATTCTTGAGGGTAATGCATGGGTTCTGATCCTACACAAACTGAGTTGTAAGACAGATACTGTTTAAATTCTCCTGGAAATTGTTTAATGAATCTATGATTAATTTCACTGTGTCTCTCTTCTTAAATGGAATTTTGTATAAAATATTCTGTAAACAACATTTGTGGGTAGGTAAATGAAGAGAAAATGTGTTGGATACACAAACCAACATTATGTTCACGGATAACATGTCTTCGGGCAGTAATAATCTCTTTTTTTTTTATTCCTTTCAACTCTGTCTTCATCAGTATGTTTAAGAAATTTAGAGCATTCCTAATCTTCTTCTTGAACTTTCATATTGCTAGTTAAATAGAATTTAGTAAATTTGCGCCACAAGTAAGAGTCATTCAAGCATTATTGATATCAGCATCAGTTCCCTTCTTGATAACTGGAAGAAGTTGCCAATTCCTGAGAGGCTATATCCAATGCAATTAGTTCTGAACTCCTTAATTTAGAGAGAATTAGTTTCATTAAGAACTTTCCTGTAGCTTCCGATGCATCGCGAGCCTTTCTCTATAATTTTTATTGTTATATATATATATATCAAAAGAAGAAAATATATGTCTTATGCAAAGGTTTTTTTGATTACGAACATAATTGTGTTCTGTTAATAGTTTACTTATATTAATTTGACACTTTCTTAAACTTCTGTTAACTATGATAAATATCTAACTATAGAAATAATTGAACAATTATTTCATGTTCTCGTCGATTATCCATTAAGTTTCCTCTTTCTAAATTGAAAATTATTAAACAATTATAATTTAGGTCGAAAAACTCATTTATATATGGTTTTGGAAGCTCATTATACAAACAGTACAATAAGATGGTCCCGCACTGGACTTCCAACGACAAGTGTGTGGTTTCATTTTCCACAAATCTTATACAGTTTAGAACGTGTGCAAATATTTAAACAAGAACATCAGAATTTTATAAGTATATAAATAGATAGATTCACCAGCAACAACATAATGCATAATAATTCACGTCTTAATTAATTACTGATTTCTTTAATTATATTTATAAAATATTAAAATTGTAATCACATCAGATACTTTTAAATAGGTCGGTCATCAACATTTTTTTTTCAATTTTGAATGGTGTGTTTCTGTTTCAAATCTGTATGTTCTTTCTGTGAATATAGTTTATATATAATTTTTGAAGTAAAAAACACAAGACAGTCCAAGCAGAAGTATAATTTAACCTCTAAATAATGAAAAACAATCACAAGAAAAGATGTACTCATGTTTCTTTATATATTTTTGGCATTTTAAATTTTCAGAGTAAGATAGACATTCTTTCATTATTGCACCAACACTCTTCTTCTGACAATGTTTAGTTGCTGAATTTATTGAGAAACGTGAAAAAAAAGTAAAAAACGTTGCATCCAAATACTTTGATTATGTCAACAGTAGTTCATTTTCAGAAAAATATCAGAAGGTAAGATAAAACAAAATGGATGTACTTAGAATAGCAGCTGACGACTGAGTAAGTTTCCAACTAACAATGGAAAATTACAAGCTGCAATTCTATACTTTTGACTCTCCACTTATGAAGAAAAGTTGTTAAGTTAAGTTAAAGTAGAAATAATTGTGCTAGAAGTAAAAAGAAATTATGAAACAATTATTTAAAATTAAAATTACGTATATAAAAAATTCAATTATATAAAGTAAATAAAATTTTATAAAATGTAATTAAGATTGAAAAAATCAGGGGAATGGATATTGAATAAATTGGAAATAAACGATATGTTTCCAATTATTTTGATTAAAACTGGAAGTGGGACAGAGATAACGAAATGCGGTCTTTGTCAGGTTTTTTTACAGTTAAACAACTGTCATCCAAGGCAACCTGTTTGAATGGTTCTGTTTGTGTATGTATGTATAATATATAGTTTATATAGTCAATCTTTCTCTAAAATAATCTTCTGCTTCTTCCGTAATTCTCTGAAATATATCTCTATGAATAATCCCTGATCTTCTTATAGTTAAGTTTGACGCTTTTTGGCGGTATCCCTCCTCTTCCACCTCCTGTGTTCATTGGCGATCGAGTTATACCCTACAAAATTCAAGTAAAATATCTGGGTCTCATATTGGACTCCAGATTGACATTCAGACAACATCTCCGGAACAAATCTAAGCTGGGGATATTCCTTATGTGCAATCTTTATTCCATACTGAAATCAAGAAATACTCCACAGGCAGTGAAGGACCTTGTCTATAAGGCGGTCATTCGTTCTACTATGACATACGGATGCTCAGTCTGGTTTGAAGCGGCGCCCACAAACAAGAAATGCATCCAAATAGTACAGAATGAATGTGCCCGCCTTATAGCTAGGGCTCTATGGTACGCCAGAAATGTTGATATTCAACATGATTTGAGTTTGGAATCTATCTATTCCTACATTGCTCGACTTGCTAGTAATGAAGACAAAAAACTTTCCACCCATCCAAATCTCCTTGTTCGGGAACTAAATCCTACTCCCAACCCTTCCTAATCCCACGATCCTCAAAGTTTCCTACTTAAACTAAAAATGATGACCACATGACTCCAAAATTATACAGTACCTCAGAGAATGCAAAGCCTGAAGACCAAACGACCACGAAGACGACATATTCCCTTACTGACTGACTCCCCCATTCTTGACATTGTTTACTGACCCAAAAAAAAAACAGCAGGATGAGAAACTAGCAGTAGTGGGCCTCTGGTCCGGAACTGCTATTTACGATATGCACTGTTGTGCATGGTAATATTTGTTGGTCGTTGGTTGGCTTATTGGCAACTTTAATGAATGATCTATGATACTCTCTTGACTACAAAACACCTCACGTTTATTGTTCTATTTCATCAAGTCATAATTTCTTAGAAATATGTGGACTTGGAGATTATTGTTTGGATAAAGAAGATTAATTAAAGTAATTTTAATCACTGATTCCCAATGATGGGATTCACCGGGATTCAGCCGGTTCGTGCGAACCGGTGCTTAAAATATTATGATTTCCGCAAACCGGTTGTTAAAATTACGTAAACCCTGTTAAAATTACTCAGACCTGTATTAATTAGCCCACTATCAAACTCCACAAGTGTCGCGTGACTCACGTAACTTGTGCATGTATGACAATGTAATTTGCGCATGTATATAGCCTATATATAACTAAACAATTTATTTTCGTTTGAGTAACTGTTACAGTGCTTAAACTGCTCATGACAATGTAGATGTTGAGCTGGTCTAGCCTACATTAGGCCTAGTTTTAACTTTTAGTTCTGAGCCAAATATTGAATGTTTTAGATCTAATTTCCTGAAATTACCAGATTAAAGTAAGTGTTTGTTTAGATAAATAATTCAGGGATGGCTGTCCATCATTGAAACAAAAAATTTCTGAATGACCTAGCTTTAATGATTGATATTTTGATTGAAATGTCATTGCTCAGTAATGCCCTCCAAGTAGAGGCACAACTTAGTTCACAGGAGAAAACCTCATAAAGAGGTCTATTAAAGCATTTTAATTGCTTAAGGACAATATAGGGACATTTGAAAAAGAAATTGATGAGAGGGTTGCTTTGGATGCATTCAAAGAGATCCACTTTACTGAAAACCACAGATTTGTTAGCCTACCTCGTCAGCTACTGAAAGCAATAATATAAACTATGAAATTAAGAAATTTAAAAAATATACAATGGTTTCTGGAACAAAATACTTCAATTTTAACACAGTTAGTACTAATTCCAAGGAGCCTTCTTACGATCAGTGTATAAAACATGGCGGGGAAAATTTAATATCACAACATTAGCTGAACATTAGTGTTGATGCGTCATTATCAAGAGAAATGATTAATACGTTTTAATTAAAAGATTTAGTAAAAAATATAGCTTCTTACATTCATTGCAGAGGATTTACATTATCTTTGCTCAAGTATAATGAAAACAAAATGATATTCCTTCATTTAATTAATTATTCAATTAAGTGCTAAAGAAATCTAAATGAAATAACCTAAATTCAAATAACAGACATAATTTAATTTTATTTGGCAACAAAGGAACGCAATTCTCATTGGATGGTTCTGGATTACTTCTAATTATAATTACATCAAATTAAATGGTTTAATTTACTAAAAAAATTGAAGTGGCCTATATTCAACTTAACTATAAGTAAAAATAATAAAAGCAATTTAATTTTGATTTCTTTTAAAAGGTATATGAAGGAGCCAAGTGTCTCATACTCTCTCTAATAAACAGAATTTATAAAAAGATGCATAGTTGGTTACAAAAAGAATATATTTCATTCGTTATTAAATACCTCTTCGTCTAAATCGTTATGTTTTCTTTTTTCTTGGAAAAATAGCGTTCCAAACAAACTCGTTGAAATAATGAATAACAGATTGTATAAAATAACTTTCTACTCCACCTACAGGCATTAAATATGTTTCTTATAAATTTGTTTTTTTTTTTTTGATCTGTTTTTATTTATATAACGATGGCCAATTATTTCGATCCTCTTTCTCGTAGAGTGGGCTCGTAGATCTGAAGTTGTTAGCTTTTGGCGTTCTCCAAGCTATATGATAAATAATCTTTTCAAGAAGAAACTGTTTTGTCATAAGGTAGAAATAAAAGTGACAACATTTGACTAATCAATTGCATTAGTATGTAGAATTTAACTGAGCTTCCCCTCTTACGATGGTTATGAGTTTTCAAGTCACTTGAAAGAACATTGAACTCTATCATCACCACATGCAATGGGTATCGTCCCCTGTAATTCAGTGAGTTGGACTATTGGGGCTTGTTGCTCAAATATAGGAAATGGCAGTAAGATGATTCACTGATATGCCGCTTGTAGCCGAGTTTTTCCTGTCACTGGTAATAATTAATATCATATCCTGTGTTTTCTGCAGAGCAATAGACGATGAGTTAATGCACTTAAGCATTCCCAGTAGACACCTGATAGATCTAGAGCAATCGTCTCAAACACGCAGTCCACTAACAGTAAAATTCTACTAACTCAATTCACTAAAACGCCACTGCCTGCATTTACATGTTTTAATTACTTATTTTAGTTAGTAAAAAATGCAAAAAATATTTTGACGTTAATAGATTAAGGAAATGAGTGAGAGATTTCATTAGAAATTTCTGAATTAATTTAAAAAATTTAAACTCAAATTCCTTGAAATAATATACAGATGATTTCGTCTAACTTATTTCAGTAATTTTATTTGTATTTGAAGAGTGGCATATACTGTAGCTACAATTTTAACTATTTTAACGCCTTTGGCTGTGTAAATTTACAATACTCCAGAGGAATTGAAAATGAAGTTGGTGGACCTACCGTAAGATATTATCATGAAGAAAAAATATTCAGAGGAAGGAATTTCAGAATTCTACAAATATCATGGATAAGTGGATTAAAAAATGAATAGCCAAAACAGTATCTAACTGATACTGTGATTACAGTTATTAATTATGTGACTCTGAACGATAAATGGATTATATAGAATCATAATTTGTTTTCTTATTATGTTTCTTACTGTTTTCGCCTGATTTATTAACATTTACAAAAAAACTGTTAATATATTTTTTATTTACACCTATTTTTTATCAATGTCATAATGTGGCTCTCGAATTAATGTAAAAGCCTTTATTAATCCTCTGGGGGGAATTACTATTAGAGCCCTGGACTAAAGTGAGTGTGCTAGAAATGCTGTATTCACTAAGTCCACTGTTAATGATAATTACTAATTTGCAAACAATGAGAGAAATCATAACATCTTAAAACCATAAGACGTTATGGTTGTCTAACCCTTTTTTTGGTTTTAATGATTATCATATGGACTATATTTTTTGAAAGACCTCTAAGACTGGATTATAGTCTCAAATTACTGAAAAATCAGAAGAAAAACGGTAAAACGATTGCTATCTTTATATTATTTGCAGAAAAATGATTCTTCTGTTGACTAATGGGCATTCCTCTTTCTTCAACACAGCCGTTATAATCATGGCTATGCATCAACAAGATTTCTAGACGAGGTAACAATTAAATTAAATGTTTAAGAAAAACACACAACAAAATGAACTTTATCTTTCTAGATTGAAAGATATTTCATGTCATGTATAACCTTAGAGTTGAAGGTAAATTTTAAAATTTTATTTTTTTGAACCTAGGACTTAATTATTCATACACCACTACTTGCTGTTCTTGTTTAAGTGAAACAAGTCGTGGAAAACTAGGATCACCAAAATGTTGGTTTTGTTTTATTAAAATGGTTCTTTCAGAAGTTTTACTTCTTGCATTCATATTTTGCCAGTGTGATTATATTTCATCATAAGTATAATTTGGTTTTTATTTTATTCAAATTATTTTTCCTTTAGATTTTTTGCTTACAATTTTCAGTTTTATGTCTTATTTATTCTCAATAAACTACTTTTAAATAACTCTTGTATCAAACTGAACCAATAGAATAAAATTATTATTAATTTATGGCAACACTTGCCAAGGATCACTGTGTCAGGGTTTTTTGTTTTTCTAAAAAGAATAAGTTGTTTTCTTGAAAATCTTTTTTTCCAAGTGTATTTCTTATAATTCTCCAAATGTCTATTCTATAATCTATAATTCCAATAATATAATTCTTCAAAATTTTTTTTAAATGTTAGGTGCAGGTTTTTAATTGATTTGTTACCTGGTTATTTTGAAAAATGAATCAATGACGTAGTCATTGCAATATTACATATTGAATTTATATTACAATTACTATTGTAATATAAATTCATGTAAAACAGTTGTCACATATTTAAAAAAAAATGACAAAAAAAAAAAAAAATCCTTATTAATGCAATATAAATTTGATTTTACCTAGCATACTACATAAATATGCTTATTATTAATAACGTTTTTGGGAGTTGCTACACTGTAGTAGTCTATCACCATGGTCTATTAGGTTTGAAGAATTATCTATTTTTATGTAACTATCTTTTTTTTATGTTTTATCACGGATCATGCTATTTTAACAGAAAGTAGAGGTAATGGTATTGTTTTACTTTTGTATTTTTTCCTCCTGATGTATAAAGTTTAGTGATCACTTTCAATTTTTGCTATTTTCCTCAGATTTGATTTCCTGTTTCCAATCAATCTTCATGATTTTATTTTTTTATTTTAAAATATAAATTGATATTCCTTGTAAAATAATCATTCTTTAAAACTTACAGTTTTCAGTCATATAATAAGTGATTAGCATCGATTATAAGTTATTCTTTTAAAGCAGTTACAGTAATGATTTAAATGTATCATTAAGCATTAACATGTTAATTTTCATATGAATATGAATAAGTAATTAATGTGAGTTATTCATAATGTAATTCATTAGTTGTCCAATCTGTAATTGTGTGGAATTTACTCATTCTGAGGTAAAATGGATAAACACAATAAAGTCTCCACACAAATGAAGTTTTATTCTACAACAACGACAACAACAACGCGTTTCGAACACTTTGTGTTCATCATCAGGAAGACACCAAGGATGTGGTGCTGAAGGGTTGGTCCAGTGAAAACTACTCTACTCAACAAAACAACTCAGTTCGACCAACTCAACTGGGCACCACTTCCTTAGTGACTTCCTGATGATGAGCACAAAGTGTTCGAAACGTGTTGTTGTTGTTGAATAAATCTTCATTTCTGTGGAGACTTTTGTTTGTTTATCCATTTTGCCTCATAATCATAATGTAATGTTTGATAATTTTTTTTGACAATCTTTAGTGTAAAATTAAAAAAAAATGATATTTTACGAAAGCTGATAATCAATAAATCTAATAATTAATTAACTACTACTATTGCACAAAATGGATAATATCTGATAGAATTAATAAAGTACCAAGCAATATAAACATATACAGCGATATTCAGTAAATTAATTTTTTAGTAAAACTACTTGCTCTATAAAATCTTAAGTTAAGTTTTAGTTAATAATGCTTTCCAGAACTGCCAGAGTTTGATTTCTATTCTGATATTATTAATACTTGCTGTTCTTTCATATTTTTTTGTTCATTCATATTTTTTTAAGCCAAAATTTGCATTAATTTAGTTATTTAGTAGATTATTTATAAATACAAAAACCAAAAACCTCCTATGGTAAAGTTATGTAGATATAGGCCTACAATTATAACCGGTGATCGATATATAACACATGAACAATTTATAATTTATCCCCAATGATAGTTGAGTTCATTACATTAGTTAATATAATAAATTAATATATAATAATATTAAATAATAATACTAATACTAACTATATTGTTATAATTCATAATATTATAATACTAATACTATTAATATAATATTTATATTCGGTTTCCGTGTCGGGTATTGCCAGGAAATAGGATGTGGTTTTTTAGTGGGTCGGGACCCCCAACCCCACATACCCTAAGCAAGACGTCTTGCTAAGGGATCTGATGAACAGATTTTTCCACATCCTACGACGGGAAAAGAAAATAATAATATTTGTTGTTTAAGACATTGGAAGTCTTTTATACTGCCTAGAATAAATGTATTGGAGTTGGGATATATGTTAAGTCTGCATGATATGATACTCGATCGAGACCGTAAAATTTACGAGCTCACTTAGAGAGATATAGATAAAGAGGGAGATAACATGAGACAAAAAGTAAGAGACAGAAAAATATAAAGAGAGCGAGCATAATCTGTTCCATTGGAAACCAATATTAAATCCTCAGATCCAAAGCCAACCGCACAACCTGTTATAACTAATCTGACCGTTTTTGAAGAAGTATTTAACAAATTTCTGGAGTGGCCTCCACTTAGCTTTACTATAAGTAAATATCATACTATTTGACAATTTTGAGAATTTGACTTAAACTTACTCTCCGTTTAAGGGCCTGGTTGGTTCAATGGTTAACGTACTCGCCTTTGAACTGGTATGTCCGAAGTTTGATATCCACCTGGTTTTCGATTTATTTATTCATGCTCGAGGTGAATAAATCTGAGTACGTCGTCCCTAGGATAGGACGTTAAGCCATCGGTTCCGAGCCATGTACTTGTACGATATCAAGTACTCGGGAAAGATCACTACTATAATAATACTTGAGTTAGGAAAAATTTAGGACTCATAATGTAGAATTACCTATGAAATAGAAATACCATAAAGGACTGACGTTTTCAATCCGCTAGGGTATTGATTCAAAACAATGAAAATATCACTTCTGTAATAAAAAAACAAAAGGGTCTATTCATCATACTTCAATATCACCAAAAAATAAGATTCAAAAACACATAAATATCCACATAGGATATTAAGTTTGTTTAATGGTGCAACATTTAGGTTGATTATAACATTTTCTTGGACAGATCCATTTACCCAACTTACTTGACTTTTAATTTATGTAATAATTTAGTTACAAATTCAGGAAGAAGATAGCATAAATAATTACATAACAGCTTTCTTCCATAATACAATTCTTATTATAAGATGCTTGTATCGAACTACAATAAATGTTAATAGTAATGGCGGCTGAATTCTCAATATAAGTGCCTAGACAGAAGCAGTAATATTTCATTGGATTCATGTTAGCCTAATTGCTTGATTAAACAGCAGGACAGGAGATTGCAAATCACCTCTGATGAGTCATCTGTCATAAGGCAGATTGCTATTCAACTTTGCTAAGATCTGATCATAGCAGAGGCATCAACTTTGTATTGCTAATATTCAACACCTCTCTCGATGAACTGACAGTAAATCACTAAAATATCATCTTCATTCATTTCTAATATAACATCCCATTACATTTTTACAAATTATATTGTTCTAAATTAAAATTTACAAAATACGAAAAACTTAATAAAGTCGATTTTTTATTGAATGAGACTCTATATACCTGACAACTGATTTTATATATAGAGAGCATGATTTGAAAGAATGAAGTTAGATCAATCAAAACCAAGGCATATCTCATATCACATCGTCTGCTTCAACTTCTTCTTATCTCCTGCTGACAAACTGTAGATCAAAATATTTACAATATTACAATAACTGTTCTGTTCTTGCCATGTATTACTAAGACCGATTGAACTACTTTTTTTGTACATAATATACCATATATACTTATTATATATTTGCACATAAATGATTACAATATTTAGAGCTAATTAAAATATTACTTATATATATATATATATATATATATATATATATATATATATATATATATAGGTGTTATTATTATTATTATTATTATATATATATATAGGTGTGTTCTCTAATCGGGGTTCGGTCAATTTTCCAGGATAAAAAATCAAACTCTCGTTGCCACTGTTTCGGTTTTATTTAAAACCCTTTTCATAGGCAGAAGTAAGAATTTTTTAACTAAGAAAATGAAATTTACAGTATTTAGAAAAACAATGTAAATTTCATTTTCTTAGTTAAAAAATTCTTACTTCTGCCTATGAAAAAGGTTTTAAATAAAACCGAAACGTTGGCAACGAGAGTTTGATTTTTTATCCTGGAAAATTGACCGAACCCCGATTAGAGAACACACCTATTCTATCAAACGGTCAATGTATTATTGAATCTGTTATATATATATATATATATATATATATCTGTTTCCACTTGATTTAATTTTGTCTTATATTTTTCCAAAATACGAAATTTTTTCTTTAACTCAGAACTCAACTTAAAAATTAATTCACCATAATTAACCATTAATTCAAGTGGAAACAGACATCCAGTTTTTAAAAGCATGTATTGAAGAAGGACTGCTCCCAACTTTTACAAATATTAGAAAATATATATATATTTAGCAGTTAATATGTATATGCACATATATAAAGGTTGAATTTATTTTATTTACTTAGTCTTTTCTTAGCAGTGTCGTCAAAAAAAGTATTACGAATCCTTTTTTCTTATTTCTTAATATATATCACTTAAACTAAACGCGAAACAAACTGGACACTATACGAGTTTAAAATTCAAGAAGAGTAACACACAGAGCAAGGAAACACACTCACAGACCCAAACCCTAATTACTTTAATGTCATTTAAAATTAAAGTAATTTTAGATACAAGCAAACAAATACATTTTATCTTACCCATTTACAATTTATCTTAGTCATTCACGTCTAGTCAATATATTTTACATAAAACCTATTCCAATCAGGAAAAACATTGGGAGCTACTATTCTACATTAAGCTGTAATACGCAGTAAAATGTTATTGAACTTATTGAATAAGCTTGCACGATAGATATTGGGTAGCTGTAATTAAGCTATATTTAATTATGTCAAATTAACATATTTGCACACACAAAAGCAGCCATACAACAAGTAAAGCAAATAAACATCCTTCAATCTAAAGTTAATGAAATATCCTTACAACAAACAATCAAGATCGATGGTTGGTAACATGGGTTTATCGAGCTGCCTCTCTCCAATACAACTCATGTTCGACCCTGCTAGCTCAATTAGCTCTATTTTATCCTCCAATACATCCTTCCTCCCCTTTCTTCGTTAATCTTGACAACAACTCTCTAACTTGCCAAGACATTAGAGCAATAACCATTATATTTACCCACTCAAGTTACAAAACTCTCTCAACCACAAGTTATATTAATTCAAGCGTTTCCAAGTTCTACATAATTTACTATAATCTGATATAATCTTAAATGTGTAATTAACTATATATGTTCTACATTTTCATATATTTGCACATAAATAATTCCTTTTTTTAAAACATAAAACAATTATGATCTGATCAATGAAACCATCATACAAAAAATATAAAAGCAGGATTCCATTCCATTGTCTTTTGCTTTGCAGACACCTATGCCAATTTACATACTAACTCATTTGAATTTTGCATTTACCTTTCTTTTTAAACTATACCACTAGAACAAATTAAGTCAATATATTAATGTTTATGTATCAGTAGTTTCGGTTTCCCACTTATAGGATGTGACATAAGTGGCTCACAGTTATCTCAAAACACCGTCAGATATTTCAGTTACTTAACATGATTTTTTCTAAGTTCAAATAAATTAAGACGATAACAAAATGAATGTACTATTGTACTTTTAAATTTATAGGTACATAAAAAATAGTTAACTTTTGTCTAGAATATTCAAAGTACATGGAGATATACGACAAAAATGTACATATAAATTACATTCCTATATGACTCAGATGCTATTTTCTAAGAAACATTTATAAATAAAATATCAATTAAATTTAACATTTAGTAGATGAAAATTTTTTCTGTTGGTTTAGTTTAAGTATTGAGTAAACCCCAAATAAACAAATTTTGGGTTTTCACAAACACTCATAACGTTAAATGTTCGCCATCGAAAAGAACTTGTTTCAGAATTTGTGCTTTATGGCATTTAAATGTTAATATATATTATTTTAATACCTTGAGTTTCAGAATTTGGAGTTTTATACTTTATGTATATTTGCACAACCATCCTCTTCAGATACATGTCAAAAGTATGATAAGAAATATCATGCTGATTCTTCCTTGTAAATTTCTGACTTTTGTTTCCTTTCATTAAAGATATAATATATAGATAAACTAATGTTGCAAAAGAAAAGACACAGAATACATCACAAAAACTTGCTACTATATAACAACTGCGTCTTTAACCAGTAGAAAGAATGGATAATCAAAGGCTAAAATCTTTCTCATTCAAGAGATCCTCAGTTAGTAGTAGTAGCCAAACTACAGAAAGAGAATAGACAAGAAAGAAAGTCAAAATAAAAACAAAAACAAAAATTAAGAAGTAAAATAAATGTGAAAAACTAATACCAAACAATTTAAATAAACATGAATAATGGTAAATAATTTTTTTTTAAATTTAAAGTGCAGTTATGAGATTGTAATAAATAGTTAAAATAATAGTTTTATAAGAGCTTTATTGCATATTTATTGGCATAACTATTGTTTTCTTTTTTATGTTTTCTTACTTGCTTTAGCATTTCTTATTATAATCTTTTCAACAATTTTAACGACTGGTTTGTATTAAAAAATAATTTTTAATGACTCTCTTGCTATAAAATTTCAAATCTCTCTCTGACACATAAAACTATATTTCAAATAATCTTACATTAATACTATTAAACTTAAATTTTTATTTATGGAAGCAACTACCATCATCTAAACTTATAAGTTAGCCAATCCAATTTAGTTACGCGCTAGGAATTTTTCTCAAAACTTTTATTCTATATTCGATTTCTTGTCACCTTTGTTACTAAAAAAGTATACTTTTCTGTAATTTTGTAAAAGTAAAGTATAAGTAAAAAGTATCCTCTTACAGAATTTATAAAGTAAGTAAAAATGCATACTTAGTAGCTGCATCCACAGGTATAAAAAATGTCACAACATAGAAACAAAAAGATGAAAAAATAACGTAAAACCATGATAAAACAATATTAATGGACATATTCTCAAGCCTGAATCATATCAAATCATCTGGATTTTTGAGTTATAGAATTATTGATTTAAAGTAATAACATCTTAAAATTGGAACATGATATTCAATAAGCTAATAAAAAAATACATTTAATATCTACAAACAAAAATAATGTAGATTATTTTTTCGTTGTTTTTTCGAAGTTTTTTTTTAATAATTGTATAGATCTTTTTCAGAGTCCAAAAATTATAAATCCTAGTGAAAGTAATAAACAACAATAAAAAAATGAAATTTTTGAGAATAAAAATTTATATCTTCTATATCAATTGTGATTTCTAATTTTAATTGTTTATATAGTATTATGCTTAGGAATTTTAGTTTTATTTTTTTGATTTTTTTGGTTATATGAGATTCTATTCTAAAATATTCAAAACTATTTTTTTTCTTTTTTGTTTTAAAAGATACACTTGATCAAATCTGAGAGAATACATTCACGAAATATTCAAATGTAGCAAACAAAAAATACAATAAGTTACAAATTAAAAAAAAAAGAGAAAATGTACAAAATTGCCTTATAGAAAACGCAGTATTTTTTACATTATATGATATTATTTATTAATTCCTTGTCTACAGATTTATTAAATTAACAAATATATTTAAAAATTAGTAACATATGATGAACCATAAGATAACCTCAAGCTCTTCAAACTTCATAACAGCGTGACAGCAGAAAACTTACTGGTGTGGAAGAATAGAAGGAAAATTCTTAATCTTTGAAAATAAACCTAACATACACCTAAGTGGAAACTCCAACCAAACCTTCACATATATAGTATCAACAACAACTATCTCACTTAGAGTAACAAAACCCTTTTCCTCAGGTGTCACCAGGGATATTACTAATCAAATTATAAGATTAAACAAAGTAAACTAAATTAAATTAAACTAAGCTGGAGATAACGACTACACACATTTTAAAATTATATATAACCGCAAGGATCAAAAGTACTTACGAATATTTGAAGCTGTCTATATCCTAGAAAAGAAATTTTACTTATTTTCTCCATGCAAACAACTTATGAAATGAACCAGTTACAAGGACCTATCTATATTTTGTATTTAGAAAAATATTGAGGATTCTTACAATTTGTAATGATATGTTTAATAAAAAATCTTCTCTTGTTATGTCATATGAAAGCGATATGTTTTTTTCTTCTTAGCCTGTCCAGTTTCAACACTCATTTTTATATCCTCTTTTAATTTTTAAAGAAAAAATAAAAAGTAATGTGTAAGAGACAACTTGATATCTAGGTTATTAGCTTTACTACACTTAGGGTCACTTTTGTCGTTACACAGTTATATAAGCAACAACAAAAATCAGAATTCCTTCGACTGGCCGTTCTGTATATCAACTGGTGATGGAACGAATTATAGATTGGTTTTATTTTTTTTTTTTTAATTTCACCCGATTCAGCCTTACTACCTTCCTGGGCGATATATTGAGCACCCTTGTCCTATAGATAACTGCTCTTAAGTAGTTAAACCGTGGAATTCAATGAAACAGTTCAGCGTCTCTCTGAAACCACTGAAAACATAACTGATTTGCAAACACTCATCAAATTATATAAATATTTAGAAATTTGGTTGCCTTCTTTCTTTCCAATTCGGTGACAAGTGTTCATTCAAGCTAAACAGTTGTTGTTAAAATCCATAAACTATTTTTCGTTGTAAAATATTTTTTTATGTAATACATAGTTCTTCCATATCAAAATTATACAATTCTGTAAGTTTTCCCACTAACCTATTCTCGACATTTCTATTGTAATTACTTATCTGTAACTAATTACGCTTTTTATGTATGTTTGATTTCTGAATGATTGAATTATTTCTTATGCTTCCTCTGTTTTGTAGACATATGAAAAAAGTTTTAAATAAAAACTAAAACGATGGCAATGAGAGTTTAATTTAAACCTGAAGAACTGACCGAATCCTGATAAACTTTAATTATATATATATATAATATATATATATATATATATATATATAATATATATATATATATATATTTGATTGAAATAAACGGCAGCTTCCGCATTCACGACATTAATACTCATCCTTTCCAGTCTCCTGACTATTTCTCTTTGAGTGGAGGGAAGTTTCCGCATGTGGAAATGTGGAAACTTCCCTCCACTCAAAGAGAAATAGTCAGGAGAATGGAAAGGATGAGTATTAAAGTCGTGAATGCGGAAGCTACCGTATATTTCAATCAAATATGTTTAAATGAGATATTTATAATGAGATATTTCAAATGAGGGTTGTCATCGTGAAGATAGAAACGAGTCGCTCCGCAAGCATACGAGTATAACGCAAGCAATATACGTATAACGACAATGACAACGACAAAATCGTTGACGTCTTTCTACGGAGTGAATCATATCTATCTTCGTGATGAGGAAGTCATCGAAATATAACAGTGAGGGTCTGTTTTATTTCTGTGAGTTCCTTTAGTCAATATAGTTTATATATATATACGTATACGTATATATATATATATATATATATATATATATATATATACACTTCTTCGTTGGAAATACGATCCAAAACGGACAAAAATAATTCAATATAGATAAAGAAACATAAAAAAATCAAAAGAACACACTTACAGTCTCTAATTTTTGGTTTGAACCGTCTTCAGGAGAGATAAGAGACGGAAACCAAGCGTACTGGTTCAGAGATGGTTGGAAACAGTCCGATGGAGAGTCTCCAACCGTCTCTGAACCAGTGCGCTTGGTTTCCCTCTCTTATCTCTCCTGAAGACTGTACAAACCAAAAATTAGAGACTGTAAGTGTGTTCTTTTGATTTCTCTATGTTTCTTTGTCTATATTGAACTATATATATATATATATATATATATATATATATATTGTGTGTGTGTGTGTGTGTGTGTGTGTGTGTGTGTGTGTATGTATGTGTATGTATGCATTGGGTTTTTGACTCTGACGAAGACTGTTTGTTACGGTTGAAAGATCTTAGTCTTGTTTTCCCATTTAAGGTACAATTACCTTCATAAAGGTACAATCCGTATATCATTGTTTATTTTAACGGTATAATAGTTTTTTTTTACCATATGAATAGTGCAGAAACCGACAGCTGTATGTGAACAGATTTAAAATTGAAATTTCACGGGATATTCGTTCTGTTTTATTAAAAAACTGAAACTAGGGTAAAAATACTTAGTTTAATATGATAGTATTTTAATAACATATTGGGTAGATAAAGGAGAATATACAACCTATGGAAGAGAATTTGTGGTAAGTTGGTTGAGGATGCAGTAGAATCAATGTAATGAAGCCTCCTGGAGATGAGAGCGTGTCCACTCTCATGTTACGAGGATCTGGCTATAACCCCAGCTTACAAGATCTCAGCTGCTGATGCCCTAAATAAGTTTACTGTCTTCGCCTCACTTTGTCTCACACCATCCTAATCCACTTCAAAGTGAACTTCTACTAATCAAACCATAAACTTTGTCAAAGTTGTAGTAAACATTTTATTTTAGAAAGTGTAAAACAGTATTCTATTTAATCAAATCAAATAAATAATCTATTTGAAAAAAAAATAAAACGAATTTGTATTTAAATATGTGAATGTAAAACTGTTCAGTAATAAGTACAACATAATAATCAAAACGCAACTTTTTTGAAATTAAAAATCTTTTTCAGAATATAGATATTCTAGGGACATACAGTCTTTTTGTAAACCCTGCAAATTTTTAATATAATAGTGGTTTCAAATTGTTGCTACCCTAACTCCTCTTCCACCGTTTCTCTCTGTCAGTCACTCTCATGTGTAACTATATCATGTTCATTCGAGTTAATTCATTTATCTAAGTTTTTTCTTCACTTCCAGCAGCGGTAGATATATCTCAGATAGACAGGTTATTGAGTAGGTAGCAAATTGTTACCAAATATATTGAGTTTCGGGATAACATATGAATTTGAATGCGCTGGAGCGATATCATGGCCATACAGGAAAATTACCTCTTTCCCCAAAAAGATGTTGATTACCTTATGTCTTAACCAAAGAACTTGAATTAATTACACTACTTCTCTGTTTATCGTCGATATATACGAAGAACAATGCTTCAAAAAAATACAGTCCTGCTACAATTTCTTAAAAGATAAAACCGGCTCCATCTAGTTTAACAGTTTATCGGAAGCAAGCAATTATTTTGATGTTGTTTGCATTCTGGATCGAAAGGAATAATGAATCATTTAGTTTAGTAATAAATTAGGTGGGAAATCTTATATTGTTCTAACAAACTGATGAAGGATTGTTGTCAAATTCTATTTTGGTCTATAGTGGAAAAATGTGGCATCTATTGACCACATACCTTATCACCCTCAGTCCAATTTGATATTGGACATCCGGCGTCCTCAGGTAGATGAAGCGCTACTCAAGCTGGGTACTTTATCTATCATAGGACGATAGACGTCGAATTTGTAGTGTTTTGTCTGTGTTATATAAAGAATAAAAAAAGCAGTCTTTGTCAAAGTACAAAGTTGCATACTGTCTCTTTCAACTCATTAAATGTCCAATGGTGTTTTCCTATTTTGATAGCTGGTACCTGTTACTAAGTATTACTAAATTACTAAAATTGGTGCCAAATAATAAATGAACACTGAAAGGCAAAGTCCTTATAAATGTGGGTGTTGGGAAACAAACAATTTTTCTCCTGATGCAGGTAAACTGTAAATTAGTGACTTTAGTTGCAAGTATCTATTTACTGTTTAACTACAGTTTATTAAGGGCGCCAGGTTAGCTCAGTGGTTAACGTACCCACCTCTGACGGGGTTGCATCCCCACCTGGCCCTCGATTTATTCCTGCGGGAGGTGAATAAATCTGAGCACATCGTCCCTCGTAGAAGCACGTTCAAACGTCGGTCTCGATTCTGTACGATGTCAGGTATTCGTTAAAAATCCCTACTCTAAATACACTTGAGTAGGCATAATTTAGGACTCACTGTAGAATCAATCTTCATTGTGTGGTACCACAAAGGGCCAATGCGCGGCCTACGTGTGTGTCCTTGTGGGACTACCACTGCAACCTAACCTAACCTAACTATAGTTTACCTTGAAACGTTACTTACCGGTAATTAGATTGTTTCCATTTTGTTATTACGGCTTTATTTAATTTTTTTTTAGTTTGTTCTCAATGCTATATATGACATGGCTGAATACACAGCATCGATAAGTACTGTTTGCAAACTATCTTCTTTTTCTCCTGATTACGACAAGATCGAAATATTGACGTGAATTTTGTTGTTGTTTCTCCAAGTTCTTTTATTTATAACGTTTTAATTGATTAAGAATATATCTCTTTTGGAATACGATTCCATACAAATGTTCATTATTAATTGTTCATTTATTTCAGACCACTACACTACATGCATCGCATTCATTAAAACTGGGCAGTTGTGTTTATAAGACCCCTTTATAAGCATAAATGTAATATTTGAACGTTCCTTATTTTAAAAATTCACATTTTTCCCCTAAAAGATAGTTTTAAATAAAAGATTGTTTAAATCAGATTTATTAACTGAATCATAAAAGCTTGTACTTTCCACTAATATCAATAACAATTTTGTGTATTTTATATACTCGTATAATATACATTTTACATTATTGCGTCTTATTTCTAATTTATTTACCTAATATATATATATATAGTTATAAAATATAACTATAAATCTAAATATAATGTTTTTTCTTATTAAGAAGAAGGAGATAAATTACAGAGACGACCTTTCGTTATCTTAAAGTCATTAAGGAGTCGAGATAGATTTCTGGTATTAGTGAAAAAAACTAAACGAAGGAAACAGATCGTAAGTGGCTTGATAAATAACGTCATTTTTTTATGTTATTTGATCAAATTCTCATAAAAATTATTTAATTTATTTTTTCAAATAACCAAAATTATGTTTTAACCTTACAATCCTATCTATCTTAACTATTGTTATAGCTTTTCAAATTTTCTTATATTATATTTTTTACATTTTATAAAAATATCAATTTTAGAACTTCCCAGTACCTTTTCAAAAAGTTTTACTTACGATCAGGCTAATGAAGCTCCGTGTTTATTTATTTAAATATGTTCAGATATTTTTTGGATTGAAATATCTTAGAAAAATAGGTTAGAAAAAAATTTAACTTAGTATAAAAAAACTTAGTTTTACTTATGATCAGGCTAATGAAACTCCATGTTTATTTATTAAAATATGTTCAGATATTTTTTGGATTCAAATATCTTAGAAAAAATAGGTTAGAAAAAAAATTTAACTTAGTACTAAAAAACTTAGTTTTACTTTTGATCAGGCTAATGAAGCTCCATGAAGCATACTTATTAAATTATGTTCAGATATTTTTTTGATTAAATTAACGAAATTGTGGTAAAAATTAAAAATATCAATGTTTTCCAAAAAAAAAAGTTGTAGTTATGAATTTTTTCTGTTAACTGATAAAGAAAGATATCTAATTCAATGCAAACAAGTGGAATAAGATGAAGGGTTGATATGTAGAAGCTTAAATTGTTTGAAAAAAATTGACCATTCACATGGCGTAATTACTATTTGAATAGTGTTTAAAATGAGTTAGCGTTGACAAAAATAGGTAATTAATAAAACATTGTTACTGAAACGAATGCAGAATTCAAATAGTTTGCATAAAAAAATGAACCATCCATTTACCTTTACTGTTGAATATACTTGTGTGTTCAGAATAATTTGCTTTTGAAACATTTAATTGCAGTTGGACAAAATAATTACCTCTCGTGTATTTTTTCCCAGTATTTGAAATTCACGAGATTATTACCATGAAATATTTATGTTCAGAAAATAATTAATACGGAATTAAAATTTGCTCTAATAAACTGAACATTTGAAAATACTACCTGCTCTGACATAAAATAAATTCTCAATACTCATTCTTCAGTAAAGCAATACAAAAATAATTACACATTTGTTTCGGCAAATATTAATACAATCTTCAATCGGTTTCACTTAGATATTATTTATCAAACGATGGATATTTATCTATACAAACGTTTGCAAACAGAAAGTAATGTATGCTTAGTAGACTTCGAAACATGTAACTTTTTAATATATAATACATTCAAAGTGCATTATTTCACCATCCCTATATTTTATGAAGCCAGCTGAAGAAATTAAACAAGACAAGCAGAAAATCATTTTTAACTGTTAAATGTGTTAATTTCAAAAGGTAATACTTAAACGACTAGTGTAGCTGACATTATTTCTATAGCATACTTAAATTCCCTACCTATTTCTGTGTGTACCACTTTTTTTTTTTGTCTTAGGATGTGGAAAAATCTGTTCATCAGATCCCTTAGCAAGACATCTATGTGGTCTTGTGGGTATGTGGGGTTGGGTGTCCCGACCCACTAAAAAACTACATCCTATTTCCTGGCAATACCCGACACAGAAACTGTTGTGTGTACCATTTAGATTTATAACTATTTTACTATTATTTACTGAATTTTTAATGTACGATAAATAATATCGTATAATTATAATGCACAATAATAATAATAATAATAATAATATATAATCATATAATATCAAACCGAATGTTATCTACCGTCATAGATATTCTACAATATATATTTTTGCATAATGTTAAACATAAAAAAAAATACACAACAAATAAACTTATTGTGTACACTTTAATTTTTGTTTTAAAAGTGTAAATCATAATAAATGTTTTTATTCTTATTGTGTACACTTTAATTTTATTTTTAAAGTGTAAATTTTAATAAATGTTTCTATTCTCATTGTGTACACTTTCATTTTCTTGTTAAAGTGTAAATCTTAATAAATGTTTCTATTTTTATTGTGTACACTTTAATTTTATTTTTAAAGTGTAAATCTTAATAAATGTTTCTATTCTTATTGTGTACACTTTAATTTTATTTTTAAAGTGTAAATCTTAATAAATGTTTCTATTCTTATTGTGTACACTTTAATTTTATTTTTAAAGTGTAAATCTTAATAAATGTTTCTATTCTTATTGTGTACACTTTAATTTTCTTTTTAAATGTTTCTATTCTTATTGTGTACACTTTCATTTTCTTTTTAAAGTGTAAATCTTAATAAATGTTTCTATTCTTATTGTGTACACTTTCATTTTCTTTTTAAAGTGTAAATCTTAATAAGTGTTTCTATTCTTATTGTGCACACTTTCATTTTATTTTTAAAGTGTAAATCTTAATAAATGTTTCTATTCTTATTGTGTACACCTTCATTTTATTTTTAAAGTGTAATCTTAATAAATGTCTTTATTCATTGTGATAAACAATATTCAATGTCAATGTAAACAAACACTACACGTAGTCCAAGTTGCAATTATTGAATATAGAGTTTGGTGTTATTTCTAATTTTGTTGGCATGTATGAGGCAATATATTTCATATTTTGCAATATTGGCTGCGAGCATGTCGATTATTTTTGCATACACGACAATATTCGTATATCATACATTTTTCATTAAGATCCGTTGAAGGTTACAATTGATAACGTGTTAGCGATATGTTCATGAATATTCCTCCTCTCCTGTGAGCAAACATTCAGTCATCATACCTACAACTATTCAGTAATTCAGGATACTACATTCAGTAGAATTATTAAAAAATCTCCAAATAGATTTTCTTTGTCAAAATATAGTATATTTAGATGCATCTTACAACTTGAAGTCTGCGTAAAATACTTTTGATGGACAACCATTCAAGACCTTCAAAAACATCATAAAATATATTGGATAATATCAAATATATAAAGGAATAATACATAATATATCAGATAATGATTTTTTAGTTTTATTAACTTTATCTTCTTACACATTTTATTCAAATTAATTTATTGAAGTTTCTTTTTTTTTTAATTTTTTTATTTACTCGTAAAATGTTGTGTGACTTAATTCTAACAATATATTTGTCGTAAAAAAATAAACAAATCTAATTAATACAGTGACGTATTTTTTATTCCCAGTTGATGTTTTGTGTTTTGAGATATATTTTTGAGTAGTTAGAATTTATTAAATTATTTTGTAGAATACTAGTTGTGACGGTATTTTTTTTTAAAAAAACGTTATTCAGTTATTGACTGTTCAGCATGCAGTATATTTTTTTTGGATAGTAAAACTCATGGTATAAATTAGTTTTGCACTGTAATGATTCCAAATAGTCAATCTCAGACAATGTTGAAATTGTTTGTTAGCTAATAAAGAAAGCAAAAAATGGAAATATATTATAGAAGAATGAGAAACGTCTCTAAATGGATCTCCTGATTCCATGCTAGTTCAGAATTCCTACTCATAACAAAACATGGTATCTGCATTACTTTTGCATGCAATAGGAATTAAAAATGAATTCCTTTTTTTAACTATTTAGTACAATAATATTCACAACATATACGAATTTCTCCTGTACTTTATCATGACATATAGCAGAATTGTCTAGATACAATTAACTAAAACAAATCTTTTTTTTTCGAAAAAAAAAGAAAGAATTTAGATGTGAATGACCTATTTATTGTCATAAAAATCCTGGAACTATAAAAGCTATAAAACACCTTGAAGCCCCTTTTGATGAAATGAAACTTTTGATTTTATATTAAACTTAAAAATATATCAATGATAATTTTGTAATTGCCGTAGAAGCAACGTTCTGTTGTAAGAGATACTTTGGAAGAATGAAGAGTGGTAACCAAGTACAACAGTTTTGGGTCTAGAGTTATGAAAAAACGTTGGAGCTTCTACAAATAAAAGAGTAGAATCGAAAGGTCAACTAACAGTTAACTATTTAATCAACTAAATGTTGATTTTATGATTTGACATTTTTTTTCATGCTGAACAGTGAATAACTGAATAACGTTTAGTAAAAAAAACTATCTGAACTAGTATTCAACAATATAATTTAATAAATTCTCTAATTACTGAAAAATATATCTCAAAACACAAAAACTTCAGCTTGAAATAAGGTATACGTCACTTTAGTTATTGGATTCCTTTATATTTGACGTCAAATCTATTATCAGAATTGAGCCAAACAAAATTATACGAGTAAATAATACATTTAAAAAAGATACTTGAATAAATTAATAAAATGTGTAAGATACAGTTTTTAAAACTAAAGAATCATTATCTAATATATATTATATATTTTCTCTTTATATATTTCATATTCTTCAATATATTTTAAGACGTTTTTCAGGGTGATGGATGGTGGTCTATCAAAAGTATTTTACGCAACCTACATGTGGTACTTATTAGCAAATGTTAGTGTCAGATTTATTGTTATTGGTGAGTTTTATTGTAGAACTAATATGTTTTACCTGTGGCAACATGAAAAGTTTTTGACCTTTTCTTCGTTAATAAAGGTTTTGATATGATAACACACCTCCAGATTTAGGGAATCAGTTCTATTAATCTAGAAACTGTTGATTAGATGGCAACAATCTACGCAAGAATATTTACTGTAGATATTGGATTTACTGCAATTGAAATCGTAACAACTAATAATGTCTGCCCTCAGGAATGCGTGCTATCTCCCTAATTGTGATGGTTAATTATGGATAACCTATCAGATACCTTAGACAATCAAAGTTTTTTTTTGTAAAAAAAAAATATTGATGAATTTGTTGCAATGAGAAGAGGAATGTTTTATGGTACTGCTTGGAACTAATGCAGTATTCTTTTCGGATTGTTGAAATATGATAATAGGGAAAGGTATTGGTATCAGCTAATACTATCATCATACTATATGATGATATAGTATATATGATATACTATAGTATATAGATATGATATAGTATGATGATACTTGAAAAGTAAAGAGCAAAGAAGTCAGCAGAAGCTTTTCATATCACACGTATCATTATTCAGGTAGAACAAGAGAATATTGAAAACAAAAAAATATTGTAATAAAAGGAAATTTTAGTGAATAAAGTATTCTGGGAGAAAGTAATAACTATATCCCTACACGTTAAACGAGGTTAGACTATCATATAATTTTATTTACCATTTTAATAAAAGATAAGCAGAAAAATAAAATTTCACAGCTCTTTCTCATTCCCTTATTTTATTCTGAAGTTTGATATTTTAAAATCGATAAAGTTATTTAAACAAATTGTAAATAATATTTATAAAAAAAAATATATTTATTTAAATAACAACATTTATATTTTTTTTTGTTATATGAGAATAATAGTAAGATATTCCTTATTTCAGTATATTTTCTATTATTCCTTACAATGCCCATATTTGTTATAAAGGCTGTTCATTAATTTTATTAATACATTTTTTTTATATATTACCTGTATAAGAGGATTTTTTTTAACCATAAACAAAACAAAGTCTTATAAACAAATTTGTATCCTCGCTATCGGTTGAAAGTGAATGTATAAGGGATTTAGTTGAGCTTCTAAGTTCGTTGGGTTGTCAGAAATCTATATTGGAGATTAATTATCTTGTCGCAACTGCCGACACAATTGTCACACCTGCAGACACAGGTCCAACTGTATTAGTGTGAATGAAAATCCCTGCAAAGTAATAGCCTATAGTTTTCTCATATAAAAGGGGAAGGCAAGCATCAGATACTCTGTCAATAACGGAATGTAATAAACCACGTATAGACGAAACTAACAAAACCCTAATATTCACTTGTGTTTACAACACCTGTTGAAACCTAGCCCACCCTTTCCTGTTTGTGTCAGCTTCAGTTATGTGTATCAACTCTTGCCATTATCGCACTCCCACGTACTGGCAGAATTCTTATCTACTTTTTAAATCAAGTTAAGATAAGGGAAAATAATTTCCTAGTGATTGTGATCATATTTGCAAACATGACCACCAATTTCCTACCTTGTCAATACTTCATTACTGTTTCCTTTGGGTCGGAGTCCGCAAAAGTAATAAAGTTACGAAAACCCATAGGTCATACCTCAAAAAACTGTGAGACTATTAGTGTTTTTACCTATTCATGCAAAGTTCTGTGCGAAAACAGATTCTGTTGAAAGTTAAATACAGTTGGTCATATCAAGCAGAACAGCTTTTTGAGCAGCTAGCTCAGTGGTTACGTGCTCACTTCTGAACTGATAGGACCTGGGTTCAATCCTCACCTGGCCCTCGATTTATTGATGCGGGAGGTGAATAAATCTGAGCACGTCGTCCCTCGGAGAAGGACGTTAAACCGTCGGTCCCGAGCCTGTACGATGTCAGGTACTCGTTAAAGATCCCTACTCTAAATACATTTAAGTTATGCAAAATTTAGGACTCCTACTGTAGAATCAATCTTCATTGTGTGGTATCACAAAGGGCCAATGCTTGGCCTACGTGTGTTCCCTTGTGGGGCTACCACTGCAACCTAACCTAACCTAACCTAACCTCTTTATAAATATCACATTAACACATTGAATTTTGTTATTAAACTTAAAAGTATCAACAATTTTTAAATGAATTCTAGTATAACATTTTTATGTCAGTGGAAACAAATCAAATAACTACAAGTTGTTACTATTAAGAGTTGAATTTATAGCTCATGGAGCTATTTTGGCTATTGCAAAAATTTGAATTTCTTAAAAGGATTTTCGTATAATATTAATTTTAATTGGACTTATATCTCAATATAATGTATTACTTCAGAAAGAAAAGTTTACGGAATTTATATAATATATTATGATGGTCCTTTTTTTACACGTAATTTTAACAAAAATATAAACACTTATCATTTTATAAGGAGATCTACCTTGTATCTATCTATCATGTATTATCTATTTAGTATTATCTATCTTTAGTATTATCTATCTTGTATTTGATCATAATTTAATTATATTTTGCCATATGGTGTGATCAATATCGCGTCTAAAAACTTTCAGAATTATTGTGTTTATATTTTAATTGAAACCTGACATTTATGGTTATTGATCATGTGTTTTTTTCTTCACTTAAAGACACTATTTGTTCCACTGTTATAGCAAATTCTTAACACTCAAGAGTTAGCAGTTTAGTGGGGGGGGGATTTTATCAAATCAAATATTGAGCAAAAAAGTAACTGTCTCATAAGTCAACATATAGCAAGTAAAGATATATAGTACAGAATTTAAAAAAAATAGTACAGTATATCTTGACTATAAGCGAATTTTTTTTTGTATAATTTGAATGTTTTTGCAATTAACAGTATTACTTATATCGATCGATCTCACAAACCTTCAAACAAACACCAATCCAGCCTGAATGACATAAGGATCAACAGAAAAACGTCAATAATTGACTCGTAGAGACTCAAAACTTGTAAATCATTTCAAAATCTCGTGTTTAAGTTATTTTATGATTACTATGATTTATTTAGGTTCAAGTAAAAAGTAGTTGTAATGAGCAGACCATATGTTGTGTTGGATAAATTAAATAACTATCCAAACACCTTATTGAATCATTCTGGTTGATATGACTACGGTACTGGACTTATTCCAATATATTTGAATTATTATCAATTATTCGGAAATAAAAGAAATTGAACTTCCCGAGTGGGTAGGGTGGAAGCCTACTGGGCATTAGTAGTACTGACGATGGTTGCAGAGTTCGTTGATATGAGAAAGCTTACAGTTTGAGCAATTTAGAACAACTGGGGCATTGAAAGGAAAAGTTATGATCGAAACTTTTCAAGAATGCTTCAAGGGGTGGAACCTTGAAGTGGCATAATTTTGAGCATTCTCAGAACGGGTACACCCAATTAACTAATATTATTCTCTAAACAATTTCAAGCCACGCTCTTTGCTTAGATGTGCTGCAATACTGACTAACAGGTTGCATTTACTAGAGGATTGTCCACACTTATTTAAAGAAGATTTAACAGCAGGACTACAATCAAGCCTTGCAAATATTTTGACGCCATTAAGGGATTTGTTGTAACAGTTTCAAGCCAACGTTTATATTTTTCGACATCTTCAGGGCAATATCAATACAGAATGTACATAAAAAAACATAGAGAAAATAAAACACACACTTATAGTCTCTAGTTGTTTGTTTTAACCATCTTCAGAAGAGATAAGAACTTGAAACTAAGCACACTGGTCCAGAGACGGTTTGAGACCAACACTGCTGCCGCATACGCACCCGGTCACAGAGGATAAGGTAAACAGGAATCAATTTATAATTTAATTAAGGAACAAAAAATGAAGTAATTAAATTATAAAGGACAACAAAGGATATTTGATAATGAAAAATGAAATGTAAATACAAGGGACTTATTAAATGAAGCATTATCTATTTTTGATTAATGCCAGGTGCACTGCGCGCAATTACTAACAAAATATTGGCTTTTTCGGATGCTCGTAGGGTGAGACCTTTGCAGTGAGGAGAGGATTTATCATAGAATCTCTAACCTGTAGGACTCATTAAAAGGGATACTGTGGCTATTGGCATGTATGACGATAGAAGATGGGAGTGGTTGTTGACTGAAGCTCTGTGATTGTTTATACGGAGATTAAGCTTGGTAACTGCTTCGCCTACGTAGGATGAATCACACTTAGTACACTCCAAACAGTACACACAGTTTTTGTAGTGTACACGAGTAGTCAATTGGAACATGATAGTGTGTGTTGTGCAAGGAGCTGTGAAGTGTGGTTGGGATGGATAATGAGACAGGTGAGGCAACCTCAACGTCTGCACGGTTTCGCTCCCGAGGGCAAACAGTTAGACCTCGAGAGGCATCAATTTATATAATCAAATAAAGCTCATTTTTTTCAGAAATAATATCAAGCAAGATGTTTTACCATATAATAAGAAGTTAGTAAAAAGCTGACAAACGCTGCAAAAATATGTTATTACCCAATGAAGTTTAACCCCATTATTGAATACCATCAGATAATATGATCTTATTCGATTTTCCCTACTTCCAAGTTAGCACCAGTGGTGATCTAATTTAAACTTATTTATATGCATGACGCAAGAAGGTCCTATCTCATAATATTCTGGCATTTATATGGAAAATGTAGGCTCTCTAATCTATTTTATCAATGAATATATTAAGATAGTGAACTATGAAATATGTTTCAGTATGGAAGTTACCTGTAGTTTGGAATGGCATGGTAGTCCAGTAATATATGTTTAAAACCAACACACATGCATTTATCACGTTTTCATAGACTATATTATTAACATAAAACAGATGAAAACAGAAACAATAAATTTAATTTTTGAATTTTTTTACCAAATAAATAACTATAATTAATTATTAATTATTAAAACTGGAGTAAATCTATATTTATTACTTTCAACAGTATATTTATATTTTTTTTATTAATTTCATAGGGGCTGGAGAATGGTTTGAATTTGATGTCCAGTTTCCACAGTTAAGTTATAGGTGAGCCCCCTTTTGACGGTTTGATTTTAATTCTGCAGTTTTTCTCGTACAGTTTATGAGTATATTTACATATTGAGGAGGTTTGTCAGGAGCTTAAACTCAAAATGATATTATTATTTTCATTTAAGAGGATTTTTTTGTAAAAATCATGCAGTTGTGTGTTTCGGGTTACTTCTCATTCTGGGCTTATTTTAGTAATTATATTGTTGTTGTTGTTTTTTTTTTATTATTGTTATTATTTGAGGGTGACTAGAGCACTGCGTCTTAAACAAACTATTGTACTTCCCCTCTTCTGTACTAAAGTACCCCAGCAGTTAGTTTCAACGCCTCCAAGAAGCTCAGCACTTTTGCTGGTTTCAGCGGTAAAAGTTTTTCTATGGTGTTGTTGAGTGTCCTGAAGCACCTGCCTCTGTGCAGCAAGTTGCCATACAGTTAGTCAGCAGGTGCAACGGTGTTTCTTCCTCTTTGCAGAATTTGCATAAAATATCATTGATAATGTCCATTCAGGCTCTCTAGGTTTCGGGAGAAAGTAACTTCCTTTCTCCTTCATAGGGACGGTCTTCTTTGAGTCCTCAGGTGCACTTTTTGGATGTTGGCTGCCACTAGTTAGCACTTTTGGACTCTCTGCGCTTCCGGAGGATGGTCTCCAGACTTCCATCTCCCTACAGGGGAAAATGATATATTATCATATAATATATCGGTAGCTCTATCGGTAGTATTTTGTCCTCTCCGGCTGAGCACAGCATACCTAAATAAGGCTATTTACTCAATGGGGTCGTCTGTTGCTGTTGGTAAGCAGGGGTCAGGGTACCCTGTTGTTGCTGTTGGTTGGTTCATAAACAAGTGAAGTTTTGTTTAATGCAGAAGTTTCATTCACTCAGGGATATTAAGAGCTGTAATTTCTTCTATTTTACTATCATTAAACTGATTGTCTCTCATCTGAACGCCATGACCGATATTCAGTACCCTGAGATTTGGTGATAACTTGACACGGACTGATAAGAAGACAAGCTTCCCTTTTAACCAAAACTACATCTACCAGTTTGTCAACGTAGTTGGAGGGCTTACAGCACCTGTTTTTTTTTCTAAATAGATTGTAATTTGAGAGGACAAAAAAGCTTTTTTAGACTTGTAAAAGGCTTTTCAAACTCTTTATCTAACATCAAACTACCAAAATAAAGTAGACTTATTGGAAACGATCACAGAAAAAGAAAAATAAGAAAACAAACTACATTATTAATTTATCAAAACACAACTAATTTCAAATCAAGTAGTGAACATAATATGAGATTAAACATACGATGAAGTACTATTGTTGGTTTGAGTTAATAAAGACATGCAGATGTAATTGAAAGCAAGAAACAGTCTTGAAACAAAGTAACACGGCGAGATAACAAAGGAACTGACATCAATATGTCGTATTCGTCATCAGGAGGAGAAGAGCTCTGCTCGCTTGGTGAACAGCAACTCCGAAGCTTGTGGAGTGCCTTAACTAGTTTGGCATACCTCCTTTAAAATTTGGAAGAATGCATGAAAAATAATTGTAGCGCCGCATTAAAATTCTCCCACATACAATATAATTTGTTCTGGCAAAATAAATCATGTAAATATATATACTAAGAGATAATAATTGATAATTACTCTAAATATCGAAAAAAAAATCAGTGATTCTATTGATAAAAAACTTTAAATCAACATTTTAATAACTCTGAACAAAATTAAACACAATTCTAGGTCCCTAATCTATATAATTATTCGGTCAAAACAAATTAAAACAAACAATACTTTTGTATGAAGTGAAAAAGAGTTTAATGGCATGTACTTTTTCAAACGCCAAATAAACAGGTAATATATTTTTCACTAATAATATTATATATTCAACTTCTTGTGTCCATTGCAATGCAGAATATGTAGGCCAAGTAAAACAATATTTTGTAAACAGATTGGCTACTCACTTTCAAAAGTGTGATACTAAATTAAAAAAAATGGTACATTTGTGTTTTAACCTGTAACTCCATTTTTGCATCAACATGAATACCACAGTAAGTAGTAAGAAAAATGACTAACATCATTGGATCAAAACAAGCTGCCTTCGTTAGATTTAAAAGTAATACTGTGTCATCAGAGTCATATTGGACTCTGACAAATACCAATTTTTTTCTTTGAAAGATCTTAGTCTTTTTTTGTGATTGTTTACTCTGGTTAGACATTGATATTTATTTCTCTGTGAAATTTTGTTATT
The DNA here is from genome assembly GCA_026182355.1 of Hermatobates lingyangjiaoensis. Taxonomy (NCBI): domain Eukaryota; kingdom Metazoa; phylum Arthropoda; class Insecta; order Hemiptera; family Hermatobatidae; genus Hermatobates; species Hermatobates lingyangjiaoensis. The sequence goes on from JAPFBL010000296.1 coordinate 303,404, forward strand.
ATTTATATTCTGGGCTTTCTAAAAAAAAAAGAAAAAAAGATATTTTTTTATAACTCACCGTCATTTATTTTAAAGACAAGTTTTTAAATGAGTGTAATATCTACAGTGCTCTATATTAAAGAAACAATAACCAGAAAAATAAATAGCTACTATAACATAGGTTAAAAACTTGTAAGCGTTATTGTCAAATATTTCCTTCAAATATATAAGTGCTAAAATGTATTTAAAACTCAAATATTTTATTTGAACAATATATAGAAAAATTGCATGTCTAAATTGAAAGTAATATTCTGTTTCTGACAGACCACACATACGCAAACATTCAATAGGGCACGTTTATAAAGCATTCTCTTTGAGTTTCATAGCTGCTTTGATTATATATATGTTATAATTGGCCACAGCAACCCCATCATACGTTATGCTGGCCTCTCTATGTTATTGCTTAATAACATAGCACAGTTGAAACCAGATCTCTTAATTAATATTTACGATAATTGTGGCACCATATTAATGCTCCACATAAAATATAATTTGTTCTAAAAAAATAAATCTTGTTAAAAATGATACTAACAGATAATAATTGATAGTTACACAAAATATCTAAGGGAAAACAATCACTAATTCCATTGACAAAAAACTTTCTAATAACTCTGAAAACAATTAATCCCAGAATGACACCAATCAACCACAAAAATGTATTTATAAATGACAAATATTATATAAAAACATAATAAAAGAAAATGTAGAGGTGGTTAGAAAAAACTGGTTAAAAAATTGATTTTAATAAGTTTACGTACATATGTAATTTAATTAGTATTTTGCTTTTTTTTAAATTTAACTTAGACATAACTTAAATGCTACTGTATTAAAAAAAATACAGTAGCTTCGCAGAATTAAAAAAAAGGACTCTTTTTATTTTATTTTCTTTATTAGTGGAATAAATATTATTATATTCATTTTTAGTTCTATTTTTATTTTGATTTAAGAAAACTTATGGCAAATATCGGAGGTCCCAAGGCTACTAAGCTTCATATGTTAATGACAGCAGCACAGTGAGTGCTGTTATACGGAGCCATCAAGAAATGCCACAGAAAGAGACTGCTTATGGTGCAAAGAAGAGCTGCTTTCAGGGTGTGCTCAGCTTATCGCACGGTATCAGAGCCTGCAGTCCTGGTGATAGCTGGCATCATTCCAGTTGACCTACTAGCGAGAGAAAGGGAGGCCATTTACCAAAGAAAGCAAGAAGTTGACAGAAAATCTGCTCGCTCAGAAGAGAGAAGGCGTACCCTAGACAAATGGCAAGAGGTGTGGGAACATGAAAATAGAGGGCGCTGGACGTTCAAGATTATTGAAAATGTCAGATTGTGGTCCGAGAGAAGTCATGGATGGGTGGGGTACTATCTTACGCAATGGGTACTTCCGCGCCTACCTATACAAGATAAGAAAGCACGAGACTCCCGAGTACCTGTATTGCTCAGGCACGATAGGCGATGTGGAGCACACTTTCTTTGTATGTAAGAAATGGAATGGCCAGAGAAGTGATAATAATTGAAAAACAAAGTGAACTAAGTAAAGAAAATTGGTATATTCCCACCAGAAACTATCATGACGAAAATGTTAGAGAGAGCTGATGTATGGAAAATGGTTGACGACCTAGTCAAAAGTATCCTCTGTACAAAAAAGAGGCAATTACAATGGAATGACTAACTCCAAATCCAAGGATGGCTTTCGTAAGGTAACGAATGGTCTAGTCTGAGGTAATGTGTGAAACAGTTCCAGGCTAGTGTCCAAGAAGAAAAGGGGGTATTTATTTGGTAGCCTGGTATACTGGGAGCCCAGCACAATGCGCATAAATGTATTTCACCTCCATACCCCAAAAAAAAAAACAATTTTATCTGATTCAATTTTCTGATCTTATTACTATTATTGTTAATATAATTATTATTGTAAAAAAAATTGTTTTTCTTGAATTTATTTTTATTAGACAGCAGATTTTTATGCATATTCAGGGTATGAACCTAAATATTTACTATCTCAAAATCAGGGCTATAGGATATCATTTAGGGTTATGGTTCATCACACTCTGTCAGCAGTAAACGATATATTTTTATACATTAACATTAATTAACATAAAGGAAAAAAATAATGTTAATTTTTTGGGTTCTATAAGTTTGTTATTCTCATATATCTGAAAACATTAAACTGCTACTTAATAAACAAGACAAAACCAAGTTTCGGTTGATTTGGATCAAAAGTCATTAAGAGAAGAATTGCTGAACGTTACAAAATAAATGCCAGCAAGACCATCAATCACTGTAACATTTCCATTGTTTTCTGAATTTGAGATAAGTACTGTTTCAAACACATTAATTTCTGCCTACCATTCATTAACTCTTTTAACTTTTTAACGATACTTCATCACTTTTAAAAATAAAAAAAATACGTATTTATCAGTTAATATAAAAAGCTGCTTTTTGCAATATACAATGGATTTAAATGGTTGATGTAGTATTGTAGTAACAAATTCTGTCCTGAATTTATGCATAGACTAGAATGAACATTAAGGAGCACAAAAGGACACACTAAGGAAAGAATATTTGTAATAACTTTTTTCCTTGTTAACATTGATTTACTGTTTTATTCAGAGATCGTAAATTAATCTAAAATGTGTGCATCAAGACTAAATTAGATTTATTGCATCCTTGCTGATAGCATGAAGGGTTCTGAGTATTAATCTGAGATCTTAAATATCTATAGAAATAAATTGTCAATATAACAAGAAAAATCATGGGAACCTTACAAATATATCACACTTTTGTAATTTATTCATTATAATTATTAAAATTTAAATAATCATTTGAGTTATAGTCCTATAACGAACAGTATTCAAATGAAGTATAGAAATGAGAAATCTAGGATTGAAGTTATTGAGCGGGACTGCTAATAGATTTAATAATATATATCCTAATCTTGAGGTCATATAAGTAGTAACAAGGAAAAACCTAAAAATCTAAGTTGGTATAAAGTAGGAGAGGAAATCAGCACGAAACAATCCTAGGAAAGATAATCCATCAATATAGACGTCATCTTCAAACAACAAGAGCTTTTTATTACCCAAAGATGACGTGAAACTATTGAAAGTGAGTGATTGCAAGTGATAGAAAGTTAGTGATTTATTCCTGTTACATTATATATATATATATATATATTTGTAAATTTGAGGAACAATCCTTCTTTTATACATGTCTTGTTGAACGACCTTTGTATTGTGTCATAAATAAACTTCATTGTCCAAAGTGAGAAAACTTGAAAGATGGACAAAGAAATATATACAGATGTCTAAATACATATATATACATAACAATATTTCATATACACACGTTAAATAACAATCAATGATCAAACCACAATGAGAAATGGGAAAACAAGACATATATTTCAACCGTAACAAGCGGTCTTCGTCAGAGACCCAACTATTCGTCAGTTGGGTTTTTGACTCTGACGAAGACCGCTTGTTACGGTTGAAAGATCTTAGTCTTCTTTTCCCATTTTTTTTTTATTGTGGTTTGATCATTAATTGTTATTTCACGTGTTTATGTGAAATCTTTATATATATATATATATATTCAAACACGGGGTTCTTGAGGATTTTGGTCATAAACATACAACTCCTGATTATAAGCTGATGTTTCACCAAAAGTTGTTTGGCATTTTCAAGGCTAAGAAACAATATATTAACCTAAGAACAATTTATTGACGAATCGTTAATAAATTGTTTTTTAGCCTTGAAAATGACAAACAACTTTTGGCGAAACGTCAGCTTATAATCAGGAGTTGTATGTTTTATTACCAAAATCCTCAAGAACCCCTTGTGTGAATTTGAAATATCAGTAGTCGAGAATCTATATCAATATATATATATATATATATGCACATTATTGCATAAGAACTATTAAAATAATATGTAAAACATTTTATTTGAATCTTTATATTTTATTGTCTTGTTAATACCTGTTTTTAAACGCTGAATATTTTGTTCAAGGATTGCAGAAAGTTAAAAATGACTTTTCTCACAACTGAAAGGTTGTTGTTTGTGATTCGCCAGCTATTTCGTAACAATTCTTTCCGACTCAAGTTTATATAACTTCAATTTAATTTTTTTCCAGTAAAAAAGCTTGGCTCATTTATTATTTAGTGTCCCATTTTTGTAATAAGCTAACCAGGTGACGTGATGAATTTTATATTTAGAATTTTAATTTTTACCTTATCCAAGTTTATTTGAGTAGGTATCTCTAGTGAGTGCTTGACAGTGTACTCACTTAGGACCGACAGCTTTATGCCACCCCTAAAGGGTTGAGGTGAACATCCCCTCTGAATGAGTTTTCCATCCCTTTATGTGAATAATATACGATCATGACGAAGATTCAACCCCAATCTTCATTACTAAAGCAATATATGCTAACACTGGACCACATCTAACATCCTCGCTTTAGTAGTATAGACTCAAACCTTGGACTGAAGTCAATTAAGGTAGGAAGTACCCTGTCAAACCCTTTCACGTAAACCATGTACTTGTTATTATTTCACCAACATTTACATCAAGACACTAATCCAAATTAAATATAAACCTAAAACAAATTTACTCATAATAATATTATATACTTTTTTAACATTTCTTGTCACAATCATAAATAAATGTATGCTATAATTAGATACAATAAAAATAACATTTATATCAATCATTAGTTATGTTTTTCATTTCATCTAAATTGGTACAAGTTTTATATAAACTAACCAGTGTTAAATGAAGTTTTATAACAGTAGTATTATTCTTTAGAAATAAGTTAGTGTCTATTTTGTCTCAGTGTTCGGTAACGGGTATGTCTTAATTAACAGGTAGTATTTATGACATTCAATATAATTAAATGCAAGATTTTTTTTTTCAATTATTTAATAAACAGAAAAAAATTTAATTAGTAGTTTAGGTTCCTATCTTCTATGTATATGAATAAAAATGAACATATCCCTTTACGACTTCTTAAACTGCCATTCCACAAAAATAACATTGTATTTTGTCTATTTTTAGAAATCAAAGTTACTTTGGTGCCACCGTTATTTTATTATTTGGTGGTTTTCGACAAACGCTATATATTATGTCATGTTCAACACTCATTGATGAACTGAATGCCTGTTTCAAATCATCAGGTTGATGAAATACTTATATAAATTAAACTTGAAAACAAATACGCAAGTACAACTACAAAAAATGATGATTCCGCTGATTATTTCTTACAACAATTTTTAATGTAAAAAATTTTCCTAGGAAATAGGAAAATAGCCATTGATGAATCCACAAAATGTATCAAACTACCGACAAAGTTTTGTTAAATCATTGCTATCTCCGTCGAGGGCATGGGCATTTTTGTTGCAAATATAGAACAATAATTACAGAATTCGTAAGTAATTGAGTGGAAAAGTTATATTAGCATCTAAAAACAGCAATTTCAATACACTCTCTATTTCAGAATTCAAAACGGAATTCCAGGAGACTCGACTACATACAAGCCTATCGATCCTATAATGAATCAAGTGGGAGTCAATCATCCAACTAAATTCCTAAATTCACTGGATTTACTGGGCATACCACTGATTGTTCTAACATTGCAAATTGTTGTGCCCATTCCTCTACGAATGATCAATTGACTAGAACTTTGCAATAGTACACGGCCTTTGGTGTAAAAGGTTGATAAAGAACATAATTAAAACTAAAATTTTAAAAAGGAAAATTTACTGATGCACTGTTGCCACGTATACCAAAAATTCCCAAAAATGTACCATTCGAATTCAAACATCTGCTGTTTCTAGTCCCATTCGCCTTTGAAATAACCATAAACAAAGCACAAGGACGGACAATTGATATAAGTGTGCGGAATATATTTAGAAAAGTCATGCTACTTACATGGACTCATGTACTTGGGCTGATTACGAATCAAACACCTGATATATTTTTGTATGTACCAGAAGAAAAAAAAAACGAAACATTATGTACTTCAATAAATACAATTCAATCAAAAAATATGAACAGTCACATTTCTGTCAATATAGCAGTTAAAAATACAAAACGACATAATCTATAATAAATTGAATACTGTTGTAGATACAATAAACTTCACGCTTTGAAAATAAATTTTAACTTTACTTTTTATTCCTGTTTTAATCGAGTGTTTACAGGAAACAGCCAACGTCTGTCAGTCCATCTGTCCTGTTAATAATTAATCGCTAAATTGTGTTACGTTATAGTTAACACGACATTCATTGACAGATAAGTGGTGCGGAGATCAGCAGGTCATCTATAATATGAAAAATAAATGTAGTGTAGAGTGGAATACATTAATTTTACAAATAAATTATTAAATATCAGGTGATTTATATTAATGTATACATTAATAACGGAGCATGAATGTTTAAAATCATTACCATTTAAGTATCGATTTAGAAAAACCTAATCCTTAGTATTTAATTTTTAGTATAGAATGTCTCTCTCAATATAATGAACATTAAGTGAAACATTTCGATCATTTTTTCTAAACTTCTAATATATATATATATATATATATATTTACATACACATATACCTAATAACTCGTATATATATATATATAATATATATATATATATATATATATAATCAGCTCAAAAACGAAGAAAAGCAACACACAGAGAAAGAGACACACTTACGAACTCAAATTTTTGGATGATCCGCCTTCAGGAGAAAAGAGAATGGGCGACCGCACGCGGGTAACACAAAGGCGTGAAATATATATATATATCTTATAAAGAGATAGACAAAGAAATACTATACTTGTATATTTTTTACGATCACCGTCAACCGGAGGCAGGACGCTAACCCTGCAGAGAGTTTTCGCCTCTCGATGACGATGATCGTCAAAATATAAAAGAAAATTATTCATAAGCTATTTGTGTGCTATCTTGGTTTTAATTCGTTTATATATATAGTTCAATGTACAGAAAGAAACGTAAAGAAATTAAAACACACACTTGCAGTCTCCCTTTTTTTGTTTAAACCATCTACAGGCGAGATAAGAGCTTCGTTTCCCTCTCTTATCTCTCCTGAAGACGGTTGAAACAAATAATTAGAGACTGTAAGTGGGTGTTTTAAATTTCTCTATGTTTCTTTCTGTACATTGAACTCTATATATGTGTTTAAAATTTAAGAAGTGTAACAAAGAGAGTAATGAAACACTCAAATCTTCGGGCTATCCGTCTTCAGGAGAAAAGAGAATGTGAGACCAAGCACGTTGTAGATGGAAAAACTCAGTTAGGTTTTTGACTCTGAAGAAGACTGCTTGTTACGGTTTAAATATCTTAGTCTTGTTTTCCCATTTCATATATATATATATATATATATATATATATATATATATATATATATATATAATAGTCGTTATCAGCCTTTGGAGCGATTCACTTCTTTTCCTGAAGACGAGGACATCGAAATATAGTAGTGAGTTCAGTTGTTTCCTTTCTATGTGTTCTTTTTTAAATTCTAGTTTATATATATATATATCAATGCACATTTCAGATAACATTGTTTAAATAGGTTTTCATTAAGTAATTTAACATCAGAAGTGATAAAGTTTCACCTTCATGTTTGTTATTAAAGGTTTTTTAACGAGCGTCACACACTGAAGTTCTTTCCATATACTAACAGTTGTAAATCATTCTCTTATGAAAAACATGTGCATGATTTTCTATTCAGACTGATAAAGATGGCATTTGCTGTTAATTTGAGCTCTAGTCCGTCTACATCAATGCAAGCTCAATATCCCAGAAGTGTTAGGTGTTTATTTACACTTAACGTAATCTCAATGCACATACTTTTTATCTACCGCCTTTTATAGCATTACACACCTATTATTACAAGCATGGTTGCTATTTGAGCTGTTTATTTTGAAAGTGGCCTAATTCCATTTTCCAAAAAAATTTAGCTAGCTATTTAAATAATTACATTTTTACGTTATCTTTACCTTTTGCAGAAAATTGTACAAAATTTATTTAAAATTACTAAGAATTTTTATAACAAAAATTAGTTAATAAATAAAATGACAATATTTTTAAATTTTGTAAAAAGCAAACCCTTAAATATCTCGATTTTAACATAAATGGAATTAGGCCACTTTCAAAATAAGCGGCTCATTTATTAACTGATGATAATTTCTAAAAATGTTGGTAAGTTTTCTTGTATGGACTGTAGCTAAGTGAATACGTGGATGCTGAGAGAATTAATCTTTAAAGCTTCAAATATTGACCCTAACACTAGATTCTTAATAAAGTATTGAGGCAGCCGTAGATGAGTCAGTTTTAAGTCTCTACAATTCCAAGTACTTTTAGAACACTCTTATTTGTCTAAGGAAAAAGTTTTCCTATTTCTTCTTTGCAGGAGATAATATTTAGGCTTTCTTTTGTAAAATTAATCAGGAAATGTAGCTTTTCAAACAAACGAAAACAATTTGAAAAAACAAAATTGGTTATATTTTTTGGCGCTATGACAGCATTAAAGATAGAAGGCTTATAACTGTCAATGCTAGGTACAAAAACAATTCATAATCGAGAAATTGTTTAAACAAGTTTTAAACGTGTCTCATTTTTATATTGCTAATTAAGTTTTGAAAGATCCATAATACAACATTTCTTTTACCGTGACTGTTATAACTCATCTTTCGAAATATAACCTAAATGGACGGCTTTTATTAGTACATAACATCCCAGGTGCTTAGAAGCCATATTTTATTTCCCATCCTAAAAACTGGGTATAGGTATTTTCCTTTCCTTCATGGAAAATTGAAAGCTTTTCGCTTGATATGAACACATGCTCTCTTCTTTAAGAAGTATGTAACTCACTCAAATCCACTACATTTAATAAATTAATAATATGAAGCATTTTAGACTCTGTATTTTAATAAGTTTGTAAAAAATAAATAATAGTAAAAGATGTTGCTAGTATTGTTTTCAGGGATATTTCATTTATGTTCATTTTATAACATACGCATATAATGTTAACATTGATATAGCTTCTCGAACACTGATATTGCAAATTAACCGACGGGGTTCTTGAAGATTTTGGTCGTAAACATACAACTCTTGACAATAAGCTAATGTTTCGCCAAAAGTTGTTTGGCATTTTCAAGGCTAAAAAAAAAATTATTAACGACATAAGCAAAGCAAGATAAATACATCCACGGATACCAACCAACAGAAAACAAACCAAACAAACAAAAATTCAGTATCAAGGGAACCACAAAAGGAACATAAAATACTTAGTGTTCATGAATAATAACCTAGTGTTATTATTCATGGATAATAACACTACGTATTTTACGATCCTTTTGTGGTTCCCTTGATACTGAATTTTTGTTTGTTTGGTTTGTTATCTGTTGATTGGTATCCGTGGATCTTGCTTTGCTTATGTCGTTAATAAATTGTTTTTATCCTTGAAAATGCCAAACAAATTTTGGCGAAACGTCGGCTTATAATCAGGAGTTGTATGTTTATGACCAAAATTCTCAAGAACCCCTTCGGTGAAGTTATAATGTTAACATCCACACGTATAATATGTTAATAGATAAATAATTTTTGATGTTGGCAGATAATTGTTCATGTAGACAAATAATTCTTTATGTACCAAGAATAATATTTTATGTTAGCAAATAATTGTTTGTGAGGGTTAATAATTATTTTTATAGGTAAATAATTGTTTTGTAGGCATATAATTGTTTGAGTAGACAATTTTTTTATGTAGGTAAGTAATTGTTTATGTAGGCAAATAATTACTTGGATGTGTCTACCAGCAGTTTTATGGAGTGTGTGCTGCACTATGTTATACAAATAATTAATAAACGATAGAATGTTAAGAACTTTATAACTTTTTATTAAAGATTTTTTCTTTTGTTGCAAATTAAATTGATTATCATTAGTTTATGGAAGATAAGATGACTGCTAATCATGTTTAAATTACAGACTCAGTGCTTTAGAGAGTTATATAAATAGTGCAGTGACAGTAACAAGCAAAATAAGTAAATATATATTTTTTAATGGTGTCAATAAATAATAAGCAAAATGTTAATGTTATGAAATGTGATTAATCCAAGTCTATTAAAAGTGGAAAATCATAGGACCAATGCTATTAAAGCAGCAACTAATTCTGAAAGATTAACACTCAGTATTTTTACTGGAAAAAATGTTAAGCAAATGATTTATAACCATTAATCTAGAAATTTGCCTGAGTGAAGTTCATTTGAACAGTCCTAACCTAACAGTAGCAGTCGAGCAATGTTGTCTTTGACCATTCAAACAGGTTTCCAGAGATAATAATAACTCTATTTTAACTATACCCTAAAAACCAAAATTTCTGTACCTTGTAACTTTTGTAACTCATTTTCAATTTTAATAGCAAGCATTTTATGTAGGTGCATTAAAGATCCAACTTCTGTCAGAATTTATTATACCAGTACTTTTTTTTTAGAAAGTCAGATAAAAAAGTTGTCTTTTCTTTTTAAACAATAACTTGCATTAATCAAATACCAATAAACAAAACAATGTACAGGATATAAAGATCTGTACGTTTTCCATGATTGTAAATTATACAGTAATCACACCAAAATACATTACGACGTGTTATAAAAATCAATTTCAAAACTAAAGTTAATTTTTTTTTTTTGAAGATTTATGAATACTTATATAATTATAATTTAGTATAGAACATAAAATGGAGTCTTTTTAACAAATTAAATCTAAAATAATACATATATTACTATCCTGACAAGAATGATATTTAAGAACCAATGTCATTCTTAATTAAATTAAATGTCATTCTTTATTCTTAAGAACATGTCAAAATTAATTAAACTTAGTTTAAATTGATAAATATTAAGATTAATATTCCTTAATCTTAGGTTGAGAGATGTTAGTCTTTTTTTGCTAATTTCTTACTGTAGTATGGACGTTGATTTTTCCTCACGTGTTTATTATGATATCCAGTTACTCTGAAATAATCATTAATTCAGTTCAGTGCTTATTTCATTTTGAAGGGTGGGGATAAGCATCTAATATCATAGTTGCTGTAGAAAATAGAATAGAACTGTTAATTATGACGACAAGTTTCTGAGTCATTCAAAGTCCTTTTGGAATATTTAAAAAAGTTTCAATGTTTTTATTTGGTTTAGCTAATCTATGAAAGACAATGTGTAATATTTATCGAAACAAAGAAAGTAATTTATACCAAATTCGGTATTGTATATAATCCAGCCTGTTTAGAATGTTTGTTATTCTCCTTTGTGGATCATCTTCTTGTTGATTATATATATAGTTACACCAGTTCAAAATCGAAGAAGAGTAACACACAGAATAAGGAAAACACTTACAAACACAAATTTTCGGGCAATCCTTCTTCAGGCGAAAAGAGAAATGGAGACTAAGCACGTTGTAGACACAACGGTAAGTAACCCAAGTTCGGTTACTCTTCTTCGATTTTGAACTCATATTGGATGGTTTGAAAATGTTTCATTTTCTATATGAATATAAAAAAATAATTTTGAATTTCAATTGTTAACTTATATTTATATATACTTAGTAGTATACTTATATTAAAAAGAAATAACTAATTTATATTTTCATTCATTATCTACAACAAACACCTTTTCTATTTTTCATAACCAAATCAACCTTCTTGCATTGATGAATATCTTATGGGTTCTGTGAAGAGCAGTGGACATGTGGACATATTATATTAACAGGGTACAAATTAAACTGTATAAACTGAACTGTAGTTTTATATCGTTTGTATGAATAGTTATGAATGCTACAAATCAAACTTTTCATACAAATGGGAAAAAATTGAATGGACTTGGGCTTTGTCCAGCGATCGGCGAGCAATGATTCTTTATAAGTAGAAGTAGTGATTTATGACCTACTAACTTTTTTCATACCAAGATTTCAAAAGAGCTGCGTATGCTGGAAATTATATTTCACAAGTAGTTAAGGAATAATATATGGTTCTACGAGTATATACATACACTTGTAACATTATATATTTCCTATTGTAAATACAATATGTTGACCAGTCATAAATGACAGAATTTAGTTTTTAATTCAATCTTTGTAACACGACAATTCTTGAACTCACTTATAACAGACTTACTTCTCAATTTGCTCATTTTCAATTAATTTACCTGTACTTACTATTTACCTACAGATTTACTTACAGATTTCTATATGTCCCATTCTGTATTTTTCTCTTGTTTCTTTTTCATCACTGTTCTCTCTCTCTTTTCAAATCTCTGTTCATGTATTCATCACCATCATTGTATGTTTTTTTCCTTTCTCTTCATCCGTCTCTTCCTTTTGCTATTCCCTCTCTGTCACTAGCTGTACCTCTTCATTTCTTGTCTCTATCCCATCCATTATGACTCCATTTATTTATTACTCTCTTTTTTTTCTCTTTCTCCTTCTCAAACTCACTTCCCATTTATCTTTGTTTCACTTCTTATCATACACTTTGGGGGTCACGCTAGCTCAGTGGTTATGTGCTCGCCTCTGAACAAATAGGACCGGGGTTCGATACCCACCTGGCCCTCGATTTATTCACGCGGGAGGTGAATAAATCTGAACACGTCGTCCCTCGGAGAAGGACGTTAAACTGTCGGTCCCAAGCCTGTACGATGTCAGGTACTCGTTAAAGTTCCCTACTCTAAATACACTTGAGTTAGGCAAAATTTAGGACTCCCACTGTAGAATCAATCTTGATTGTGTGGTATCACAAAGGGTCAATGCTCAGCCTAAGTGTGTTCCCTTGTGGGACTGCCACTGCAACCTAACCTAACCTATCTTATAGTTTTCTCAATTCTTTTCTTTCTTTTCTACTATAATCTTCCTTTTTTTCTCTTTCTATAAACTATCTGTTTCTTTATTCAACTTTTTCTCTTGCTCTCCATTCTCCCTCTTTCTCCTTCCACCTTCACTTTTCTAATTCTTTATTTTGATCGGTTTCTTTGTCTATCTTAAACATTATATCAAATAGTTTTGTACTTTATAGTAGCATGGCGCTACAGTAGAAGAGCGGAGATGTTTTACTATAGAAATTGAAATTATTATTCAAGATGTCATTTTTGAATTAATTTTTTTTCGATTACATTACTTTTTCCAGCATAAAATAATATTTTTATTTCTAAAAAAAAAACAGAAGTTTATTTTCATATTTGAAGAATAATTAAAAATTAATTCAAAAATGTATTCACTTTCGTGTTGTAATAGAAAAATTTAAATAACTATTCTATGCATTCTTATAGAACACTTCAGGCCAATAAAATCATGAACAGTAAAAATTTTAACAGTATTAAGCCGATTTAGTCTACTCAATTGAACAAACGTGTTTCTAAAAGAGAGTCATTTGCCATCTCAGTGAAAAGTTGATACAATTTGTTGGCCATTAATTCAGAATAGAATGAATTACCCCTCTTATATTATAAGTAATAGCAGAAGTTCAATTTACACAAAACTATCTACGTAGTACATTTATCAAATTGTATGTAAAAAAAAAATCAACTTTCTTTAATGACTACAAAAGTTTGTTTCAAAATTAAAGAGAAACCTTTCTCCTTCAACTTAACTTGGTTTAAGCTTTCCCTTCTTATCCCTTCTTCCTATGACTCGCACTACTTCTTCTTTTCTTATCTTTATCTCATTCATTCATTCTTCTCCTTTCATTTCTCTCCCTTCTTCTTAAAAGTGACAGAAATTTAGTATTATATTCAAGCTTTATTACACAACTCTTCCTCAATCTTCGTTATAAAGAAATTATCTCTGGATTTCTTCATTTTCAAATTATTCACTTCTAACAACTATTTCATTACAACTCTGTGCATCTTTCATTTTTTCCTTCTGTTTTCCTATGTACTCTCTTTTTCATCCCTCTTTCTTTCATTCTGTCGTTATCTGTCATTCCTTACATCATACTCACCATCCTATTCCTTTAATTATTTCTTCCTTTTCATTTCTCTTTCTCCGTTTTATTCTTCCAATTTTATCATTGTTTTTCTTTCCCTTTCTGTTTTTTTTCAGTTCCTTTTTCTGTTCCTCTTTACTCTCCGGTCTTTATCATTCCCCAAACCTCTCTTCCTCCCCAACTGTTTCCCCTATTCAAAACGAAGGAAACACAGAGAAAGACCCAGACATAACTCACATCGATAACTCACTCTTCGCTCTTCACACCTCCTGATGACGACGATGTCGAAATATTGATGTGAGTTATGTCTGCGTCTTTCTGTGTGTTTCCTTCGTTTTGAACTTATTTTATTTAAAAAAGTCCGCTGGACCGTTTCTTTTAATTATATATATATATATATATATATATATATATATATAGATTTCACATAAACACGTGAAATAACAATCAATGATCAAACTCCAATAAGAAATGGGAAAACAATACTAAGATCTTTCAACCGTAACAAGCAGTCTTCGTCAGAGTCAAAAACCCACAAGAACGGGTTTTTGACTCTGACGAAGACCGCTTCTTACGGTTGAAAGGTCTTAGTCTTGTTTTCCCATTTCTTATTGTGGTTTGATCATTGATATATATATATATATAACAGATTCAATAATATATCGACCGTTTGATAGAATAGGTGTGTTCTCTAATCGGGGTTCGGTCAATTTTCCAGGATAAAAAATCAAACTCTCGTTGCCAACGTTTCGGTTTTATTTAAAACCTTTTTCATAGGCCTACAAACAAAGGATAATAAGAAATCACATATCAACATCAAACATATACACAATATGAAAATGGATTGTTACAACTTATGAATATTACAAGCAGAAATATTTCAGAGATAGATAAAACAATATTACTTACAGAAGTTAGAATTTTTTAACTAAGAAAATGAAATTTACATTATTTAAATGAACAACAATGTTAGCCGGACAAAACCTTCGACTAGACTAATAAGATAAAATTACAAATAACCTCAACACTGTTCACTCAAGGGAACTAAATAAATCAAATTTCACTAAACCTCAGCACAACACTCCAGAATAAATATTACTTAAATTAGCAATATCACTTCTATGACTATTCTAAGTTCGATTAATCATAGAAGTGATATTACTAATTTAAGTAATATTTATTCTGGAGTGTTGTGCTGAGGTTTAGTGAAATTTGATTTATTTAGTTCCCTTGAGTGAACAGTGTTGAGGTTATTTGTAATTTTATCTTATTAGTCTAGTCGAAGGTTTTGTCCGGCTAACATTGTTGTTCCTTTAAATAATGTAAATTTCATTTTCTTAGTTAAAAAATTCTTACTTCTGTAAGTAATATTGTTTTATCTATCTCTGAAATATTTCTGCTTGTAATATTCATAAGTTGTAATAATCCATTTTCATATTGTGTATATGTTTGATGTTGATATGTGATTTCTTATTATCCTTTGTTTGTAGGCCTATGAAAAAGGTTTTAAATAAAACCGAAACGTTGGCAACGAGAGTTTGATTTTTTATCCTGGAAAAGTGACTGAACCCCGATTAGCGAACACACCTATATATATATATATATATAATATATATTATATATTTAACACATGAAAGAGAAAAAACAAATAAAGACACACACAAAAGACTCACAACGATATTTCGACAGTCGTCGTCATTGGGTAGAAGTAGTCCCTTTGAGTAGCTGAAGCTAACTGAGTGGTAGGCCGAATGCAAACGAATAAGCACGCACTCTGCCGGCCGCCCTAGGTAAGCTACTAACTACAGAGAGAAAAAATAACTGAAAAGAACAAATAAAAATAACAGAAGGAGAAGAATAGTAAATGAAGCAATAAACAAATTAAAAAAAATAAATAAATAAAAAAATAAAAATAATAATAAAAAAAAATAATTAAATTAACGGTACAAGTTAAGGCCAGGAGGAGAGCGAGCTTTGAGAAGACAGATAATTGCCTCCTCTGAAGCTCTTAAAGTAACCCGAGAAGACGGAACAGGGATATGATTAAGGACTTGGACCCGGAAGCAGTGATTAAAATCCAGTCCATGGGAATTAGAGTGGATAGCAATAGGGAGGTTTTTGCGTTGACCAACGGAAGCCCTGTGACCATTCATACGTAAGTTGAGCTGCGTAGAGGCCATACCAACGTAGAATGCATCACACTGGGTGCAGTCCAAACGGTAAACGCAATATATATATATGTATATATATATATATGAATTATTATTAAGTTGTACAGTTCTTTATTTTAGAAATAAATAATTACGACACATTTAACTAGTTTTGCTTTTATAATACTTGGAGTATATTCCAAATATTAATTCATAAAATAGTAAGTGTTAACAATACGTTTACTTTTTAGATTAGATTACTTATGAAGACCAAAGGAAAGGCTTCAGAATTTCTATTCATGTTTTTAATAAGAATTATAAATGGAGTGATAAAACTAAGTTATTTACATAAATCAGTCAGTTGCAATAGCAGGCTTACAGCCATCAAGTCTGCAGATTGCTTGTCCGATCAACTCGTTAGAAACTCAATTTCAAAATCTACAGCCGACAAACCAATTGCTATTCCCTATTCAACTGGCGTTTATTTAAGCCTTTTATCTATTCACAGATGAATTCATTATTCATCATTAAGTCATCATTAATTAATTAATAATTAATTATTATCGGCCAGATCTTCAGGTTCAAATTAAACTCTCAGTGCCAACGTTTCAGTTTTTATATAAAACCTTTTTCAGAGGCCTACAAACCAGAGGAAATATAACAAATAATTCAATAATTCAAAAATCAAACATACATAAAAGTGCAATTAGTTACAATTAATAAATTACAAAAGCAATTTCCTAATTGAAACTAATTGCATATTTATGTATGTTTCATTTTTGAATAATTGAATTATTTCTTATATTTCCTCTGTTTTGGAGGTCTGTGAAAAACATTTTAAATAAAAACTGAAACGTTGACAATGAGAGTTTAATTTGAACCTGAAGAACTGACGGAGTCCCCATAAACTTTAGTTTTCTTTATTTAAAAGATACTTTTATGAATATATATAATGAATCTATAAGAATATGTTAAGTACTATATTATGTATTTAGGTAGTATATATATATATATATATATATATATAATAAATCTATGTTAAGTACTATATTATGTATGCAGGTATATATATATATATATATATAATATAATATAATATATATATATATATATAAATAACTATATACGAGTAAATATATGTTAAGTACTATATTATGCATGCAGGTAGTATATATATATATATATATATATAATAAATCTATAAGTATATGTTAAGTACTATATTATGTATATAGGTAGTGTACAAATAACTTTAATTGTGTATGTACTAATCTACATTTGTACCACAAACATATAACGGCTTATTTTTATCTTTACACTACTATAATTTTAATGATTATATGTATCTAGCTTATATTCGTAATAACTTCACAATAGTTTTGTAGACCAGAATATATTGGACAACAAATATATATATTTTTTTATATAGTTCTTGTTTTATTAATTTTTCTTTTACAAGTTTTTCTTTACATATCTATATTTTTCGTAATATTTATATTTTATGCTTCTCTTCCCACTCTCCGTCATTTCGCTTCAGTTGTTGAGTATCTCTTCTATTTGAGATAAGGCATGTCTTCAGATTGTGGTTTGCACTGGAATAGCCTTGTTACAGATGTATTACATAAGGCGACAGATGTAATGCTCTACAGGATAGGTATTTAAAAATAAGATTAAAACTAAATAATGTAAACGGCCTTAACTTTGTTTTTCTTTTTTCTAAAACATTAGCATTATGTTTGTTTGAATTATACAATGAGGTGTAAAGATACATGCCTTTTCTTAAATGTAAGAGATCCCAATCATCAGTACTTAAAAATTTATTATTATGTCTCCAATTTCGTTGGAGTTTCCTTTATAACGAAATTATAAAACGAATTTTATTTGATACCGACATTTAAATATACTTCTGGGTTTAATTTGATTTGGGTTTTTAATCAAATTATAAAAAGAATGGTTAGCTCTGATTACAGGAGATTAAAAATTATATATAGGAATATCTGAGAAAACTAGATATTTAAGAAGCGATGCTTTTCTTATTTATAAAGGTAAGCTGACTAAAGTTAAATCAGGTTTGAATTCAATTAAATCTAGTTTAATGAATACATTTTACATCAAATGAAACTGCTTTAACTGAACTGACACTTAAATTTGATGAAGGGCAACCAAAGTAGAAGCAATCTGTTGCGAAAATTCCTTGAAAGCTATAGCCTCCGTAGAAATGCAAATGAATGTAAATTTAGCTGAAACTGTAGTTAAATTATATATTATTATAAAATACAGTATCTGTAAATCAATTAAAGTACTTAGTAACAACCAGTAAATAATTATTTGATATTTAAGGACTTTTGGGGCAAAGTTAAAAACATACGTTCAAATAACAAAAAAAAACGCTGCTATAATAAACTTTAACAGTATATTTTAATCCATAAATGTTTACAGAAAAGTTACTAAATGGAACAATCTGCATAAAAAATACTAACTTCTTAATTGTTAAGGGCAGATTATTGCAATGTTTAATTACGATTGAAAACTGTTTTCCTCTTATATCGAATTTATTTTAATAAAACTAAATAAATAAATAATTTAATTAGTATTAATAATTGTGACTCACTGTTTTTTTTGTTTTAATGGTTAGAGTATTGTATTTAAGCTTATTTTAAAGTTTTAGAATTAATTTACTACACTGCTACAAGTTCTTGCCGCAGTAATTCAAAATCATTGAGCATTCCTTGACCATTTGTGATTCCTTTTCATTTTTCCTTGTTCGTTCGTTTTTCAAAAACAAAAAAGGTCTTGTTGACCTTTTTTTTCAAACAGGGTAAAAAAATAAATCTCATTTATTATTTGGCACCCATTTTAGTAATGAACGAGCCATCTGACTCTTGATAAATGAGTTTATCCTGTTTTTAATATTATTATAGCAAAATGTGGCACTGTTTTTTTTATTAATTTCTTATAAATTACACTCCCTGTATATATATATATATATATATATATATAATATATATATATATATATATCTTTAATTAAAATAATTTGAAATGTTGTTAAACATTATAAAAAACTAATAATGTTTACTTTTATAATAATAGTAATAACACCTCCAAGAGAAATGCTATCTGATATTATACATTTTAGTGTTTCTTTTTCATGAGATAGTTGAGTTCATAGCAATGGACTATATAAAACATAAATGAACTCAAATAATAAATATTTACTACTAGTATCTAAAATGATTAGTCTTCTCTAAAGAAACATTGTTTAATCGTATTAATTAAACATCTGACAAATAAAACGTGTGTTTTGGCTTTCTAACAGAGTATTTATCTAACATTATATATAACTCAACATAGATACAGAAATGATTAAACCACAATAAGAATGGGAAAGCAAGACTAAGATCTTTCAAACGTAACAAGCGGTCTTCGTCAGAGTCAAAAACCCAACTGAACCAAGTTCAGTTGGGTTTTTGACTCTGACGAAGACCGCTTGTTACGGTTGAAAGATCTTAGTCTTGTTTTCCCATTCTTATTGTGGTTTAATCATTGATTGTTGTTTCACGTGTTTATGTGAAATCTTTTTATAGATACAGAAATATGCAGAAATAATTTATAACTTGAAATCATTTTACCTGTTTATCACAAAATAAATTGAACATCAAAGAAAAGGTAATAGACAATTTACTGAAGAAAGTTAATTGACAATACTTCAATATTAGTCATCATCTTTAGAAAAACGGTGAGCCTATGAAAATTTACAAATATCTTTGTGTTCTACAGCTCAGATATTTATAAATTCTCTTTAATTATATTTATTATATGTCATATCATCAAATTATTGAGACCTGAATTGATTACATTAAGATAATTGTAAATTCTCTTTAATTATATTTATTATATGTCATATCATCAAATTATTGAGACCTGAATTGATTACATTAAGATAATTGAAAATTCTCTTTAATTATATTTATTATATGTCATATCATCAAATTATTGAGAACTGAATTGATTACATTAAGATAATTGTAAATTCTCTTTAATTATATTTATTATATGTCATATCATCAAATTATTGAGACCTGAATTGATTACATTAAGATAATTGAAAATTCTCTTTAATTATATTTATTATATGTCATATCATCAAATTATTGAGAACTGAATTGATTACATTAAGATAATTGTAAATTCTCTTTAATTATATTTATTATATGTCATATCATCAAATTATTGAGAACTGAATTATTGATTACATTAAGATAATTGTAAATTCTCTTTAATTATATTTATTATATGTCATATCATCAAATTATTGAGACCTGAATTGATTACATTAAGATAATTGAAAATTCTCTTTAATTATATTTATTATATGTCATATCATCAAATTATTGAGACCTGAATTGATTACATTAAGATAATTGTAAATTCTCTTTAATTATATTTATTATATGTCATATCATCAAATTATTGAGACCTGAATTGATTACATTAAGATAATTGAAAATTCTCTTTAATTATATTTATTATATGTCATATCATCAAATTATTGAGAACTGAATTGATTACATTAAGATAATTGTAAATTCTCTTTAATTATATTTATTATATGTCATATCATCAAATTATTGAGAACTGAATTATTGATTACATTAAGATAATTGTAAATTCTCTTTAATTATATTTATTATATGTCATATCATCAAATTATTGAGACCTGAATTGATTACATTAAGATAATTGAAAATTCTCTTTAATTATATTTATTATATGTCATATCATCAAATTATTGAGACCTGAATTGATTACATTAAGATAATTGTAAATTCTCTTTAATTATATTTATTATATGTCATATCATCAAATTATTGAGACCTGAATTGATTACATTAAGATAATTGTAAATTCTCTTTAATTATATTTATTATATGACATATCATCAAATTATTGAGAACTGAATTGATTACATTAAGATAATTGTAAATATGTAAAGGTGGTAACACTGCCGTCCACCCAGATAGTATATATCATTGATTGTTATTTCACGTGTTTATGTGAAATCTTTTTATCAGTGATTATGTATCCATAATTTATGATTAATCGTTAATATTTTATAAACTACTTACTGTAGTAATAAATGTAATAACCTGTAATTTAATTCTTCTATAAAAGTAAACTAATATTTTATATTTAAATTGGATTTATGCTATTAATATTTAATATTGTGGATTAATTTTGAAAATATAGAATAGAAAAATTTTTTTTAAAAAATGACTTACAACAAAGTTTTGTTTACAAAAAATAAATTGAATTTTTATTACCTAGATAATATTGATACTTGACAATTCAAAAGCAGCCCGATAGAAGATGTCCTAAGAACTCATTGAAATATAGTTATTGTATCATTTTAAACGGTGAAATTGGTAATTAATAACTAAGGATATGTATTTTTTATATTCTATAACATACTAAATAAGCCTTTTTATAGAAATTTTGAATCAAAACAAAAATATAAATTGTTAAAAACGTTATATTTTTATGTGAATTTTTTTTCCGCTTCCGACACTTGCAGAGAATCATACAAGTTAATTTTCCCCGTACTCAGTCCCGATCCTTCACGATATCAAGTACTTGTTATACATCCTTAATCTGAATACAATTGAGTTGACAAATTGTAGGACATCAATATTGACTATTTATTGATACAGCTGTATCACTAAGGGCCAATAATCGGCCTGTGTGTGTGCTACCTTGTAGACTGCCACTGCAACGTAAAGTAACCTGAAACTTTAACTTTAGTTTCAGTTAAACGAATACAAAGTTGTCCTCCTGTCTATATTAACCACTCTCTCCTCCCAATTGCCAACGCAGTGCGATATCTAGGGATGTACATCGACAAACGATTAACATGGAACCCACATACAAGACTGAAAAGACAGGACCTAATGAGACGATATAAGACGCTATCTAGACTTCTCGACAAAAGATCATATCTGACTCTGCAGAACAAAAGACTGATATATACTACCATACTTAAACCGATCTGGACTTACAAACTCAAAATCTAGGGATCAACCAAGCGTTCAAATATCCAAAGAATACGAACAGCCCAATCTAAAATCCTTCGAAAAATTGTACAAGCTCCCTTTTATGTTTCCAACGATACCATCCATAATGATTTAAAAAAATCCTTTTATTCACCAAGAAATCCAATCCCGATACTACAAATTTCATAAATCATTACCAACAAATCTAAATCCTTTTATTCTGGAATTATCATCCCATCAGATTCCTACCAACCCTATAAGCAGGCTAAAAAGATGTTTGCCCTGAGACCTACTCAGAAATGCTAACTAGTGGCAGATTATCAAAACAATCTATATGGAGTACTACCAATGGGTAGTTTCTCCACTCTTATATTCAATGTTACTTATGTAGCATGTATCAAAATTACTTGTTACCCCTCTAAAGGTAGTTGTAATAAAAAAAAAAAAAAGTTCTTATAAAGTAAAAACAGGTTAAGAATCAAAAACGGATGGCCTTTGTTTGACATCTTAATTCCAGCATGTATCATAACTAATCAAAATGCACCTTTTTAAAAGCAGTAGTTAATCCTTCACGAATCAGACAGAACTGCTAATGACTCTTTCATCCAAACAGTCCTGAATAAATGAGTACTGATCCTCCATTTACTATCGATGTGGATGTTTAACCTAATTATAGATAGAAATCCCTTGATCAGTAGAATATTTGAATAATCACAAATGAAGCCAACTTATTTGACTGGCTTGTGTTTAAATATTTTAAACTACTGAATCCGAGTATAAACTATAACTAATCCTCTTAAGCATCTATAGAATTTTACCTTATCTCTGGACTTCCCTGTACACACATCATTAGTACACGAGCACATAAACTTTTATAAATTAAAATCTATACGAAAACCATAAGTGACTCTTCATTAGACATAAAAACATGCAATATTTATTTAACTTTTAACAAATTGTATCAAAATAATTTAGCAATAATAGACATATTGTTTGGAATTCATAATTACAACGTGTACTATTATGCAGTCAAACATTCAGTTGTTATTCTGAGAAAATTATCTAGTATTGATCACTGCTAATCCTATATGTCGGATGATGCTGACTTCAAAACGGACAGATAATACTTTCTTAATGAACAAATTAATGTCTGAGGAATTGTTATACATATTCAATTCTTACAAAGGGAACCAGAAGAGGTATCTTTATTTACATGGTAGTACTTAGGGTTCGTTGGTTTTTAAAAACAGGTTTTTTTGGGAAAATTATGAAATTCGAAAACCAGTTTTTTAGTAGAAAATATCGGTTTTCAATGTATAAATAACAAAAAAAAAAAAATGTGAAAATGACAAATGTAGCCAAATATACCAGATTGATGAAAATACTGTTGCAAGCGATTTGGTTATTGGAAATATATCGGTCCAATTTAATAATATGATCATTATAAATATAATATGCTTATAAAATAATATGGTTAATAATATGGTTATTATAGACATATGAAAATATATTGTTTTTATTAATTCGAAACCTTTGCTGAATAACTCATTTCACTATTATAAAAATATTTACATTCTTATATGTGAAAATTATGCATAAACAACGAATAATTGTTTTTAAAGTTATTTAATCCTGTTCAACTATTATTTCTTCGTTCTACTAAATTTCATAAGCAAATTTTACTATGAATAAAATTGAACAGTAAATAATTTCACTCAAAAACTGCTTTTAATCACTCTAAATTTTCTGTTAAAATTTTTTGTTCGAATTACAGAATTCGAGCTTACTGTTCGAATTACAGAAAATTTCGTAATATTTTTATAAAATAATTTTTTTATGAAAATTCGAAACCAGTTAAAACCGTTTTTTTGGAAAAATTACTATTCGAAAACCGGTTTTTTAAAATGTTGGTTTTTAGAAATAAACTATAAACCTTAGTAGTACTCAATGATATTCTAATGGGTAATTTCCAACCTGTTTTTATATCAACTATTCAATGTCAACAGATAAGGTAAATAGATAACCACAAAAATTGCAGAAAAACAGCCTCGTAAATGGATTTTACAGTAAACAATAATAGATTAGTGTTGCATCTTCATTGAGATTAGGTAACTTATAACGTATGCATAATTTTGTTCGCCATTAATTTAGAAAAAATAATTATTAATGATCTTATTCCTTGCGCAAATTTATGTAGTGAACGAATATAAAAAATAAGAATTATTATATTGAGGTAGAATAACTCAAGTCAAGTTAAGAAATTGGATACTAGATGCTTAGTTAATCTCAATTTCTTCTGGCCTACAGAATTATTTTAAGCTTCACAGATTTTCTGCTTTTTGTTTACTTTCTTAAGATCTTACTTCAAACCATTGAAAATAATTTAAAAAATGTATTATTTCATCTATTTCCAGAGTAAACTTTTAAAGTGTATCCTTAGTTTTAAAACAAAAAAAATGCGACAACTGAAAGATAAAAATAATTTGCCTTTATTTTCTTGTTTATTTGAAGAAAAATTAGTCAAATTATGTTTAATAAGTGTTCCTAATCAAAATCAACCTGATGGCATGCCTATAACAATACAGTCATTGTGGTAGATTAATCATTTTGCTGCTGGTCCCCACAAGAGAATTTCATTAAGGTATAATTAAATCTCCTACTACATAACATTACTGTATGCAAATGTATTATATCATGTTGCGTACTCAATGAGATTACTGTTTTCCTCAAGCAAAGTAATTCATTTTCTGATGGCAATAAATATCTATTTATGAAGCTAACTTTCTGACAGCCATTACCTGTGTATTTTTGCTGCTACTTGGTATATTAAATTTTATTTAAAAGACCTACAGACACACACATGCACACACACACACACACACACACACACACACACACACACACACACACACATATATATATATATATATATATATATATATATATATATGATCAAACCACAATAAGAAATGGGAAAACAAGACTATTGTGGTTTGATCATTGATTGTTGTTTCACGTGTTTATGTGAAATCTTTTTACATATATATATATGTTCTATTAAAACCTATGTCTATTTCTATTTTAACACATTTTTGAATTATTTTTCAAATTTCCTTACCTCTGGCTTCCATAAGTTTGGGAGAAGATAAATCAGTTCTCCAAAATTTTTATTTCTGTATACCGACATGTTTCGGTCTTCATCGACCATTATCAAGGATGTTATTTACAATCGTAGTTTCAAAATTTACTTAAAACTATAATGATTATAACTATATATGATTTATCTTGTCCCAAACTTATGGAAGCCAGAGGTAAGGAAATTTGAAAAATTAATTCGAAAATGTGTTAAAATAGAAATATGCATAGGTTTTAATACAACATGTATCAATGAAGGCCTGCTCCCCAAATATACGAATATATATATATATATATATAAAATGATTTATAGGTGTATAGAAAAAAAATAAACCTAAAATAAGTCATTTTCCTTCATCAAATCACAATTTGAAATGCTGATATTTCAGTTAATACATTTTTTTTTTTTGGTAAGACACAACAAACGATAAAAATATACAGTTATTTTTTATAGAATAAAGAATATAGATTCTTATTCTTACAACGTGAGCATAATAAAGAATAATAATTAAGTAAATGATAATATAAAAATAAAAATTACTACTCGCAGTGTTTTACACTAGTGTGTTTCTCTCTGTTTTAAAAGAAAATATATATATATATATATATATATATATATATCAATGATCAAACCACAATAAGAATTGGGAAAACAAGACTAAGATCTTTCAACCGTAACAAGCGGACTTCGTCAGAGTCAAAAACCAACTGACTCTGGTTTTTGACTCTGACGAAGTCCGCTTGTTACGGTTGAAAGATCTTAGTCTTGTTTTCCCATTTCTTATTGTGGTTTGATCATTGATGGTTATTTCACCTGTTTATGAGAAATATATATATATATTATAAACGTTTATGAACCTACGGCGGACTCCCTTATGAATTGAAGAATCTTGAACTTAAGAAGTGTTATGGAAGACACGAGAAAAATAAAAAAACTAATAGTGAAGAACAATGCGGACATATCTTTTTTAAATATTTAAATGATATATATATATAACAGATTAAAATTGAAGATAGGTAGCAAACAAAGTAAAAAAACACATCTACAAACTCAAATTTTTGGGCAATCCGTCTTCAGGAGAAAAGAGAAAGGGAGACGCACGTTGTAGACGCAACGGCTGGTAACGGCTACTATATATATTTATAATACGATACTGTTTTCATGACCACAAAATATTAACAAACACTTTTTCTTCTTCTCGGAGTTTGGTCAGGGTAAATATATGGAATCACCTTTTTTCCAACGATTCGTCTTTATTTTAAGACATTCTCAGGGCTATAAACTAACAAAAAAAACAATAGACAATGGACATTTGTCATTTCTACTTTAGACACATCATAAACAAATTGAAAAAAAAACTTACTCAAGGCTGGTTTCTGATGTTTAAGTTTTGATTTGTTTATGATTTTATTGTTTATTGTTTTTTTGTTAGTTTATATCCCTGATGATGTCTTAAAATAAAGACGAAACGTTGGCAAAAAGGTGATTCCATATATTTACCCTGACCAAACTCCGAGAAGAAGAAAAAGTGTTTGTTATATATATTTATATATATACATTTATATACATTTATATATGTATATATAATTAAAGTTATAACAAAAGTTAAGTTAGATTTCTGTGCTTATGTGAGAGTCAGGTGCTCAAAATCCAGTGTTGCGCGGAAGAACAAGAAGTAGTGATCTGGAACAATTTCCACTAGTAAATAGGATCAGTTTTGTGGAAACTGTGAAAAGTAAACCATACTCAGGTCTTCTGAGTCCTGGGTAGATTTATGGTAACTGTATTTACAATACATCTACAAGAAGAGTTTGCATGCGTCATCTCTGCTAAATAGCACATTGTAACGGGCCAATCCTTTTAGTAAGTTTAATCACATAAGCTTTTATAACAAAAATAAAAGCATTACACAAATAAATGCGTAAAAATAAATACATAAATTATATATTTCATGGGAGTTTCTATTGTGGTACTAAATTTTTGAGATTATGACAAGTAACTGTGCAAGAGAACAACGTCATTATTCTGTCAAGGTTTAACTCAGAAAATAGCTAGATGTGGCAATATGGCACGTATGTTCCAGATAAACGTATCGCTTTGCTAGAATAGCGGCTTCATCCTCGTCTTTTACTGATTACTGCATTGACAAGAGAGTGAATTGAATCATATAAGTTCATCCCTTCAAATCTCAAGAACGTAACCAAAAATATTCATGCCAATAGTTTTAAACTTTATCGTTAGATGAGGTTCACACTTAAATTTAGTAACAGCTATTTCAAATCGTTATTGACCGTTCCCTTACAACAAATACTTTCATCAGTTACTTCTTCAAAACGGGAGGGTAAAAAAATATACACGCTACACAAATAGATATCAGACAATTTTTTTTTAGCCAGTTAGTATAAAAATTTTACAAATATTAGTAAAGTTTAAAAATATTCAAATAATCCCATTTTTAAGATGAAAGCAACACATTTGACTGCTCTTCAGAAGTTTTTATATCAAATTTTTTTAAAAAACTACTTAGGTAAGAAAATTGTGTATTGAAATATGAAAGATCATACTCCAATGAGAGAGGTAGAAACCATAAAAACAGAAGAGGGTGTTTCATTAAATTTAAAATATGCAATTCTTGTAGTTCAATTACATTTCTACTTCTCATTAAAAGCAAGTATATTGTTATGATCTGTCATATGGCAACTCTTAGTTTTCTAAGTTAGTAAGTTGATATATGCTTGTTTTTATGGTTTATACACCTAAAAAAAGAACGCTAGGTTTCTGAAACACCTCTTTTTCTCAAAAACTGAATATATATGTAAAAATTAGTTTTCACTGATTAATTCTAAACTAATTTTAAATAATCTGACCAACCTTCGATTGTAAGTGATGCTACATCTTTCGTCATAATCTTTATTGAAGCATTGTCCCCTGGAAATCGTAAATTGGAATTAAAAAGAAAAGTTTATTTTTATGACACAATTATATCAAATTCATTATTTGAATTAAGTAATTATCCTAATCGTTATACAAACAAAAAGAATATGAATGAAAACAAAGAACAAAATGCTTTGAATGTAGTTTAGTGGAAAGTTCAATCATTAGGCAGTTACAAATGGTGATAAATTCTTAAATAATCTTTCATAGAAATATCTCATTGTTACCAGTAATATGAAATATTCACACCAATAGTTTTAAATTTTATCGTTAGATGAGGTTCACACTTAAATTTAGTAAAAGCTATTTCAAAATTGTTATTGACCGTTCTCATACAACAAATACTTTCATCAGTTACTTAGTTATTACACTTAGTTAGTATAACTAACAAAACTAACTTTTCTATGTTCTGATAAACACTGATTTTTACTAAGGAGTTCTTTTTTTCCTCATAATAGTAACCCAGTTATGAGTGAGTTTGCATCATCACACGTATACTCACAGAGTATAGCGTATATACAACAATTACCATAAATTATACTAAAATAATATTATTAAAGTAATCCTGACACAGGACTAAGATTAAGTAAATATATCACACAAAATCATAAATTAAATAGTTAAAAATATATACATGAATGACTAAACAAAAATAATAAACGAATGCAATATCGAGTGTTTTATATATCAATAGTTTTAACAGATATATCATTTTTTTGTTTTGTTCTATAAAATTCATATATATAAGTACTAATTTAAAATACTTCAACAAAAATAGTTTACAAAATAGTGGATCATAGCAGAGTAAAATGTTTAATAAATTTTCATAAATTAATGAACCACTAAATTTGCAAATAGAAACTTAATGAGAAGATATTTTGTAGCAAGCAAAATAATGTTAGCGAAATCTCACAAGACATTCAGTTAAGCGCTGTACACTCCCGATTTCCAATATCTATCCATTATATCAGAGACGTATCAGTGTGTAGCGGGAGAAGATATCCATAAAGAGGAGTCCCGAGGTCAAGAAAGATATTTACAATGTAAATCACCCCAGTATGGCATCTAAAAATTACTTGTATGTAAAGTAATTTTTAAACTGTAGTTTGTATCAGGTCATCAAGAGCTGCCTATGTAGAAAATAATAATTAAATAACAAAAGTGGCATACTTAGAAGCGAAACTTTACCACATTACTGTCGTAATGTAGCTTTCCACCAGTATATTACATAAAATGTTATTAAAAATATTATAAATCATTAGATGTGCAATCCGTAATTGTGTGGTATTTACTCATTCTGAGGTAAAATGGATAAACCAAAAAAAATAAAAAAAAAAAGTGAATAGAAAGTTTAAAGAAATTTGTAATTTGGAAGCTTTTCAAATAAACTTCGGCCGTCATTAATAATCCTTCTGCCTCTCTATGCCTGAATGATCAAATTCCAGGGTGTCCAAAATTTCTTAAGCTGTTCCTAGAATCACAAAGAATAAATTAAAAATAAATTTATAAAAAAAAAAAAAAAGGTTCTGTCCTCTAAATTATTGGTTCTGGCCTTCTCTATTTCAGTTAACAGCTTTCAAGCATACCCGAAACCTTTGTCACCTTATCTCCTATATGCCTGCCTATCCTCTTTCGCAAGGGATCAGTTTCCTACTAGTTGTTTTCACTTGACCAACCCGTCAGTACCACTTCCTTGGGTATGTCTTGAATTCTCTTAATTGAACTTTTATTTTTTATTATTTCACTCTAATTTTTGTAACTAATTAGATTTAATTTGTATTATAGTGTCTTCCTGATGATGAGCACAAAGTGTTCGAAACGCGTTGAATAAAACTTCATTTGTGTGGAGACTTTTGTTGTTTTATCCATTTTACCTCAAAATAAAAATATTATGTTAATCTTACAGTTAAAATTATTTTTGTAAATAAATTAACAAGCAGATATAATATACAGTAGTATTATTCAATTTAATGTGTGCAGCTCTAAAATAAAAATATTTTTTTCTAAGAAAACCATCAAAATGTTAATTCTTTCGGACATGAATGTAGCAACTGAGATGATTTAAAAACCAGCACAGATAAAAAAAAAACCTAAATCTTGGAGATTATCATCAGCTCAGATCATTTAATCACGGGTCATTAGGCAAAAAAATATAATTGGTGAAACTAAGTATCTTGCACCAAAATAAATTTAATCTCATCATTGTTCGCATGCTCTCATTTATTTTTACCTCTACAGTGCTTTTCATAAATAAAATTTAATAATTTTTTTTTAACATAATGCAGGTTTAAGTATAATTATTTAAATAAATATATTTATTTTATAATTAAAAGAAACGGTCCAGCGGACTTTTTTAAATAAAAAAAATTCAAAACGAAGGAAACACACAGAAAGACATAGACATAACTCACATCGAATTTCGACTATCGTCGTCATCAGGAGGTGTTAATTTTATTTTATTATATATTTATTTTATTGTATATTTACAGAAAGGCTGGCTATCTTTCTTTATTTACTGAATGAATTTAGTTCAAATGTTTTTATATTTAGTTATAGCGTTCATCTAAGATCAGATAGTTCCAGTCAATCTGTGATATTATCAAAACAGTATATACTCAAAAATATTTTGTTTTCATTCTAAGCTTAAATAAAACAAATTGTAAAAATAAATTGCAAGAGCAGGAGGTAATATATTATCTAATCAAATGCTCCGTTCTTGTTTTCAAACCCAGTCTACAAACAGAACTAATATATACTTAAGAGACGTTCATTGTTTTCAGTAAGTGCATTTTCTCTGCTTTAGGGATTTACAAAATGTACCTGGTTTGCTTTCTCAGTAATTAGATTTATAATATAATGTATAGCTAAGCTACAACTTGAAATAGATGGATACTGCTTCTTGAAATTTATTTCCATTCAATTCCCTTATAATTGTTTTTGCTCAAAATTCTTATCAATATACCACTCTGTTACAGAAATAATATCTTTTTTTCGTAATACTGGTATTGAATTATCATAAGTAAAATATATAGATGTACTTATTCATATATGGAACAATAAATTAAACTAATTTTTTTTTATCTCATATCTATGACTAATTTTGAATAAAATAATAAGCCCATATTACTACAATCATTTATTGTGTGTTATTTAATCATGTTTGAAATGCAAAGTTACGTTGCAGTGAACAACTGAAGGTAGAACAAACATATGCTAAATATTTCTCTCTTTGAGATATCACACTTTGAACATTTTACATTTGGAGTTCTATGTTTTGCCTAACCCAAGTTTATAGTAGAAATCTTTAACTAAATCTGATATCGTATATACTAAAGACCGACGCCTTAACCTGCGTCAAATAACAAATAAAATTCCTTATTACTACGTACTTACCCTAATATATCCACAGATAATTATCACTTATAATCCACAAGCGTTAAATTTTAATTGTAATTAATATCACAGATGTTTAATACAATCTTCTTTAGTTACAGTTAGTTATTTGATTTATACTGCTTGATGGAGGAATATAATATATTCAATTATGAATATAATTGAATTATATCAATTATAATTCATAATTGAATCGTCAATTATGAATTATGTATTCATAATTGACGAAATGAATAGATTTCCAATTATATTATCAATTTTATTGATAAATGTTTAAATGCCAATAAATAACTGTTAAAATATTTTGTTAGTAATAATTACAGTTTTAATAATCACACATTCCTAGCGTTCACTAAACGTTCATACATACAAACAATCTTATTACACTATCATTGTGCATTGTCATGTATAGTATAAAAGATAAAAAACATTATTAATATTATTATAAGTGTGGGTGGGCAGTGAAGGTTTACTTATTTTACTCTGTCAATTCTTAATAAACCAATTTGTCATTCGAAAAAAATAACTATATTGTTGTTTTAAAAATTTGAACATATCATTCATTCTCGAATTAAATCATAAATATCATAAATATCGTCTTCCTGCAATAATGTTGAGTCAAAAATCTTCTTATTACCTAAATCTCATTATAATTGGTTATTATTACTATTAAAACATTTCAATTTGGAATAAAATCATTAATCAGTCAAGGCAATTATTTGCACAAATCAAAATATTTAATGTATTTCTATTTATATTCTGTATGCTAAAAATAAAAATGAATGACTAATAGTAACAATTTATATAAAATTTCTTGAAACTTTCTTTAATGTATTCTGTTAATTTATCAAAACAAAATAACACTTGACAAATCTTAATCTTGTTTTCCCATTTCATATGTGGTTTGATCATCGATTGTTATTTCACATGTTATATCACAATTGTTATTTCACATATTATATATATATATATATATATATATAGTTCAATATAAAAAAAGAAACATAGAGAAATCAGAAGAACACACTTACAGTCTCTAATTTTCGGTTTGAACCGTCTTCAGGAGAGATAAGAGAGGGAAACCAAGCGCACTGGATCAGAGATGGTTGGAAACCGTCTCTGATCCAGTGCGCTTGGTTTCCCTCTCTTATCTCTCCTGAAGACGGTTCAAACCGAAAATTAGAGACTGTAAGTGTGTTCTTCTGATTTCTCTATGTTTCTTTGTTTATATTGAACTATATTTGTCCGTTTTGGATCGTATTTCCAAAGAAAAAAAATATATATATATATAAAGATTTCACATGAACACGTTAAATAACAATCAATGATCAAACCGCAATAAGAAATGGGAAAACAAGACTATGATCTTTCAACCGTAACAAGCGGTCTTCGTCAGAGTCAAAAATCCAACTGAGTCTTGTTTTCCCATTTCTTATTGTGGTTTGATCATAAATATGTGTGTGTGTGTGTGTGCTGTGTGTGTGTGTTTTATTGTATAATCCGAACAATTTGTAACATTATTGTACAAATAATTTTTGATACCACGCGATGAAAAGTACAAATAAATTAATTTAACATTGCACTTATGTAAACAAAACAATTATTATATATTTTTTAGACTTCTATAGAACGAAATAGTCCATTCTTCATACTTCAATAATGCCAAAATATCAAAACTTCAGAGATAGTAGTTAAGGGTGGTGGGGGTGTGAATGTTGAGTAAAAAAAAATTTTGACCAAAAAAGTGACTTTCCCATCATGCAATATCGCTCCCAAACAATATAATACATCTACACTGAGGCCCATTTTTTTTTCTAAAAAAAAATTAAATCAAACAAAGATTTTAGACAGTAGCATCACAAAATCTATTGAATACACCCTATTACTCATACAGACACAGACATCATCCAACAGAAACTTCATAATATGACTTCTGAGAGCTCAAAATATTTAATTCAGTCAAAATCTCAGCATTATTTTTTTTACCTTCACTATACTTTACTTATGGTAAATTAAAAAAGGGAAAACAATTAAGCACCACTTCTTACAGTCAATAAGGAATATACATGTCCTGTGTGATAACCATAAAAGCTGTACCAGAGACTTTTTACTTCTCTTACACACACACACACACACACACACACACACACACACACACACACACACACACACACACACACACACACACACACACACACACACACACACACACATACACACACACACACACACACATACACACACACACACACACACACACACACACACAAACACACAGATGCACTATATATAAGGAACGTCAACATCTAGTAAATAAGTCTGGCACAAAATTAAAAATATTTACATAAATTAGGTACATAAAATGGTAACCTACACAAATAGTTTTTGTTATTTGTATAATAAGCAAACAATTTTACAAAATAATTCCCGTTTTCGTGTGCTAATTACACAGAGTTAAAACAAATCTTATCTATTATAAAGTTTTCTGAATATGCTTCTTTGAAGTTTATTTGTCCAGTTTAAGTCAAATGTTAAATATGAACAAGGACAAAGTAAGACATTAATTTTATATAATTAGTTACTACTCACTTATCTTGTTATTTGACTGCAGAATAACATTTTGTGTTAATTAAATCAATCTCTGTGTTTACTGTGC
Organism: Hermatobates lingyangjiaoensis; assembly: GCA_026182355.1. Classification (NCBI taxonomy): domain Eukaryota; kingdom Metazoa; phylum Arthropoda; class Insecta; order Hemiptera; family Hermatobatidae; genus Hermatobates; species Hermatobates lingyangjiaoensis. Next base: position 337,742 of record JAPFBL010000296.1, read on the forward strand.
CTTTGTAAATATCGTCTAAAATTCATATTTACTCCCTAGGAAATAATAAATGAGAACTTATTAACTAATAATATAATTACTAATTTCTTGATTACTGATTTCTACTTGCAAGCAAATTTGTTTAAGATTTCTGAATTTCACCTAAAATTGGATTGGAAACTGACACAGTTTTTAACAGGTCATGGAAGATTTGGCCAGTATCTTCACTGTATGAAGCTTGTCAACTCTCTAGGGTGTAACTACAACGGCAGGTCACTTCAAACAGTTGAACACATATGTTCGACTGCGTTGAGTTGAACTAGGAGAGGAGCAGGCTGGAGAAACGACTGGTGGGTGACTGCTGGAGGTGCAAGGCCCCCCACACTTACCAGCTATGTTGGACGAAGACCTAGTCGGTGCCTTCAAAGAAGTGGTGAAAAAATATTTAAGTTTACTTAATCGAACAGTTATAATAGCCTGTATTCTATCTGTTAATAGTCGCTATTATTATGGAGTCTGTTACCATTGTGTCCATTTATAATCATTGTGTTGTTGTTATTTTGTTAGTAGTATTGTTTTATATCATCGTGATCATTATTATTGCTTATTATTACATTGATTTAGATTTAACATTATATTATATTATCGTAATTACCATCTTTGTCATTATCATGATTTAAAAAGAATTATTGTGTACCACTAAATATGTTAATGCATGTACTCGTAATACCTTCTAGTGGAGCATGTTGAAAAAAATTCTGAATTTCTTTTTCCAACACTGACCCTCGTTATAGTAGCTTAACACCTTCCAGGCAAAGGTTGAATGTTTACTTATTTTTGTTTATAACTGATGATGAAAACAATGGGAAGGCATATAACAGAGGGTGTCAATAGCACCTGGTGTCACCCTCTCAGTAATAATCTCGCCCAAAATGGCTTAACTTCAGTCATCTAACAAACAATTTTATATTCAACATTCCATTGAACTTTAACAAAACTTTGAAATCAAAACATTCGATTAATAAAAGAAAACTAAGTAACAGAAATTGTATATTTACTAATAGAAACTTTTATAGTTTTAACTTGTTCAGAAAATATAAGTCAGTATTAATTTATGTATCAAATAAACAGTATGTATGAATTATACATAATTCATAATTTATGTATGAATATCTTTGCAGATTAATTGACATCTGTTTTTCTTTATATTATTTAATAGTAACCAATGTGCATATAAATGACTTCCTTGTATCTTCTTTTTGTATAACATGAAATATATTATAATTAAAAGTGCCGTATTATTTTAATTATATTAATAACCCTAAAAAGAGTTAAGAATTACAACACACAAAACTGTCTCCTTTGAATTCGTCCTCAAATATTTCAAGTCAAAACTCCTTAGGATTATACTCCATATAAAATAATTTTGTATTATATCATTAAAACTAGTACTGGATCATTCATAAAGTATACCTATATACAATATCACAATATTATATGTATCTAAAAAAAGGAATATAATTTTACAATAACCATTAGAAATAATAATCTTATTATTATATGATAATATTATAAATTTGAATCTGATTATATCATCAGCTACACTGTTATAATAAAATTTGGAAAAGTAACTAGGATCTATCATCTATCAACCATGTAACAGTCATCATCAGATTGAATGAATTCGATTCGAGAAAGTTTAAAAAGGAATACTTTAAAAAGAGTGAATGGCAAGTCTTAAGAAAAAAATTGTTAACCATGGGTAGACGTGAGCAAAGGAAAAAATGAGGCAATCACTCCAAAAGAGTAAAACAATCTAAAAACGGCAGGCTATATCTCTCGTGAATATCAAACTAGTGAGACTTAATTTCAATAAAAAAGTACAAATATCTAATATATTTAATGTGTAAATTTTCTTTAAAGAAGGCCCCATGACATAAGTAATGCTTAATTTTATCAGATCTGTTAATTTTACTTCATAGAAGCTCCGCAATATTACTAATTTACTTAATTATATTTGACCTGTTAATTTTACTTTATGAAGGATCCTTTTAGAAATTATAACAAATTGAAAATTCGAGGAAACTACAAATAACTAAACGAATTTTATTATATTTGTGACAGGTAGAGAGAGATTTTATTAAAATATTCATCAATCAATGATTGACGGAAATTAAGGACAATCAGATATCAATGAAATAGTTAAAAGAGCCCCTTCGTCTGATTAATTGTTTGGGTCAACATATACTAATAATAATATGAATTTGTAACAATAGTCTCTGTTTAAACTATATAGCGTCCGTTACTACTGCTATATGTTCTTATTAGCCAAAGATAGTAAAACTTTGTTTATATTCTGAATAATAAAGAATGTTGTGTTTTAATTGCCGTACGAATATTCTTCCACGGTAGGTACATTTTAAGTCAACAAGATAATTGTTAATACTTCTTTATTATTTTGTCTTCCCTCTTAAGTATTTTTTTTCCATAATAGTATATTCTTTATCATTTTGTCTCAAGTATTCTCGTATTCTTAGCTCAGTTCTCTTAGCAACGTCTTGAACTGTTGCTTGTCGAAAATATTTGGTATCCTTTCCTCTTCTTTCCTGATGACGATTAATCCAAAAATTATAGGTAAATATGTATTTATTTATTGCTTACCTATTTTGTTTACCATATATATATTTATATATATATATATGTAAATCCATTTTGGTAGTACACTTAATTTAAAAATGGATATTTAATTGAATTAGTAATATTACCCATTTTCATTGTGAGTTTTATTGTAAATTTTCTTGTGAGTTTTTCATATTTTTTTAAGTTTGATTTTTCATCATTTATGAATCATATCTGTCAATTTTTTTAAGTTATTATAGTTAAAGTTCAGTCTTTTATTTATGTTATTCCGTTTAACTTAATATGATCAACATCTTCCAATATGACAAATGTTTCAGTCCACTTGAACCATCTTCAGATAATATATTTAATAGCCATTAAATCAAACTAAAAACTTTTAATTTTTTTTTTTAAATAAAGAAAATTAATTTGCATTATTAATTACTGAGATCTTCATTTTGTAGGAGATTAAACTTTTAATCAGGCTCTATAAGTTCAATTATACTATTAGTGATCCTAAGAATTATTTAAAAATTACAGAAATTATAGGAAAAATAGTGAGATTGAATGATAACAACCGTCCAAAAGAAGAATTGTACAATTGTTTGGATGAAATGATTGTACCATTGCTTGTACAACCAAATCGAATAAATAAAGACTATGAAACTAAAGCAGTGGTTCTTAATCTGTGGCGAGTGGCGAAGTTGTCAAATGGGGAATAACCACTCGGTCAAAAGAACCATTGCTTCAAAATTTAATACATTATATCCAAATGTTGACTTACTTTAAAATTCACAACCATTTACAGACTCTTTGAATAATAAAAACAACCAATATATAAGGCATTGTAAGTCATGTTTAGTAAATGTGACAACATTGTTAGGTTAGAAATAATAATTAGTGCTTACATTCCTAGACTTCCAGAAAAAAATTACAGTTTTGACCATTTTCTTGATAAAATGTCACTTCTGTTATTTGTGGTTTTTTTTCTCTCTTGTATGATTGTCATGTTATTTTAGTTTATGTATTAAACACTGCATGGGATAAAATTGAATTTGTCAAAGACAGATGTTGTGGTGGGAAATTGTTGGCTCACAAAATAGTGGAGAATTAGAGAAAAAAGATAACAGACCACTGATATAGAATATAAAATTACAACTAGAAGAGCTTAAGGTGTTATAGATTAAGGATCCACTTTTCAGTGTACCAACCTCAACTTATCTAAACATAAACACACTGAAACTAACATTGAAATTCGAGACACTGATATTTTAGTGTACATATCTAGTGTACACATATATTTTAGTGTACACTGATATCTAGTATACATTTTATACTAGATTTGACAACTAAATTAAACAAAATATACAAGTTTTGTTTCAGTTACATGTCTATATATATTTTATATTATTACAAAGATAAAAGTAAAAATATACATTATTTTTATTCGTCACAAGAGATCCACAAAATAGCCATTACATTTCAAATATTGTTTCTAGATTCTTGAAACACTATCCTGTCAATGAAAATTGCAGGCTGTAAAAAGAGTCGACGGTGCACCCTATCCGTTCGATATTTCAAACGGACATGACATTTTGATCTCTATTCAAACTTGAAAAACATTCTGAAATCTCACATCCTATTATATCAGTTTACAATCAATTCTATTGTTTCAAAATAACAAAAGATAATTTCTTAAACAGTATTAAAAATATAATTTATACAGATTCCATATTTCTAATATCTCCACATATTTTTGAGTATACATTTTTTTTTATATATATAAATCACTGTATTATCACTTCTTAATGCACAATAAAATGTGAAAACTATAGATATCCTTAAAGAAGTATAATAATGTTCTACTATTCAAATCTGTAGAACAATAACTAAATCTTTTTCTGTTTCCATTAGTTTCTAATATTTAATAAACCCTTAAAAATAATAATATAAGTATAAAAGTATCCACTAAACTACAACCTGAATAGTAATAAAAATACACATTGTTTATATATCAAAAAGAAAGTTTTAAAAGAACCTAAGGCGTTTGGTTATTCTTAACAAACTCAGTTTAGTTTCCAGAAACAATGATATTCTTATTGAAAGTGGAATCTAAAATTTAAAAAAAAAGTTATTTTTTCGTTATAGTCCCATGGAAAGTTTCATTCGATTAATGTATTTTTGTAGAGTTAAATATTCTTCTTTTATCAAAAAAAATTTTAAAAAAAATATATATATATTTGTATATATCAATGATAAAAGTACAATATGAAAATGGGAAAACAAGACTAAGATCTTTCAACCGTAACAAGCTGTCTTAGTCACAGTTAAAAACCCAACTGAAACACTAAATGCAGAGAACATCTGGTGTCATAGAAGGTGTCACTCTTCTCAACCCCTCACCAGATGTTCTATTATTATCAAAATAGTATATATCTATCTAATTATCAAAATATTTTAGTATACTAAGTATAATAATTAATTTAGTATAATAAGTATACATCTATCTAATAGTATATCTATCTCATTACCAAAATAGTAGTTGAAAAATTATAGGGAGTGGATATTATAGATCAACAATTTATTGTTGCTATTTTGACAAATCTTTTGTAACTTAAAAGAAATGGTCTCTTCATAAATTGAGATTTTGTTCAATAATTTATCGAATATAATGTACTAGATTGTAAAGTAGTGCAATCAGTTATTATGTGATTTTTACTCATTATAGGGTAAAATCTAATAAAATAGTCCCACATTCACAAGTTTAACAGTCTAAACAACGCGTTTTGAACACTACCTGTAAAATCATTTGACCAATTTAGGACATTGTTTTCTTCTGGGATCTTTTGAATATGAGCAAGGACAAAAACTTGACAAACACCTGCAACATAGTATTGAAAGTAAAACGGTTTATCAATATGCTAATTTAACGTACCCTAACATTTGACATTCACTGTAGAATAACGTACGTCCTTTTCTGCTCTCTGCTGACTCAGTAAATTAGAGTTTTACCTTAGTTTTAAGTTTTCATCATTACTGTTTAGTTTTATGAAAAAAGTTAATTATATTTGTACATAACAAGATTTCACAATAAACACGTGAAAAAATAGTCAACGTCCAAACCAGAAAAAGAAATGAGAGAAAAGACTAAGATCTTTCAACAGTGAGAGAGTTGGGGTTCAACTCTGACGATGACCGCTTGTTACGGTTGAATGTATTTTCAACTCTGTACTTTCTTAGTATTATCTCTCATTTGTTATTGTCGTTTGAAAGTTGATTAATATATATATTATATATATATATATATATATATAAAACAATTAGATGAAACGATTCTTCGAACTGAATAAACTAGAATTTAAAAAGAACACATAGAAAAGAAATCACTGAACTCACTACTATATTTCGATGTCCTCGTCTTCAGGAAAAGAAGTGAATCGCTCCAAAGGCTGATAACGACTCGAACTCGAACGCCAAGTCAGTCGTTATCAGCCTTTGGAGCGATTCACTTCTTTTCCTGAAGACGAGGACATCGAAATATAGTAGTGAGTTCAGTGATTTCTTTTCTATGTGTTCTTTTTAAATTCTAGTTTATATATATATATATATATATATATATATATAATTATATATATTTTTCGTTGAACAGCTGACCGTATTTCGCTGATGTCATTTTCTTCACTAGTTTTTCAAAGTTTCTGAATACCTTCTTCTTTCCTTCATCCAAACGTCGGAGAATGTTAATTAAGTTGGAACCGACATGTTTCGACTGGCTTCCAGTCATTTTCAGGGTGATTAATTAAAAAAAGAGAAAAAAAGAAGAAAAATTATTAGTCTTTGGAGTTGGTATTAATTACCAACTTTGAATTGGTATTATATATATATATATATATATATACTTCTCGATGAAAATACGATCCAAAATGGACAAATACGTTCAATATATATAACGAAACATAGATAAATTAAAAGCACACACTTACAGTCTCTAATTGGACGAATGGTCTTTAGGAGAGATAAGAGAGGAAAACCAAGCACACTGGTAGAGAGACGGTTATTATTTCCCTCTCTTATCTCTCCTGAAAACAGTTCAACCGATAATTAGAGACTGTAAGAGTGTGGTTTTAATTTCTCTATGTTTCTTTATGCACATTGAACTATACATATATACATTGAATAGGATAGCCGGCACCAAGGATAAGGAGTATCGGAAGAGTGGTGTTAGAAAATATTATATTGACATAACCTCTCGGTAATCAGTTTAAAAATAGTTGACATTGGTAACCATAATTTCTCCATTTTTGGTAAAAAATAAATAGTGACAGATTATAAAAAATGATTAAAATAAATAAAATGGCTCATAAAGTTATTAAATGAAATTTATTTTAATATCAAAAATGATTATTATAATTAGGAATTATATATGATTCATAAGTTCCTTTGTATGTAATTTTCAATAAAAGGGAGAAACTACGTAATAGTAAAATATAAAATTGTGTAATGAAAAGCAGGTGGAGTTTTAAGTAGAATGTGGAAATATTTTCCCCGACCATTTCCATACTCTATCCTCCCTAAATTTTATATCTTACTCTCCTTTCCCATTTTAAGGATATTTCACCCTCAATATCTCTACTTGAATAGTTTACATATTTGGAAGGAACCAGAATATTTCATTAAAATTAAACTATACTTAGCTCAGGTATACATTGCATTTTATTCAAGTAACATACACTAAATCAATAAAGAAATATATAATCTTATTTTTATTTTTACATAAATATTTAATTTGTTTTTAGGTTAAATTAATTCGAATATAGGTTAATTTATTTGCGTTCAGAATGAATTATTCTCTTACTTATGTCTATCTTATATTAAGTAGTGTTTTCTGAATACACATAACACTAGATAAGCCTTTAATTAACCTGAATTCTAGGTAATAGTCATGTACAACTATTGTGGTATGCATGTAGATATTGAGCATACCGATAGACTTTGATCTATAAACTATGTAGTAATAACTGTATAATTATATATCTTTGACGAAACATACCATACCCTGTGTTTAATTAGAAGTTTACAAATAAGTTAAATTATATTAGTAAGCAATAATTCTTTACAAATTTATTTTAAATCTAATTTGATCAGACATATTTAATTAACAACATTCTTACATCCAATAACTTAATGAGACTCTATTCTATGACTTTCAAACAATAGTACAATTGTCTCTATGACTAAAACATAATATCAATTATTCAATTTCTTCTCCTTGATATCAGCACTTAGTGTCAATCAGAAATTTTGAAAAATATTCATTATAAGCTACATTGAGACAATGAGTTATTTGTCTATTATGTTATGTTGTCTTTCTTCCTAACTAATAATTATCTTATGTTATGTATAACATAATAATTATGTTATTATGTGGGCTCTCTTCCTGTATTTTCACTGACTGTGTTTTCCTATTGCATACAATATAATACTTTTACGTTCGGCTGGCATCTACGATGCTAAACCTTTGGATGAATAATTTGGCATTCGGTTGGTAAACGCAGCAGTCTCCCTGTCGCCACTCACGCTAATTCCCACCATCTCAGCTTTAATGAATCTTTTACAGTTTAAGTGCTTAAACAAGTCTCCAATGATAACAGACAAGTTACTCTAATAGCTTCTGACGAAGCCCACATTTGACTCCTAGAAGCACGTGAAGGCTGGTAAAGTAAAATAAATAACAACTGTGTTTTCGTTAGACCAAACCTAATATAAATAATGTATAAGATAATTTTACATTGTTCATAAGATTAATTTATTCGACTATTTGTTTTTCTGAATCACATAATATCTCTTTATATAACTCTTATAAGTTGATATTTACAGAATGCAAGTACTAATTGAACACATTCTGAAAATTATTTTATAAAATTAATTATAAAAAATTGAAGCACTATTCACAAGTGAAAATAAATCGTTGATTTTTCTTAAAACGAATTAAAAATAGATTCTCATAACATGTTATACAAAATAATTGCTTACATAAAACTGTAGAAAGTTTACAGTAAATAATTATTTAGCTGAAGTAAATATTAAAAAGGAATTAGATTTCAACGAAAGTTAGATAGGTGATGAAAGGGAAAGTTGAACTTCAAGAAAGTATTCATATTATTTTTGTCTAAAGTCTTAAATCTTGGGTCAAAACAATTGTTAACCAAACTTATCACAGACAAGTAACTTTTAAAAAGTAAAAATATTTTCTTCTCAAAAAAGGGTAAAATCCTTGTCTTTCGTAACTATATGATTTTTATCAAGTACTTGGCAACTTAGCTAGAAAAAAATAACAATGACTTGCTGAATAAGATTAATTTTTTTTTTTAGAATATTGATTTCTTATTATCTTTTTTTAACGGTGATAACAATAGTTTCAAAATTTAGGAAGATATTGAGACTGCTATAAAAAAATATAAGACAAACCGATTAAAAAAAATTGCAACAATTCGCAAATTATAATAACACAATATATAACCGTTATATAGGATAGGAAAATAATGTTTATAAAGAAGATTAAGTCTCATATATTACCTAGGAACAGGATAGCCGACACCAGGGATAAATAAGTACATTAAGCCCTAAAATTGAACTAGTGTATAACAAATATCCCACTTTATTTATTATAGAGACCATTTTTTTTAATTTTATTTTCTAATTATAACTACCTTCATAGAGGTTCAAAACGAAATCAACATGTAATTTTTGTTTGTGAGATAGATCAGGAAAAACAAGTAGAGAAAGTACAAATTGGAAGTTTTCCATACAAATTAACTTGTTAAGCAAAATTCTATTACTTTACATATTTTTTTATTAACTTAGTTACACAATATGGCTATTACTGAATATATTTGTGGGCAAATGACTGCAGTTTTTGCTCACGATTTAGTAGCATGCTAGTTGCTGGAGAAGATCATTGAGAAAGGTGGGCAAGGATTGATGGAATCAAGGTATCGGGATCAGATCACCTCAACAACAAATGGAGTACTGATGCAATTATGGACTGCATTTTCTTCTAAAATATAGAAAGAAGATAATACTTTTTTTTGCAAGGAATTTTTCTTTTATCTGGTATCTAGATATCGAGCACCAGAAGTTGAAACCGGTTTGACTAGATATCAGTCTATTGTTTTGTTGAGTGAAATCCGGCTGGTTTCTTTGGGCTGTTAGTCGGTACAGCCAGACAGTGTGCTAAACTCAATCAAAGGCCCGTGGCACAATGAGAAAAACACCCAAGTAATACTAATCCTTTTCCAGAGAAGATAAGATGGCGGCCACAATGTGATGGCGTTGATGTATGGAGTAGTGGCAACACTTGTCAATGAATACTGTGTCATGGTTTTGTTCTTGTGTTGCATTTAGAATCTCGGTTCCCAAGTGTTTTTGTTTTTGTTTAATGTTCGTTTCTTTGATAGATACTCAAGTATTTGTTTCAGTTCTAACCAAATATATCATTAGTTGTGCAATCCGTAATTGTGTGGTATTTACTCATTCTGAGGTAAAATGGATAAACCAACTTTAATTAAACTTCATTTGTGTGAAGACTTTTGTTGGTTTATCCATTTTACTTCAGAATAACCAAATATATATTGTTTTTCATAATTCTCTAAATTTATGTGATCAACAAAACAATCTGACAACGAGTTTGAAGCACCAATCAAGCGAAAATCCATCAAGGCTCCAATTTTTATGGAAAAATCAGTGAAAGGGTGCTTTTGGGTCATGGAAGCCCAGTTCTATTTAAACTCCATAACATCAGAGACGACCAAATTCTACCATGCGCTCTCCGGACTACCATCAGATGTAGTCAGTAGAATACTTATGGACATATTAGATTCCAGCAGCTTTATGGCCATTAAAGAGTATATTGTTAATTTGCATGAAGAAGCAAAACCGGAGCTTCTTGAAAAGAACATTTCCAACGCAACAATGACAGGAAAAACGTCAATATACCTCAACGACATAATGCGGATGCTAGATCAAGCTGGAGTGGGCAATCACCTAATCATCCATCAATTCCTACAGGCTCTAGCCTCCACCATCTCCCCTTACCTCTCAAGAAGACTTGTGACCATAGAATTAATACCATTGGTGAATCAGTAGTGCAATTTAATTAATGCTCAACCATTTCAGCGATCTGGACCTCAACTAATATATATATATATATATATATATTCAATCATCAAACCACAATAACAAAGTGGGAAAACAAGACTAAGATCTTTCAACCGTAACGAGTGGTTTTCGTCAGAGTCATAAACCCAACTGAAAAACATCTGGTGAGGGGTTGAGAAGATTGGGAGGGAAGAATGGTATTTTAAAAGGGTGAAAGCGCAGGAAAGGACTAATGTCCAGAAAGGGATGTTTTCTGGACATTATATAATAATAATAATAATAAATAATATATATTAATAATCGATATATAATAATATATCGAGCGTTTCACTATATATATATATATATATATAGAGAGAGAGAGAGAGAGATAGAGAGAGAGTGAGAGAGAGAGAGTGAGAGAGAGAGAGAGTTCAATGTAGAAAAAGATACATAGAGAAATCAAAAGCATACACTTATAGTCTCTAATTTTCGATTTGAACCGTCTTCAGGAGAGATAAGATAGGGAAACCAAGCGCACTGGTTTAGAGACAGTTAGAGACCTGATTAATTAGTTAATTTAGTTTTGTATATATATATATATATATATATAATATATAATTCTAAACGTTCCACTTAAAAGTGGAAAGTCATATGGCAACACTTGCCATGAATCACGGTGTCAAGGTTTTGTTTTTTTTTTTTATTGAAGCAGGCATTCCGAATCTCTGTTCCCAAGTTGTTTTTGGTTTATGTTCGTTTCTTTGATAGATGCTCAAGTATTAATTGGAATTGTAACCAAATATATAATTTTTTTCATATTTTCGAGAGAGTATTGGCGTCAGAAACGAAATTGTGATATATCATAATAGTGCTTCTAATTTTTGCTTATTTGTCATGACCTCAATAATTTGTTAATATAATTACTGAAATTTTATTATATTGTTTAATGAAGAAGGTTGCAATAAGGACAAACTAAATTAATGTTCTAAATGAGTTCTAAACTTATATGAGATATACAAAAATAATAATGATTGTCATTCAACGACTAAATTAACCCTATAAATAAATTTTAGTATAATAAATATCATGTATGTTAATTTAAGTTAAATGACAGAAAATAAAATTAATATAATTTTTTAAAATAAATTTTGACTATTTTACAACTGTTTTTATGAAGTAATAATTTATTATCAAGCAATATATTTATATAATATAGATATATAATTGATTTTTTTTAAAAAATCAGTGTAAAAGATGTTATGAAGGTAATGCGATAAGGGTCTGGGAAGGGATTTCCGGGGATGTTGCCTGAAAGGCTGATAACTGAAGCGTTGTCAGCCGTCATTGACAACACAGGATGGCAAACACAAGGCAACTCTAGCGAACTATCATACAAACACATGTACTGCTGTTTAAACAACCTTTTCAAAATCGTACTAATCGTATTAAACGATGTTCCTTCTGAAGCTTCAAAAGTGTAAAACTAAAACCAATATATCTCAATTGATTTTGCTTTAATCAATTAAAAATAAACATTAATGATTTAAACTTTTTAAAATTTACATTGTTTTAATCTTTAATTGATATAACAAAAGAAATACGATAACAAAAATAAAATTATAATATTAATGCATATTTGATTAGTTAACTTAAATACCTAAAGTTCATTTTTTTTTTAAATTGTCCAACAAAATGAATTAATAGAAATTGCCCTACAAGCTAATTAATAGAAATTCTAAAGAACGCCTAAGCATACAACCTTTCATATTCAAATGTTTTAGAAAGAGTAACCTTTATGTATTTATTAATAAAAATCACATATGATTATCAACTAAACATAATACCGCATTATTACTAATTTTTTCTAAATTATTCTTTACTAAATTCATATGTATAGTCATAAATTTATAGATAGACTTGTACGTCTTATACTTAAACGTTAATGAATCTCAATTAATTTAAAATTTAGTGGGATATTCTACAATAGAGAAATAACGAAACAAAAACACAATTATATTAAACAAAACAAAAGAATTAAATTTAATGACAATTACTAATTCTCTCTGGGCAAAGAGAGGTGTTCAGTTAGTATAGTGTATATTTCCAAACATAATATATGATCATAGAACATCATTGAATAATATAAATAAAAATATATTTAATGGAACAGATTTTTTAGATTCATTAATAATTAACAATAAAAATATATTATTACAAGTCAGTTTTGTTTGTTTTCAAGACCCACTGTTATAGAAGTTTATCTCTAGTGCTTTTATTCGGGGAGGGGTGTTGTTTACTGTTTGGTATTTAATTGTTATTAGAATTATTGTTACTGTAATTTTTATTTTGATTTTACAATTAAAATAATAAATTTAATTTTACTTAAGACCTTCTTAAATATCATAAGGAAAACCTGATAGTGTATGCTGTGTCAAGATGCCTTTTACATATTAATGAATACTTCATTGCGAAAAGTACAAATTATTACTGATGTAGACGTAGTATTCAGGCTTATCTATGCACGACGACACGGAGGGGTGAATGTTTAGTCCATTCATATCCATGGGCTACATTGTTGGTTTCATCAACCGAATATTGTCGCCCATCTTAGAACTAGCTCCTGCTAATGTTTCTGTTTTCTTGCTGTAAATAACCAGAGTTGATCACGGGACTAGTTACATGGTGCTGAACATGCCACGTTACATGGCGCTGAACAAACCAGAACAGTTTTGTTTTGGTTTCATATTTCATTACAGACATTTAATTCCATCTTATACTAGTAATTTTGATGCTTCAAAATGAAGATAATTGGTCAAAAGCTGCAAACTTTGTAGAGGCCGTTCTCCGTCATAAGAAGAATGAAAGTGGTGTGAGGCAAGGGCAATTATAATTCATAGGTGAACGAATGGGGACAAGAAGGTGAATCCTATTCAGGAGGACTGAGGCACCGGCATGAAGTAATGTGCAAACGGTTTCCGTGTCGGGTATTGCCAGGAAATAGGATGTGGTTTTTTAGTGGGTCGGGACCCCCAACCCCACATACCCTAAGCAAGACGTCTTGCTAAGGGATCTGATGAACAGATTTTTCCACATCCTACGACGAAAAAAAAATACTAGTAATTTTAATCAATACGACTACTTGTATTTTTGTAACGTTGATAACTCTTGGTCTATAAGTATATAAGTACTGAAAGTAGTATCTTATCAACTGAATATATTTTGTGACCTTTATCCGATAGTCACATAGGCCTTTATTATTTTTTTTTATAATTATTATTATATTATTTATTTAATTTGATCCGTAGTACTGACGTGTGAATTATGGTACATTAGTTAAGAAATATACTAGCAATCCAAAAGCGATACTTAGAAGAGTTGGAAAAAGTAAGGCTACCTTACCTAAGGAAAGGAATAGCCAAACCTGAGCTAATGTGAAAAACGCTTACAGGCTAGTGCACTAGCACTAGCTAAAATTAATGTTTTAGTTGTATTCTGGCTTATCTAAGAGCCCAGCGCAGAATGCGTGAATTGATTTCTTCTATAAAAAAAAAAATATTAATAATTGTATTATGATTTTTTTTTACATTGGGAACCCAACACTACTATACGTGTTTAAATGCATTTCATCTGCTTACTCCCTCCCCCCGCCCAAATATAAATATTATTCTTATTACTATTATTATTGATATTATAAAGCGTTATTATTTATGTTTAAGTAATTTATAAACTTTAATTTATTCTATTTTATTCCTGTTGGGTGTCTCCCTCAAATAACTTTTCTGTCGTATGAACTCTCTTAATGGAAAATACAAGCATAGAAATATTTTAATAAATAAAACTTTATTGTTTGTTGGTGCGAAATAATGAAAGAGAATAGATTGAAAAACTCATTATGCACTCTTCTGTCACATCCAAGTATTTAACTTTTCTGTATTTTATCATAATATTCATGCTAATAGTATAATACTAGTTTAAAAATAATAACTTATTTACTGGAAGTAGAAAATGTTGTACAGATGAACCACTAGTCTTGGGGTTTCCTTTAGAAAAAATTAATAATACAATTAGAAAAATGTGAATTAGATATAAATTAAATGAATTATTACAAAGTGACTGATAATATATATTACAATGCTTATCAAAAAAATATATCTTCCACGAATATGATTGTGCATCATGAAACCTCTATCTTCATTACTGTATTTTGGATATTCATAAATTGATCGAATAATGTGCAAATATACAAAATTTTTAATACTTCAATATCTTTAAAAGATTTTGAAATAACATTAAAATAATATCATTTTTTGATAGATTTACCGATCAAATGAGTTTATATTCCTTAAGTATAAATTTACTTTGACAGCAAATTACCAAAATTCTTCGACTAAATGTACAGTTTTTTATCCCTATCAAAGTATGTTACTTCACAATTTTGGTTGTGAATTATAATTGATGTCTTTTATACGAAATTCAATATAAATAATTATCACGTAAATATCAAATTCGTTACTTATTCTTTGCATTTTGATGAATTCATAATTTTATGATGTATATTTCATAATAAAAAACGTCTAATTCAATATTATTGATTGTTTAAAAAAAATTTTCTTAAGCTCAATTTTTTTTAAAAACTCAATAGATTTAGGCAAGCGTTCCTGTTAGAATAAAGAAAGCGTAAATGGATGAAAATACAAGAAAACTATAAATATCCAGCCTGACATACAATTCATTTTACCTCCATCATTTTCTGATTGCACGTTTTTAGGTAATAATTTTTTTTATTTTCATTTTTAAAAATTTTCTCGTAAAATATAGGTTGCGTTCTATAATCTATAAAATATTATTTTAAGATATCTTAAAGTAAAACTATAAAATATTTATAAACTTCGTTTTTTTTTAAATGATTAGATTTTCTTTATAAAGTGGAACAAACTGATGATCACAGATGAAGTTTCTTACATATGATGAACTGGTTATTAACACATTTAAATAAATTGATTTAAATAGCTATTTAAATTATTTAAAATTAAAATTGTTTAAATTAAATTTAAATAGCTATTGATTACTTATGACATTGATATTACATTTATACAAAAATCACAAAAAATTAAAGCAAATCTTTATTGTTTGTTATCGAGTTCAATATTATATTTACTTATAATAAAATTAAATGTAGGCCACAGGAATTTTTGATTTTGCTTTTAAAGAGATGATGAATAATACACATATCTTTTTTGCTACCTGTAGTTGTTGAATAATGATACACTGTTGAGAGTTATATTCAGCGTTAAATGAGGCATGTAATCAGTTCACAAGTTTACTCAACTGTTAACAGAGTACAGATAAACTTGACGTAGATTAATGATCATTGGATCATTTCAAAGCATTTTGCATATAATACTTTAAACATTTGTATCTAAAAATGAGCATTCAATAGAGAAAAATATCTTATTTACATTTTATGATTTATCTTATAATATTGTCATACTATACTAGCTTGTTTACGAACAAGTAACATTTAAACTAACTTATATAGGTGTCATATAGACAACAAGTATCATAGTAAATATGTGATATGAATATAAGCCTCTAGACAAAAGTAAGAAATAAATACACAAGAAACTAAGTTTTTCAATCAAAACAGCTGGTTTTTATCAAAGTTATACTCAAACCGAGTGTGTCGAGGTGCTCCTAGGAGCATGATCCAAACTTGGCATGAATTTAAATCATTAGTTTATTTATTTATTTTTTTTACATTTGTTTTGGTCTTTTTCCTGTTTTCTGGTATATATATATATATATATATATATATATATATCCTTTATTTGTTTTCTTCTGTGGCAAGAACAAGAATCCACAATGTGTTTAATCAAATATGTATAAAAAAAGTCTACTTCATAAATATACAAATATATTTTTATATATGTATATATATATATATATATATATATATATATATATATATGTGTGTGTGTGTGTGTGTGTGTGTGTGTGTGTATTTTGGGAGCAGACCTTCATTCAAACATGTTTTGTTAAAAAGTATGCCAATTTTTATTCTTGTCCTTTTGCGAGTGATTTTTCAAACTTTCTGAATATGGCTTTGCAACTTTCCGGTAAGATATAAAGCAATTCCCCAAATGTTTTATTCTTCATATCCATTTTTTGTTTTTTACAAACTCACAATAAATAATAAATATTCTGAATGATTCAAACGTTTCGGTCAGCTTTAGCCATCTTTGTCATTATATATATAACAGATTCAATAATATATCGACCGTTTGATATAATAGGTGTGTTCTCTAATCGGAGTTCGGTCAATTTTCCAGGATAAAAAATCAAACTCTCGTTGCCAACGTTTCGGTCTTATTTAAAACCTTTTTCATAGGCAGAAGTAAGAATTTTTTAACTAAGAAAATGAAATTTACATTATTTAAAGGAACAACAATGTTAACCGGACAAAACCTTCGACTAGTCTGAAGGTTCAGTCTAGTCGAAGGTTTTGTCCGGTTAACATTGTTGTTCCTTTAAATAATGTAAATTTCATTTTCTTAGTTAAAAAATTCTTACTTCTGCATATGAAAAAGGTTTTAAATAAAACCGAAACGTTGGCAACGAGAGCTTAATTTTTATCCTGGAAAATTGACCGAACCCCGATTAGAGAACACACCTATACATATATATATATTCTTCTTTTCCTTTTTTTTCTTCTTCTTTTCATAGAAGACAAATGAGAGTATCAATTAAAATAAATTCAATTCCCACAGCAGGAAATAGATAAAACCAACACCCAACCACCACAAAAATCAAAAATAACAGGAGTTTGCTGCAAAGTGAGGCTCGTGTTTTCTGCCAATAATCTGATAATAAAATCTGATAACAATTCCAACTTGTATTCAAATTGCTCAAAATTATTATTTCAATAAATGTTTGTTCTGTTCTATGCACTCGAAAATAATTAATTTTATAAATTCCAACTTAAAAGCCATTTCTATGCATTATTATTTATTTATAGTTGCATCATAGAAATTTTAGCTAGATAACAACTGATTTATTTATTTCATACTAATATTTAATTGTGAAAAATTAAAGCAGATATAACTCACAATCAATAAAACTTCAAACCAATTCTTAGAATTAAGTTTTCATAATTATCTACAATAATTAAAATAATATATATTTCAAAATATATATTTTAAATATATTTGAATAATTTCAATTCTATCAATAAAATACCTGTATTTATAAAAGAATTATGCATCGTTTAAGCTTGTTATTTACTGGAAAATATATTATTGTAATATAAAATAGCCTATATATTATCAAACTTTCCATATATTATTTTTTACTTTTGAAACTATTAGACCTACTGTGAGTGTATGTATAAAAGATACTACAATGGAAGCTATTTTATCGTTTCAATAATGTAGTGATTGGCTAAGCTGGACTTAAAAGGATTATCTGAGAATGGAATGAAATATATCCCTAAAGCATGCAGATTAAGAAGTTTTAGCAATACTAGTCAAGGGTCATATCTAGTTAAATTAATCCGGATTCTAATTACAATCATATTTATTAGTTTCTAGACGTTAGTTTAATATTGGCTCTAAATAATTGTTTCAAGTTTTCCGAATAGCCCAAAGAAATAGCCTTAAATATATTCCGGAGCAATATACTAGTCTATCTAGCTTTATTAAGGTCTGATGATTCCCTACCGTATATTGCATTCCTTTTGTTATGTAAATTTAACCTCTCTAACTCATTCACCCAGTCTATCTCGCTCTAAGACATTCCCAAAAGCAAATGAAGATTCTCTCGCTTCAGAAAATCATGAATTCAATCTAAATACGCTAATAAAGTCATAAATTTCTAGTAGTCAGTTTGCAGTTTTCAAAGAATTCAGATTAATTAAAATAATAAATTTTCATTAACAAATCAAAAAAAAATATATTGTTGCAGTTATTTTTTGTTTTCTAATAAAGAATATCCAATATTTTATTGTTATACTGTTAACTGTTTTCCATCGACTATATTATATGGTAATTATTATTCAAATAAATATTAAATGTTTTAATTTTAAGTGAAATACAAATAGTTATAACAATATAAAAATCACTCAAACTTTGTGAATATATCAAGTTCCATTTCAGGTTTTGAATGAATCTTCAGGTTTTAAAGTCCCCAAAACTCATTGTATCTGTGTCTCTATGCATGTGTGTGATCTTTTCGTCAGTCAGTGTCATGTCTCCTTCTATATGATGAAGCCAAAAATCACACTGTTCAATGGTTCATAACAGCATTGTGATATAATTATTTCTTCATAAAAAAAGATTTTTTTCCTTGCTTATGTATTATTATATTCTTTTTTTATATATATATTTAAATATCTTTTACGATATATGTTTCACACTAATCTCCTATTAATATATATATTTTTAATATAATTAAATTAGTCGCCGCTCTGCCTTCCTGCAGGACTCTTCGCCTCCTGATGACGACGATGGTTGAAATATAGAAGTGAGTTATTCCTGTGTCTATCTGTGCGCTATTTTCTTTTTAATTGGTTTTTATTTATATATATTTTTAATTTTTTTCCAGTTTTCTTTGATTTCATTATAATTATCCAACTTGTATGATTTATCTGAATTTCCTGTCTATGTCTTCTCTTAACTCTATTACTTCAAGATCGTGCACAAGGGGCAGCACTGGTGGCTACCAGGTTGGTTCCTTGCTGTTACAGACGAACATGCTTGGTCTCCCTTTTTCTTTTCCCCTGAAGACGAATTGCCAGGAAATTTGAGTTTGTAAGTGTATTTCTTTGCTCTAACTGTTACTCTTCTTTGATTTTGAACTCGTCTATACATATATATGTACGAGAAAATGAACTGAAAGTGTAAAATACCAAAAACAATATACAAGGAAAAATGATAGAGCTCTATGGAAGAATATAACCATAACATCTGTGGCAATAATGTTAATACTACTTAATATAATTTTTGATAATGACTTCGTCGTATATTAAAATTATACATTAGATTACAAAACTGCGATATATACATTATTAAATTGAAATATAATATTACAGTATATAATATTTTTTCATTGTTGATATCAAATTATTTATAATTGCCCATCTCTTGTACAATGTGTATAGTTTAATAAATGCCTATTAATTATATATATTAAAAAAAATTGAAACCAAAACTACAGTAGTTAATTTACAAGGTAAAAATATTGTTTTTTTGTTTCTTTTTAAAAAACAATAGGTAATAAATTCTATGGTACAAAGAATAGTACTTTGTTAAATTATTTCAAAGCATGATATTTCATGAAGTCTCCCACAAATTATTCATCTTTTCTACTTCTAGGCAAGCGAATGGTGTTTTATTTTTCCTAGACCAGCACTATAGCTGGAAGTCTACTTAATATAAAATGAGGAGCGAAAAATAACACACATTTGAAAGAAATAGCTTATGCAAAAGAACTATACAAATATCATTGCTTTCCAGACATTATTATTTATGCTTGCATTCCTAAATTCAAAAGAATTTTTAATATTAGTATTAAAAAAAAGATGAAAAACTAGAAAAAAAATTTTAGAATTTTTTTCATAAAATCTAGCTGATTTTAGAAAAAGTTCTATTTAACACAATTAAATATTTGTTAAAATATATATAAAACAATAATAATGGTTGTTCAATAATAACAGTAATAGTTGCTTAAGGAGTAAGTTTTAGGCAATTATTCCCACTTTGCTCTGAATGTTTTTTTTTTCTTTATATTGTTTTAAGTATTACATTGATAATTTTTCTTTTAATATCCATAGAACAAGTTTTAATGATATTTGACATAATAATATATAAAATACTTTGGCAATTCCTTAAAATGTAGTTGAATCTCTAAAATGATCAGCAATCAATAGGAGTTTAAGGGAAATCAAAACGAAACTGAATTAGCAGAAACAGTTTAGAGACAACTGTCGGGGTCAGAGATCAGGGTTCCTCTTCACTTGCTTACCTTGGAAGATGAATGAACCGTCTTATACAGTAAGCTGATGTTTTGTTAGTTAATTTGTTTCGTATTTTACTAAAATTTAAGAACTACTTAATCATATCTTAACGAAAGTTACATGTATACAGTTGAACAATCAATATGCATATATTTAACCTTTTAGCTATGATGTGTGCACTCACGGACCAATAATTGTAAAGTGTTCCTCTGCTAGTAATATATGACATGATTGAAATAATAAAATTATAATATTCTACCAAATTAAATATTAAAATAAAATGTGTAAAATTTTTAACTTCGTTTAAACTGTACAAATACCCCAAGGATATTCTCCTATATAACCTACCTACAATCCCAATGCTGCCTAGATTTTATTAGTTACTTAATTTACCACTTCTTTATTTTTATTTATTATATTATTATATTAGTTATTATTATTTAGTAATAATAATAAATAACTAAATAATAATAACTAATATAATAATAAAATAAATAAAAAAAAGTGGTGGTAAATTAAGTAACTAATAAAATCTAGGCAGCATTGGGATAGTAGGTAGGTTATATAAACAGATAGGTAGGATTCATTAGATCAATTCGTGTTGAAGATGGGTGACACCCGAAAACGGTCCGACAGCTACGGCAGTAATGTACGAGGTAAGACGGTAGATTATATGTTTAATATAAATCTTACATATTAGTTGAAACTGAACAAGTGGAAAGGAGAATACTAGAACGGTGATCTGCTCTGAGACTGTTCATTAATGCTGTAGTTTTGGAATATAACATGCCATTATCAAAAGTAATGCTCCGTCAATTGCATAGCACGATAAACAAGATGTATTATGCACTTGTAAATTTCATCTTACATAAAATTAACATTGAATTTAAAGCAGAAAGTGTCAGAACACTTAAACTAAAAAGATCAGTCAGTTCTAGATTTACGACAGTTCTTCGTTCTTTTATCAAGAGAGAAATACATAAATGCTTAATGCTGAATATATTCAAAGTCTTTTTTTGATAAAATACTATTTGCATAATATACAATCCTGATGTAGAATTAATATCTATGATGAAAAATAAAAAAATATATAGCGCATTAAATGAAGAGTTTATTGTCACATTTTATAAGAGTATTTGTGTTTTTTTGTCTTTACTTATTTTGAATATAATTAATTAAACATGTTTTTGATTTGATACCTTTCTAGAAGGTTTGATACTTTTCAGTTATTAAACTAGGTATGTTTTACAAAAATCTTCTGACAGCCCTGATTCTCAGTAACCTATCTTCATTGAAATATCAATTAAAAAAAAAAATCAAAGATGCAGGGATGCCCTTATTCTATAAAAAAACAGAAAAAAATGAATTGAAAAATAGAAGCGAGATATATTGACCAAAATGACGGTAATATACGATGATTTGTTATTGGTGGATGAATTGACTACATGTCTGCTTTTCCAGTCAATTAATCATTAGACAATGACAACTACTCATTGTAAATTTGAAAGAGAAGTACTATTTTTAAAATTTCGTTTAAAAAATGAAACAAATTTCTGGATTCTATTATTTAATTTAAATGCTGGTGTATATAAAGACGATTGAACAATTAAATAGAATAAGATAACCCAAAAAAGGAGATAAAGCATCTTAATTATATATTTGAAATCAGTCATTACCAGAATGGTAACTATTAGTGCCGTTCTTGGAGCAAAATTTGAGGTTCAACTATTATTTGACACCCATTTTAATTATAAGCGAGTTACATTACCTGCTGATTTAACATTGAGGAGACCTTAAATTTTGACTCGTGTATATTTAGAGTAGGGATCTTTAACGAGTAACTGACATCGTATAGGCTCGAGACCGACGGTATAACGTCCTCTCCAAGAGACGACGTACTCAGATTTATTCACCTCCTGCATGAATAAATCGATAGTTATAGTGGGTTTTGAACCCCGAATCTACAAGCGAAGAGGCTAGGACGTTCTAAACTGTGCTAATATGACCCCCTCTATTCACAAATTTAAACTGATGATTAATTATGGCAATTAT
Source organism: Hermatobates lingyangjiaoensis (assembly GCA_026182355.1). NCBI lineage: Eukaryota > Metazoa > Arthropoda > Insecta > Hemiptera > Hermatobatidae > Hermatobates > Hermatobates lingyangjiaoensis. The sequence goes on from JAPFBL010000296.1 coordinate 360,540, forward strand.
ATGTTTTTTTTAATTTTGATAAGATATTTAATTTTTTTAAACCTAAATGAGGTACACTCTAAATAATATTTGTTTAAACTATTTCTCTTAAAAAAAAAACTTTTGAAAACTAAAGGACTCATTTAAAGTTAACATACTGCGTAATTACCATTTGAAGTAAAGATAAATGTTAAGCACTTACTGAGTTGTGCCGGAATGTTCTCAAGGCAAGTAGTTTATTTAGCAAGGTCATTTATCCTACCAGACTGTCTTTGGAATTAACTTGAAGTCATAGAATGAGGCAGGTAAGATGGAGAAGTGTCTAGTTAGGCTTTCGGTTTCCTCCTTTAGACCATAAATTCTTAACAGAAACATACAGTGCAATGTTTTCCTATAGTAGTAACATAAATCAATTGCTTAGTGATCAATAGTTTAAATACTCTCTAATTTCTCTTAATATATTTCGTTTAAATGTGCAAACAAAATATGAAAATTTTTTTAAGGAAAATTATGGGTGTGATACAACTCTCAAACCTAGAAACCTAAGAACACCAAATGAAAGATTGCAACGTTATTAAAAATCACTCTCGTACATAGAATAATATTAGCAATATTATTATTATTTCATTAATTTAACTCCTGCATTATTTGGTTGTATACTCTCAACAACCGATTCAAACATCCCACATTTTTTTTAACCTTCCTAGCATCCCTAAATATAGCTTTTAAGCTGATATGAATGACGTCATCTGAAATTAATTCAGATAAAAAACGAGTATTGGTATTAATGGTTATAATTAAACCAATTTTAATAATCCAATACTAATAAAAATTGAAATAAATGTATATAAATTTTACGAAAAATATTTTTAAATATAAATATAAAGTAGAAAAATATGGAATTAGTTTAGTTAGGTGAATTAGCAATTACAGTAAGACAATCGCGATACGAGTATTTTCATTCTGAAATTAAATGGATAAACAAGCAAAAGTCTCCACACAAATGAAGTTTTATTCAACAGCAACAACGCGTTTCGAACACTTTGTGTTAATCATCGGGAAGACACCAAGGAAGTGGTGCTGACGGGTTGGTCCAGTGAAAACAACCTGATGATGAATACAAAGTGTTCGAAACGCGTTGTTACTGTTGAATAAAACTTCATTTGTGTTGAGACTTTTGTTTTTTTATCCATCAGAATGAGTAAATACCACACAATTACGGATTGCACAACTAATGAATATATTTAATTTATACTACAATGGATTTTTAATATATAATTTTTTTTTCAAATAATTTAATATTTCTGTTGTTAGTTCCAGAGATTTTATGAACTGTTGCTTGATTATGATTATGATTTGTTTGTCAAATGATGGAATTACCTATTTATTGAAATGGATCCTTAAGTCAACTTGACAATTTTTAATATGCTAGGATAATCTTCTTTTTTTTTCAAACTTCTCAATGTTTGATTTAAGATTTTGCAGAAAGTTTGTTCTGTAAAAAAAAAAATGACTGACTTTGGGAAGTCTAACTTGAGTTTGAAGATTAAAACGTGGAGAGTAGGCCATTAGGTGAGGAGGTAATCCTGGGACAGTGCACATAGTCTGGATTAAAGCTCGACATGACTTTTCCATCAACTCGTCTAATATCTTTTTCCTAGTTATCAACGTTTGATGTCAATAAAATAATTATTTTATCAATGAGTAAGCTCAAAAATGTTCATTTGGTTTGCAAAAAAAAATTTAAGTTCTTATTTTTTTAATTGTCAAAATAACATGAGACCAACAAAAATTAATATCATTATTTATTTATATAAATATCAATATCTGAAGTATATTTCTTTCTCATAAAATGAAATGTGTGAATAAAATTTTTTTAAAGTTTATAAGTCAGGTTTTTTTTTTAAAAAAAAACGAAAGTTATTACGAATTCCTTTGTTGTTTCCGAAAAGGGCTCTCATCCAAGGAAGGTCCCTTTTTTAATTCAATTTAAAGTTAATAATAATAATTTGCATACATTATAAAATTTACCCTTCAATGACGGAGAGTATTATTTTTATGATAAGTAAAATGAACTTATGGGGGGTCAGGCTAGCTCAGTGGTTACGTGCTCTCCTCTGATCTGATAGGACCGAGGTTCAATCCCCACCTGGCCCTCGTGTTATTCACGCGGGAGGTGAATAAATCTGAGCACGTCGTCCACTCGGAGAAGGACGTTAAACTGTCGGTCCCGAGCCTGTACGTTGTCAGGTACTCGTTAAAGATCCCTACTCTAAATAAAATGAGTTAGGCAAAATTTAGGACTCCCACTGTAGAATCAATCTTCATTGTGTGGTATCACAGAGAGCCAATGCTCGGCCTAAGAGTGTTCCCTTGTGGAACTGCCACTGCAACCTAACCTAACCTAAAATGAACTTATGTTCATTATCATAATGTTTATCATAATGTTTGTTTTAGTGATATAGAAAGTTATTGACAATTTATAATCCTTTTCAATCATTTTTGTTTAATCTGTGCTTGTCTACAACAATGCTATTATTTTGTTTATAATTACCTAATAAAAATTTATAATCTCATGTCAAAAATAAGCCAAGTATATACATAAAAATATTTTCAAAAACAATCGGTTTTCAACCTTCAGGTTACATCTATAATAGAAAATAAACTTCCTTATAAAAGTATTTTAAAATGAAGTAAAGTTAAGTGAATATGAACATCTATCAAATGTAGTTTTTGTTTTCTATACACTAAATATATTATAGCCATCTAAGAAAAAATTCGATCTCGAGAGTTTGACAGGTTTACATGTTTCTAGTTTTCCAAAGTCCATTTTTGATGTTTCTTCAAAAATTATTTAAAAAAAAGTATTACTATATTTATTTATATTTAAAATAGACATCCATGAGCTAGCCTTGTCTTCAAAAATGTATTATTATATGAGTTTTCTGAATGTTAATATTTGTTATATTCTTTTATATTATACTGTTTAGAGTCGATAGAAAATATGAACTCTTTTAATGAAGTATTTACCTTTTGAAAAACAATCTATTTTCTACTTATGTCCTTTAAGTTATATCTATAACTGAAAAGAAATTTTCTTGTAAAAGTATTTTAAAATGAAGTAATTTTATGTAAATATGAACATCCTTTAATTGTAGTGCTTTTCTCAGGTAAATTTAAAACATAAACTAATACCACAAGAGTAATTTATTCAATGAAATCTCTAAATAACCTTCCAATAAGTAAGTTATGTTACTTCGAAGTTATTTTGTCATTTGATAACTAAACTTATTAAAGACATGCAAAATTTGATATTGTTTTTGTCACACAAAATTAGTGTTACAGGCCATGGAGGTTAGAGTAAATCTCTAAACGATTAAACTCGCAATTTTGGTTGATACGGAGTCTAACATAGTGGAAGAAGACCTACGTACAATAATTCACATATATGTGCTTCGTATTCTTTAACTGAACTGCTACTATCTCATGAAATCAACATTTATATTGCATCCTCTATTTATGCAGATATTTATTATAAAATAAAAATTCATCTGTTTAATACATACATGCATTCCTAGCAAAACCTTACAATTACCAAGAAGACAGAGGAGTGGGCCTTGTTTGATTTTACTGGTGGTAACTTCCGGCCTCAAGTTCCAGAGTATCTCTGGTGAAAATCTAGTCAATATATCTTCCATGGGTTCAGATAAAATAAAGACATTTGGTTTGTACAATATGTAAGATAGAAATGTTAAAGCCTATTCTCTCTAAGATAAAGGTTCTAGACTTCAATATCAGGTGTTGGTGAAAGAACCTTCCCATAAGAAATATCAGTAAGAGAATGACCAAATTTAATCAAACTCCCCCAGTTTAGAACTAACCTAGTAGTATTACTTTTTCATTGAAATTGATACCAAATTATAAATTGCCTATATTCGAAAAACTTGACCTAACTAATAATGTCCATACTTCCTCCAAATTCACTTTGAACTGCCACATTATTGACCATAGTCTTATTTTTACAAAAACTTTTCACAATAAACTCGTGAAATAAAAGTTAATGTTCAAACTACAGTGGGAAGTTAGAAATGTTGCTAAGATTATTCAACCAAAACCAATGGACTTCGTCAGTCTTATTACAGGAAATTACAGGAAACTCTGAGGAAGCCCAGGTGTTTTAGTTGAAAGATCATAGTCAGATTTCTAATCTTTTTGACTTACCGTAGACCTCGAATACACTCATAGACAATTTGAACTATTTGTTTTTTGAACAAATTGCCCTTTTTTTTTGGCAATTTATTTAATAAGTTTGAATTACATGAACTCTTAATTGCAATTACTTTTATTTTATCAAGGTTTTAATTGAAGATATATATTTCGTAAGTAATGTTAATAGTCCATCTATCATATAACGGAATGTTGAAAATGTTTGCTTTAGAGGATGAATGGATACTTTAAGTTTTGTTATACAGTCGTGGTTGTTTTTCTATATATTTTAAAATTAAGACTACTTTTCAAAATTTTTTGGAGGATGGTGGCATATAACAAAAGTGGTGCAACGAATCAACGTGTACTAATTCTAATTTTCATATATATGATTTCTGGTGTAATGGAAAACCCAACGATTTTGAGAGATATTGAAGCACAAGAGAGGTCATTTTTTTGTTTTTTATGAAAAATGGCTCCTAATTTTAAGCTATTTTTTCTTAAAAAAAATTTATTAGGTATTTTCTTTATACGAAAAATTTTCAAACACATTAGATAACCTTTTGAATATGTTTATATTACAATAAAATTTACGCAAAAGGTGTAAAATATTACTTGTAATATTGTTTTTAAATAACCACCATTTGGTTTAGTATGTATTTATGTTTTTCGTATATAAGCATCTTTATACGTAAAAATATACCCATCAAATAAAGGTAATCAACAGAATCTATTTAACAAAGTTTTGGATAACGAAACAGAAAACTGTTAAAGTTTTAAAGCAATCAGTCTGGGCTGTCTCTTGAATATTGCAGAAGCTTTTGATAACATGCCTTCAAATAAAATGGAAAATTTATTAAGGAATGAAATACAAGAATCAAGTGAAATAATAATTAATTTAAGTATAGAATCTTCAAGAACTTTAATTTACTAATCTAAATAAATAAATTTAGATAAGAGACTAGTATCAAGGAGGTGCGTTATGGCCCTAACATTGTGGTTACTAGTTAATAACCTACTAATACTTTATATAATAAAGGTATTAATACACCATTGTAATACCAACTAATACTTTATATAATAAAGGTATTAATACATCATTGTATAACCTACTAATACTTTATATAATAAAGGTATTAATACATCATTGTGTAACCTACTAATACTTTATATAATAAAGGTATTAATACATCATTGAATAACCTACTAATACTTTATATAATAAAGGTATTAATACATCATTGTAAAACCTACTAATACTTTATATAATAAAGGTATTAATACATCATTGTAAAACCTACTAATACTTTATATAATAAAGGTATTAATACATCATTGTGTAACCTACTAATACTTTATATAATAAAGGTATTAATACATCATTGTAAAACCTACTAATACTTTATATAATAAAGGTATTAATACATCATTGTGTAACCTACTAATACTTTATATAATAAAGGTATTAATACATCATTGTAAAACCTACTAATACTTTATATAATAAAGGTATTAATACATCATTGAATAACCTACTAATACTTTATATAATAAAGGTATTAATACATCATTGTGTAACCTACTAATACTTTATATAATAAAGGTATTAATACATCATTGTGTAACCTACTAATACTTTATATAATAAAGGTAATTATACATCATTGTGTAACCTACTAATACTTTATATAATAAAGGTATTAACACATCATTGTATAACCTACTAATACTTTATATAATAAAGGTATTAATACATCATTGTAAAACCTACTAATACTTTATATAATAAAGGTATTAATACATCATTGAATAACCTACTAATACTTTATATAATAAAGGTATTAATACATCATTGTGTAACCTACTAATACTTTATATAATAAAGGTATTAATACATCATTGTGTAACCTACTAATACTTTATATAATAAAGGTATTAATACATCATTGTAAAACCTACTAATACTTTATATAATAAAGGTATTAATACATCATTGAATAACCTACTAATACTTTATATAATAAAGGTATTAATACATCATTGTGTAACCTACTAATACTTTATATAATAAAGGTAATTATACATCATTGTGTAACCTACTAATACTTTATATAATAAAGGTATTAATACATCATTGTGTAACCTACTAATACTTTATATAATAAAGGTATTAATACATCATTGTAAAACCTACTAATACTTTATATAATAAAGGTATTAACACATCATTGTATAACCTACTAATACTTTATATAATAAAGGTATTAATACATCATTGTATAACCTACTAATACTTTATATAATAAAGGTAATTATACATCATTGTGTAACCTACTAATACTTTATATAATAAAGGTAATTATACATCATTGTGTAACCTACTAATACTTTATATAATAAAGGTATTAATACATCATTGTGTAACCTACTAATACTTTATATAATAAAGGTATTAATACATCATTGTAAAACCTACTAATACTTTATATAATAAAGGTATTAATACATCATTGAATAACCTACTAATACTTTATATAATAAAGGTATTAATACATCATTGTGTAACCTACTAATACTTTATATAATAAAGGTAATTATACATCATTGTAAAACCTACTAATACTTTATATAATAAAGGTATTAATACATCATTGTGTAACCTACTAATACTTTATATAATAAAGGTATTAATACATCATTGTATAACCTACTAATACTTTATATAATAAAGGTATTAATACATCATTGTAAAACCTACTAATACTTTATATAATAAAGGTATTAACACATCATTGTATAACCTACTAATACTTTATATAATAAAGGTATTAATACATCATTGTATAACCTACTAATACTTTATATAATAAAGGTATTAACACATCATTGTATAACCTACTAATACTTTATATAATAAAGGTATTAATACATCATTGTATAACCTACTAATACTTTATATAATAAAGGTATTAACACATCATTGTATAACCTACTAATACTTTATATAATAAAGGTATTAACACATCATTGTATAACCTACTAATACTTTATATAATAAAGGTATTAATACATCATTGTATAACCTACTAATACTTTATATAATAAAGGTATTAACACATCATTGTATAACCTACTAATACTTTATATAATAAAGGTATTAACACATCATTGTAAAACCTACTAATACTTTATATAATAAAGGTATTAACACATCATTGTGTAACCTACTAATACTTTATATAATAAAGGTATTAACACATCATTGTATAACCTACTAATACTTTATATAATAAAGGTATTAATACATCATTGTATAACCTACTAATACTTTATATAATAAAGGTATTAACACATCATTGTGTAACCTACTAATACTTTATATAATAAAGGTATTAATACATCATTGTAAAACCTACTAATACTTTATATAATAAAGGTATTAACACATCATTGTATAACCTACTAATACTTTATATAATAAAGGTATTAATACATCATTGTATAACCTACTAATACTTTATATAATAAAGGTATTAACACATCATTGTATAACCTACTAATACTTTATATAATAAAGGTATTAACACATCATTGTATAACCTACTAATACTTTATATAATAAAGGTATTAATACATCATTGTATAACCTACTAATACTTTATATAATAAAGGTATTAACACATCATTGTATAACCTACTAATACTTTATATAATAAAGGTATTAATACATCATTGTATAACCTACTAATACTTTATATAATAAAGGTATTAATACATCATTGTATAACCTACTAATACTTTATATAATAAAGGTATTAATACATCATTGTGTAACCTACTAATACTTTATATAATAAAGGTATTAATACATCATTGTATAACCTACTAATACTTTATATAATAAAGGTATTAATACATCATTGTATAACCTACTAATACTTTATATAATAAAGGTATTAATACATCATTGTGTAACCTACTAATACTTTATATAAAAAAGGTATTAATACATCATTGTATAACCTACTAATACTTTATATAATAAAGGTATTAACACATCATTGTATAACCTACTAATACTTTATATAATAAAGGTATTAATACATCATTGTAAAACCTACTAATACTTTATATAATAAAGGTAATTAATACATCATTGTGTAACCTACTAATACTTTATATAATAAAAGTATTAATGCATCATTGTATAACCTACTAATACTTTATATAATAAAGGTATTAACACATCATTGTATAACCTACTAATACTTTATATAATAAAGGTATTAATACATCATTGTATAACCTACTAATACTTTATATAATAAAGGTATTAATACATCATTGTATAACCTACTAATACTTTATATAATAAAGGTATTAACACATCATTGTATAACCTACTAATACTTTATATAGTAAAGGTATTAATACATCATTGTATAACCTACTAATACTTTATATAATAAAGGTATTAATACATCATTGTAAAACCTACTAATACTTTATATAATAAAGGTATTAATACATCATTGTGTAACCTACTAATTCTTTATATAATAAAGGTATTAATACATCATTGTGTAACCTACTAATACTTTATATAATAAAAGTATTAATACATCATTGTATAACCTACTAATACTTTATATAATAAAGGTATTAATACATCATTGTATAACCTACTAATACTTTATATATAAAGGTATTAATACATCATTGTAAAACCTACTAATACTTTATATAATAAAGGTATTAATACATCATTGTGTAACCTACTAATTCTTTATATAATAAAGGTATTAATACATCATTGTGTAACCTACTAATACTTTATATAATAAAAGTATTAATACATCATTGTATAACCTACTAATACTTTATATAATAAAAGTATTAATACATCATTGTATAACCTACTAATACTTTATATAGTAAAGGTATTAATACATCATTGTATAACCTACTAATACTTTATATAATAAAGGTATTAATACATCATTGTATAACCTACTAATACTTTATATAATAAAGGTATTAATACATCATTGTGTAACCTACTAATTCTTTATATAATAAAGGTATTAATACATCATTGTGTAACCTACTAATACTTTATATAATAAAAGTATTAATACATCATTGTATAGCCTACTAATACTTTATATAATAAAGGTATTAATACATCATTGTGTAACCTACTAATGCTTTATATAATAAAGGTATTAATACATCATTGTGTAACCTACTAATGCTTTATATAATAAAAGTATTAATACATCATTGTATAACCTACTAATACTTAAATAAGGTTAATACATCATTGTGTAACCTACTAATACTTTATATAATAAAGGTATTAATACATCATTGTATAACCTAACTCAAAATATTACCTAACTCAAGTGTATTTAGAGTAGGGATCATTAACGAGTACCTGACATCGTACAGACACGGAACCGACAGTTTAACTTCCTTCTCCGAGGGACGACGTGCTCGGATTTATTCACCTCCTGCATGAATAAATCGAGGGCCAGGTGGGGATCGAACCCCGGTCCTATCAGATCAGAGGTGAGCACGTAACCACTGAGCTAGCCTGACCCCCTATGTGATGTAGATAAGATAAATGACCATTGTGTTTGGGTTCTATCCCTGAGGATGTCTTAAAAAGACATCCTGAAGATTAAAATAAAGTCGAAACGTTGGCAAAAATGTGATTTCAAATAATTAGCCCTGACCAAATTCCGATAAGAAGAAAACTATTTATAACGACTATATATAATTAATATTAAACACATAATATACCGTCTTACCTCGTACACTGCTGCTTTAGCTCAGTAGGAATGTAGAAATATTCTTCCTGATTCTTAGATCAGTTCTTGTTGAAGAAGGGTGACACCCGAAAACGGTCCAAGAGCTATAGCAGCAGTGTACGAGGTAAGACGGTATATTATATTAATAATACTAACCTCTGTGATAATGACGAAATGCACAGATTATATATAAAATGTCTTTTCTGAGCGTCAGCATGTACAATATGAACTCTTGTAAACACCTGTTCCAATAACCCACATTCAAACTTTGAAACTTAAATCTACCAGAAAACATTCTCGAACTATAGTATTAACAATAACGGATATATGCCTATTGGGCTGTTTGAATGACCATAATAAATTCATACATTGAAAAGCATTATACTTTTCTGAGATATTCAATTATTACTGAAATGTTTTTTTTAAAAGCAGTACCATTGCCAGTCACTTAGTTTGTTTATATTAATTAATTTGAAATATATATCATACGTTTTCATAATTACAGTGTAATTAATCAACAAACAAATACATTAGCAGTATTTGAGAATATTTTGCATGTTTATTATGACGTTGCAAACTTTGACAATCTGCATAAAGTTAACATTATTCTAAACCAGAGTTTTCCAAACTTTTTTTTTAATTCTAGTCCCCCAGAGAGCAGTCTTATCATTTATGCAACCCATGTGACCTATAAAACACAATTATGCACATGTAAATTTTTGAAATAAAATATTTTTTCTAAGTAAATAAAATAGGAAATAATGAAATAATTGTATCATACTTATAAAAAAAATATAAACCTTACAAAATAGAAATAATTACTTCCATAGTATACATTCAGATATTTCTTATAAATTAACAATAAAAACAATCGATATGTAATATAACTACAACACTGGTCAATGAAATTTTTTTTTAATATTTAATTCTAAAGGCGAAAGGATAAGAAACTTATGTTTCATACGTCAATATCATTATTTGAATATTTTGGCAGTAAGCTTTCTAAGTCATTAATATAGTTTTTGTTATCCAAACAAATAAGAGAAAAGATTACGGAGAACAAAAATAAATCTGACGTCTATATTTTATCTTGTCTTCAGCAGAAGGAAAAGTTCTCTGCTCTCCTGAAACACAGAGACTAAGCACATCGCCGTCCATGCTAACTCCCATAGACTCAGATTAGCCAGTCCGACAAATGGAATACGCATAGATACTGTTTGTCAGGAGAACAGATCTTTATTTCTTCTTATAGTTACAAGATCGAAACATTGAAGTGAGTTTTTTCTCGTTTCTCTGTACTCATTTCTCTTAATTATTGTTACATATAGGGTGTCCCAAAAATTTTTATTTGAACTTTCTGCAACAGTTAATCATGACAAGATAAAATTTTGAAGAAATAGAATTTTCCTTTTAGTTTGATAGAGCACCCCTATACTACCATCGCGAAATTATATTCTTTCTGGATGTGACTTTGCAAAACAGGTTGGTTGGCAACATTGAAAACAAATTTACAAAAAATTGAAAGCAACCATTGAACATGAATGCATGGAAATACCAACGAACTTGTTTAATTATGTGTGAAATGCAATCGCGTGGCGTTACAGGGGGTATCTAACCCAGAACAGAGAGTGATAAACGATAGAATGATAATTTTAGATTCCTTTACATATAGAAAAATAAAACAAGAATAAGAATTACCTGGTTTACAATTATTTAATTTGTGTATACATCTTTTTGGGATACCCGTACATATACTATGTAGAGTGTATATACTACATAGTATATGTACATATACTATTATACTAGTGTAGCCTTTAAAAGTTTCTCCACACTTTTTTGTATTCGTATATGTATCACGCATACATATTACCTGTATTCGTTCAATTAATGGTATAAATTATTTAAACAATTTAAAAAGGTGAATAACGTTTAGTTCTTTTTCGTTAGATTATTTTTTATCTTAATATTCTCACAAAATTAAAATGATTAAATTAAAATTGATATTATTCTTAACATCCTAATATTAATGCTATATTATTAATAAAGAAGTTAATACTTAATTTTATTGTAAGAATAAATGTAAGAGTTATATTTAATAGTATTAATATTAAAACTATAATATACCGTCTTACCTCGTACACTGCTGATGTAGCTCTTGAACCGGTTTCGGGTGTCACCCATCTTCAAAAAGATCTCATAATATTCTTCCTGATCCTTAGATCAGTTCCTGTTGAAGATTAAGTTCTTGTTCAACAGCAGTGTACCAGGTAAGACGGTATATTATAGTTTTAATATTAATAATACTAACCTCTGTGGTAAAGACGAAATGCATGAATATATTTAATAGGTTAAAAAACCATATTATCTGCTTTAAATAATCTTGTGGGTATTGTTCTGATAAACACAGTTTTTTTTTCCAATGCTCATTCTAAAACATTAACACCTTAAATGTTTTATTCAATTTGAGAAGTTGAACAACATTATTAATATTAAACATGGGTGAGCCATGTTCTGAAGCTATCAACTTCAAGTGGTGTTTAAGACACAACTCATAGTTTTTTTATCACTGCTTCACTTTAGTCATCGAGTGTAAACCAACATATGAAAATGACTATAACTCTTGACCACCTCGAGAAAAAAAAAGAAGTATTAAAATAATCTGACAAAGTATCAAGTCATACTCAAATTAAAACACTTAGTAAACTTTTAACACAGGAACTAGAACTTCTTCTGGAATTTACTCATTGGAATTAATCATTGGAACATCTGAGGTAAAGCATCTCATAAATAGTGCCTTTTAAGTGTATGTAAATAAATTACCATTTAAATTTTAACATAAATATTAAAATGGCCATTTTTTTTTCATAATAATACAGAGGCATAGATTCTTGATTTAATAAAAGAAGGATCCAATCAAATATTTATAATTTTATTTCATTTAAAAGGAGAAAAATTATAAATTCTCTAATGTAATGATAAAAAAAAAATACATTCAGTTCAGTTTTAATTCGCTCCAGAAATATTCGATATTTCCAATAGAATATTAAAATGATTCTGTTTTAACCATAATATAAAAATATGCTCACAATTTGAAAATTAAACTTTTGATATAATATTAGAGAAATTTTTGATATGTATTAGAGAAATTTATGAAATATTTCAATGGAAAATACATCTGCAAATAATTTCGATAAATATTTGCTGCCTGCTTAGTGATTTCAAAAAAGAAACAAATGGTGAAAATTATTAAATATTAAAGGTTTACTGAAATGGTTATAATAAAGATTTACTTATTGTTAAAAATTGTACAGATATGGATAAACTTTTTATTCTTTCATTCCTGGTATTTTACGTATTTTGGGCTTCAATGTTTTTGCACAATACAGAATTTGTATTAAATATTCTCTCATAAAGACATTTGTATGAATTATATTTATTTCACTGTTACTAATTCAAAAGAATAATATTCCATTATTAAATTTAAATTAAAGTAGCGTATTTTGTATATTATTAAATCACTAATACTGTATTTTAAAATTACTGATTCAATAAGCAGTCAATTAAATATTATAATCAAAATGTAGACAGGTAGGCTCAGAAATGATCTTAAATTAATTGATAACAACCAATAGTACCTAGACCTTTGTAGCATGAAAACAAAAATCACAACATTAATGCTAATTAAACCATTTGTGAATAAGCATTTGATAAGATCTGGATTTAAAAAAACATTAACATGATCAATTTTTTTATTACGTTCCATAGTTTAGATTTTTTTTTTTAATAAATGAAGCATTTAATTCAATATAATAATTCGAATAGATAAAATTATTTGATATTCTGTCTTATTTAATAATTAATATTGGGTAACTTATACTAGTGTATTTATTTTATAAATAAATCTATTTAAATCTTATTTATAAAACTCACTAACGTTGAAAGAAAAGTTTTGGGCTTTTTCTAAATGATACAGACGTCTGTTCATTCACAAACAAATGCGTTTATGATATCATAAATTTTAATAATTCCCTACTGCCTCACTTAGTCATTTTTTTTATGTGGACTAGCATACGGGTATGTTCCTGCTAACTCTTCTCTAATGACACATAGCTTAAGTCAAACCCGATGACACTTAGGGTTTGTCGGTTTTTAAAAACCGGTTTTTTGGAGAAAATTATGAAATTTGAAAACCGGTTTTCTAGTAGAAAATATCGGCTTTCAATGTATGGATAGCACTTTAAAAAATCTGGAGTGCCCTACACTCTACTTTACTATAAGTAACAATGTCAAATTTCTTGAGTATATAAAACATAACGTCTCATTTAAGCATAACGTAAACATCTAAATGGGATATAATTATTAGCCTATCATTCCTGAGGTAATACAGATAGTGATTGAAGGACATATCATTTTATAAACTTATTTTTGTACATCACAAATAATTTATTATTTGCAAATAATTTCATTAGTATAACTACAGCAGTAATAACATTTTTGAAAAACCAAAGTGAACATTTCTTGAAACGATTTATTCTCCTACGAATTGCTTTCGTTCAAAAAGCCAGTAGATTTCTTACATCGTTTACTTGACATCCTTCTACATTGAATATTAAAGTAAAATTTTTAAATTTAAAACAGGAAAATACCCATTTTTTCTCTGAAAAACATCTTTAACTGCGAAGAAAATGTTGTTTTAAGATGATTTGTTAATTAAAGATGTACGATAATTACATTTATTAATCTCTAAACGAAAGATTCAGATTATAAATTATCATTTACATTTTTGGTCTTTTATAGAATTATCATACTGGGAATTTTAATCTTTAAAATAATAATAATAATAATAAGCTTGTTAGTATTTAATAAGATCATTTTCCTTCCCCTTTGTCAAATAACATATATAGGATTTTTTTCTGAGTGAGTGTTATCATTTTCCTGCACAATATTATTCCTCTTACATCTCATATAATTCAATAAACAATTTAAACTGTTCCTTTATAAAATAAATTTTATCTCAGTGGATTCGCTCAAAAAATTTCTAAGTCAATGTAAACAATGTAAAAAAATACAAAAAATTCGACAAGTATAGCAGGTGATCTCTTAGTCTAGGGTAAACAAAGAGTTTTTATATCGTTATTGCTCTTTCCCGTAATTGAAACTTCATGATTTTTTTTTATGAATTGCTAATTTTTTGTTCCATTTTTGGTCAAATTTTCATTATTTTTTAATCAGCCGTTTAGCGTCAAAAAAACATTTTCTGAAAACAGAAATCGTACTGTAACGCTCCATTAGCGAACGTAATTTTAAAAAAAAAATATCTCATCTCATTCTACACATAATGTTCTATTTATAGGCATAGTTTCATTTTTGTCCGTCAAACAGTATGGCTTGTATCGCTCTCACAAGGTTTGAGATTGAATTAAAATACAAAATTATTACATTTTATTGAAAAAAAAATATTTCCTGTTGTTTTAAAATTCTGAATATATTTTTCGTTTGTTTGATTTGTAACCTCAAAGATAATGTCAAAATTTCAAAACTCTAGGGTTATCAGTTTAGGAGAAATAAATGTTTAAAAAAAAACGGTTTTTGGCAAAAAAAGTGACTTTCCCATCATGCATAATTCTTCCCAAACAATAGGGATCTTCGTCTTTATGAGGCCCATTTTTGTGTAAAATATCAACTTAATCCATCAAAGATTCTGGACCGTAGCGTGGTAACAAGCAATGCTAACACACACACCCACCCACCCACACACGCACCCACACACGCACCCACACACACACAGACATCATCGTAAAAACGTCATAAAACGACTTCTGGGACCTCAAAACATGTAATTCCGTCAAAATCTCGAGATCGAATTTTTTCACGATCACTATACTTTACTTATAGTAAAGTAAAAAATTTTAAAATGACAAATGTAGCCAAATGTACAAGATTGATGAACACACTGTTGCAAGCGGTTTGGTTCTTGGAATCATATCGGTCCGATTTAATAATATAGTTATTATAAATATAATATAGTTATAAAACAATATGGTTAATAATATAGTTATTATAAAAAGATGAAGATATACTGTTTTCATTTATTCGAACCCTTTGCTCAATAACTCCTTTCACTGTTATAAAAATATTTACATCCTTACATGTGAAAATTATACATAAACAATGAATAACTGTTTTTAAAGTTATTTCTTCTTGTTCAACTCTTATTTCTTTGTTCTACTAAATTGCATAAAAAATTTTACTATCAATAAAATTGAACAGTAAATAATTTCAGTCAAAAACTGCTTTTAATCACTCTAAATTATCTGTTAAAATTTTTTGTTCGAATTACAGAATATTCGAGCAAAAAAATTGTATTATAAAAATTCGAAACCGGTTAAAACCGGTTTTCTAAAATGTCGGATTTTGTATAAACCCTGCATATGCTGTCTAGCTGTCACTAATATATTCCTAGTGATAGAATCTTCAGTACAGATATATGATAATCCATATAGAATTCTACAAATTTTCAGTTTCATAATTTTTATTTTTATTCCGATTTAAATAATAACACATTATTTCCAGTTAGTATTTTAAATAGTTTCTATGAATACGAAAATGAATTAAAACGAAGTTTTTTATTCTATATCTTATGTGTAATAAAATGTAAATTAAATTAAATATTAAGTATTAAATTATTTATCAAGTATTAAAATATTTATTAAGTATTAACATGTTAAATTTAGTAATCTCTAAAAAGAAAAAAAATTTTATTACAAAAAGATTTCACATAAACGCGTGAAATAACAATCAATGATCAAACCACAATATGGAATGGGAAAACAAGGCTAAGATCTTTCAACTGTAACAAGCGGTCTTCGTCAGAGTCAAAAACCCAACTGAAACACTAGATGCACGACACATCTAGTGAGGGGTTGAGAAGAGTGGGATTGTTTCAGTTGTGTTTTTGACTCTGACGAAGACCACTTGTTACGGTTGAAAGATCTTAGTCTTGTTTTCTCATTTCATATTGTGGTTTGAACATTGAATTTTTTTTATTATGTTTAATAAAAAATCAATATAATTGAACTTCCGAAAAAAAATGATATGATTCATTCAAAAATTAATTAGAATGAATCTAAAAGTTTTTCTTACACTTCTATACAAATAAGTATGTAATTTTTAAAAAAAAATTGTTGCAAAAATTAAGTTTACATTATTTCAAAAGAAAAATGACTATATTTTAATGTTTAAAATATCTTTAGTTCATCATTATGACATTGTTATTATTATTAAACTTATCTTGTAGATGTAGCAAGTAATGGTACGCTTTGTTACAATAAAGAAAAACAAAAGTAAGTAAATGACTTTATTCTAACTAAACTTACTAATTAGAACATAAGCAATTTGTAAGTTTAATTAGTTTCAAGATTACTTGAAGTTTAGTTAGTAAATTTTCCGTTCTTATTATTTAAAATAATTTGAGATAACAAGTTATAAATTAAAAATAACTATTTTAATTTAATAATTGTTTCTAATGAAACGTCTTATACATGTTTTAAACAAAGTAAGGTATAAAAGTCATAGTAGAATGCACATTTCTTGTCATATTAACATACGTCTGAATATTTAATTTAAAGATTTGGTGAAAAAAAAAACAATTTAAATATAAAATTATTCTAGCACATTTCTATTTCTCAGCCAGCCATTAAAATCCTACTTGATAATTCTTATAGAATTTTGACATTTTGTTTCCAACAGGCCGTCCCAGATTAGCCAGGTAGGGAGTTCAACCATCCTACTTTAATTCTTCGAAATTCTCCCTCATTCAAGAGTGATGCCATTTCTGTTCAAATCCACCTTGTATATATAAACTTACTGACACACTATTATGCTTATTATTGTCCTATTGACGAATATAGTACGTTCAAAATATCTCGACTAGTTCAAAATATTCAGAATAGAATATAATAGAGTCAACAGGTTTACGAATGCAAAGCTACGCCATATCAATTACTTCAAACAGGTATTTCAGAAAAAAATTTAAACAAATATGCATTTTCTGAAAAGAAATTGCAAACTATATCACTAGATATTAGAAAAACAAACAGAAATACTAAGCGTTTAATGATCAAAGCGTCTAGTTTCTTTCAACTGAAAAGAAGTAAGTAGAACGGAAATGCGTGGTAGTCTTACTTCAAGGAATAACTACTTTGTTGTAACAGTAGACTATGTATGACTCAGTCTAGAGCTAAATTGGGCATTTATTTAAATACTATAAATTTATTCTATAGAAATTAATAGTTATGTATAATAAATATTTCACAGTTATTCACAGAATTGAAATTTCACAGTTATACAACCATTTCTAGAAAACAGTCATAATATAGCTGGACTATATTGCACAAGTCTGTTCAGAGACACTTTTCCAATACCTATTGCCGTCTATAAGGGATGACATTTAATATCTGTTATCTATATAAAAGAGAAAAGGCAAAATTTTAAGGCGATTGAGCTTATAGGTTTTATAAAATGTCTTACAGCTTTTATCATGAAAGTAATTGGTTTAGGCAAATTTTAAAACAAATCTTCTTATATCACAAACGAAACCACATTATTAAAAAGGTTGCAAACTGAATAAATGTTTTGTTTAAACGATAATGATTATAACTGTTAATATTTACAGTGATATAGCTTAACTTTGGTGCTAATGAATATTAATGAATTTACTCTAAACGGGAAGACATGGATGTTTAACCCTGAATGAAGCTGATATAACATTTTTCATTTCATATATGTTTTTTTTAAATAAATTGGATAGTATACATTGAGAGGATTAAATTTACTATATTTCACTATACAATAGCATTAGTAATTATAATATGCCTACATGAGAATGGCATGAAATAATACTAGCAGCTTTGTGTTATTCTAGTGGCATGATGATAACTTGAATGCATGCTAACCAGCCATATTTTGCATCTATGCAATTGAAACGAGCTTTGTGTCTTTCCATGATAGATCTGACAAATGAATCTTAACTTTTTGTTATTATTAAACCAGCAAAAGGTTATGATTTTTGCTTATGAGTAATATCCATGGAAATTTTCTTTTCTGTTATATCAGTAAATGATGCTATTCTCAAGTTTATTTAGATAGATATTCTCAACGGCTACTTGCAAAAAATTGCCACATGTTTTATATCATTCTCATTAAGCATGGAGACAAATATATATTATTTCACTGAAAATTTGGTTTAGACTATTTTCTAACAACTAGGCTTCTACGCATTTACATTTAGTTTCGTTACAAAAGCGGGACGTTTATTTATGCTTCTTAGCTCCCAATTAAGTGGTGAACCAAACATATTACCGGTCTGATTTTACATCAGGAGTACCAAATTGTGTCTAACTGAAGCCAATTTTCATAAGATCTTCTATAAGTGTCAGAAATAGTAGACGGCTTTGAACTAACAGTTATTTGTCCTGTCTAAAGAATAATAAGTAAAACCTTTTCCACGTTTTACATGAAAATTGAAGGGAAAATATCAAAATTTTAACCCCCCCCCCCCCCCCCAATCTTCAAAATTATCTTCAGAATATCTTAAGAATAAAAGGCAAATACACACAGCTATTAGATTACACCTGACTCCATACGATTGAAAAATTACGCACATCAACAGTAAGGTTTGGTAAAAAAAAATGCATTCCTACGCTAGTTATTTGATGATGGTATTATCGCTAATAGATTCTGGCTCACAACCTTCCGACGATATAAAGTCCAGATTTTTTCTTTAGTGCAACACTAAAAGAAAGTTGATTGCACAGTCTCAAAAAGTAATAAATAGTACAATAAAGCTTAACAGTGTAAACATTTTCCACAAAATAGCCCCAAATATGATAACAAAAACATGTAAATGTATACTAAATATCGGAGCTATTCTGAGAGAATGTTTAGAACAAAAACAAGATAGATTATAAATATTGAACTAAATGCTTATATTCTACATGTGTTCTTTTAACAACCAGACACTTGTCGATCACATATTAGTTGTTTTAAAAAACATTATAGTATGTAAACATTTGCAAACTGTGCATCCTTATTTGTTGTTTTATCTCTTATTTAAAGCCCGTGAATTCATCCTCCCTCAACTAGATGAGAGAAATAGCTGAAGGTAATTTATGATATACTACATGACAAATTTCCTGTCTGGCAAAAACAATTGTGTAAAATTACGTTAATTCCACATCTTATTCTATACACTTTAGAGTTTTATACAAAAAAAAATATTATGGTAAATAAAAACATTTAATAAACCAACCAAATGAAATATCTATTTATAAACATACATTCATATTTACATATAACCAGTTTTTTTATACTTTATATTTCCATTGATTATAAAATGCGGAAAATTTCATTTATATGTTCATTTTTATTAATTTCAAAAAAAATATCTAGGCTGTTGGAAAAGATGACATTTTTCAAATATTTTCTTGCTTACTAATAATAGGATATTCCAATTTTGTCAAATAATTTACTGGCACAGATGAAATTTTAACACCAAGATTGAAATTTCGAACGGTAAAAATAGATTAATATTTAACAAGGTACATGATTTCAAAATAAGCAATGCTTTTAGAAAAACCTTTTTTTTTTTGTTTTAACAAAATTATTAAAGTAATAACACTATTTTATAAAATGTTTAAATAATAATATGTTATTTTATTATTTTCATCAACCGTTTTAAATTCTATTATGTTTTCAATCCTTTTCCTTTCAAAAAAAAAAATATCATAATAATAATAATTAGTGTTATATGATATCTCAAATATATTATTGATAGTTCCACAGTGGTTGTGTAATAAATTAAAAAAGGATATAACACCTTACTTTGTAAATCTTTTCCTTAATCCAGTTATTTATTCTTCTTCGTCATCCAAATTAAAACTCAAGTTCTAAAATTTAGTTGAAGATGTAAAAAAACAATAATAACTAGTAAATTATGGAGGTAAATCTTGAGATAATTTTCATCTCCATTACGAAATCAACTTTAATTGTTTGAGTACTATCATGATGAGGTGTCTAAGTTGGTCAAAACCTCAACGTTTGAATAAATCTACACTATTAAAGATGATTTCGTGATGGGGATGAAAATCATCTCATAATTTATGTCCATAATTTACTAGTTATTATTGTTTTTTACATCTTCATAGTTTTTTTAATTGTTTGTGTCCTACAGTAATGAGTCGTGTAAGTTGGTATATTGTTAAATAGTAATGAAAAATGAAATCTTTTTTTCGTTAATTTTCTTTTCCTTAAGACTAACTTGGTTCTTTTCCACCATCCAGAGTAAAGGTAGAATTTTTAAGTAAAATATTTTTATTTTAACCTGAATATTTACATGTAAACTTGAAGCAACCTTATAACAGAGTACAGAACGAGGGGAAAGAAAACAGTGGCTTTGAGTCAATTAAATATTTGACAAAGGGAAAGAAAAGTAATTTTTAAAAACATTAGAATGTCATAAAATTCCCAGTTTAATAATGTTATAAAAGCCAAAGAATGAAAAACATAATTATAAATAGGAAACATCATTTGAAAAAATAATAAACGAAATTGTCCTATATTTCAACTTAAAAATTGTTTTATAAATATTTTTTTTCTTACATGTTTTTTATATTTTTCAGACAAAATAGGAATATTTTCAAGTTTTAAGTAGGAAAGTTTGTCTTACGTATTCAATGTAGAAGGAGATCGGATAAAATATGTAAGAGATCCACTCGGTATTGGGACAAAAGCCATTTTCTATTGTAGGAGATTATTCGTGACAGATATTTTCACTTTGGCTTTCCAAAAATTTTATTACTGCTATAGTTATACTAATGATATGATGTGCATCAGTGGTGGATATAAAATAATAAGCATATACATTGATAAATGCATCAATCACTATCTGTACTACTTCCAGGAATCAAAGACTAATAAACCTCCCATTTAGACATTTTTATTATGCCTAAATGGGACATTATCTATTATAGTATACTTATCTATACAGGGTTGGCCAAAAGTCACCCAACAGTAAATCAAACCCATTTTATTATAAGGATTTTATTAGGGAGGAATTTAATAAAACTTGAACATGAAGGTTCTTTAAAATTGCTCAAACTGACGTCCCTTCTTGAGCAACATTAATTAATTAATATTAATTAATTAATATTAATAATATTTAAAACAACATAAAATGGTGAAAACATACGAAAACCTTAATAAATAACATTAAATAAACATTGGTTTTCGAAATTTTATTTTAGTGTCGGGTGACTTTTGGCCAACCCTGTATATTATATTATATTATCTATTATAGACATTATCTATTATTAAGAGGCTCAATATTAAGTTTAACTATAGTCAAGTTGAATGTAAACCACTCCAAATTTTTTAAATGAATTGTTTTACGCCGTGGAGGTTGATAGATTCTGATTTTTCATTGGTTGGTAAAATAAAATCAATTTAATGCGATATTGAAATAGGATGCGAAATGAAAACTTTCATTGAAATAAGGGTTAACGTATTAGGATTTATTACTGTTTTTTTTTACTCTGATGGATTAACGGTTATCAGAGCACCTGAGATCTAAAGTTCCCTTTAACTTAAGATCAAATTTAGATATCTAGAATTAAATGAGTCTAATATTTCCGTATTTAGATATACAATAATGTAACATAATCTTTCTTCTTTAGCAAACTCCTAAACATCACTATATACTCATTGTATAAAAAAATGTTAAATCAGTAATTAACCAATTTATAACAAGAAAATGCGACAACTGCAAATGTTTACGCTCAATGAGTGAATGTCTCCAATGTTTGTCTGTCACAGGTAGTTTTGATCAAATCATGCATATATATATATATATATATATATATATATATATATATATATATATATATATATTATTGCAGTTATATTTCTTTCTGCAGTTGATTAGGATATAAGTCATTTATTATTTGAGGATAGATAGACAATAATCACGGTAAGCTTATATATTCAGAAATTTTTTAGTGTTATGGCCATTACTTTGATAAGTGCCAGCTCGTACACCCATATGCCATGTCTAGCCTATGTTTGCTCTCTTGAGGAACTCTTTCTGCAACCTAACCTAACCTTCTCATAATTTACATAGACAATTCTATTTTTATGATTGAAAAAATTGAATTTTTTATTAATTATGTCTTTAGTTACTATGTGGTATTTTTTGATTTTTGGTAACATTAAATGAATGTCATCACGTACATATTATAAAAGAAACCACTGAGTTTTGATCACATAAAACTCTTTTTCATATCATTACGTAAATACAGAGAAACCACTACTTTATTTGGAAGTAAATAAAAATTAAATTAAATTATTACATGTACTTCATAATATATTGGTATTTTACTTGAAGCTTATGAAGGCTCAAAAAACTTCAAATTAAAATCAACCGCTTTTATCAGTAAAAATAAAAAACCAGATTTAATCTCCAAAATTAAAATTTTAAATACACTACTTAGTGAAAAAAAAATGCTTATAGCAATTATAATAATAACTAAAACAATTAAATTGAAATTAATAAAGCATCCCCCAAGCATAAGAATAATTTTAACTATAATAATAATAAACTTAACATTCTCCTTGAATATCATATATCATAATTATTGTAATATTAGTATTTATTCGCATAGCAAGAATTGCATCAAATGAAATAATAATTTTTTCAATAATAATAATACTATCTGTTTATCAGTCATTTATATGTGTAAATCGTAAAATACGTCTCATTTTTACAAAACCATATGAAAAATTTATAACTTTTATAATATTTATTTTTTTATTAAAATTATTTTGGTTTTTTATAAGATTTTTTATTAAAAAATTTGATTCTAATTTAAATAAAGATGTACAGAAAATGGTGAAAAACTGAAGTGTATTGAATATCACCTTATATATAGTATAGAGGGATATTTGATGTTTACTACTGGAACAGAAGAAAAGGATATATTTTCTAGAATGAATTCCTGAATTATACATAAATATAAGAATAGAATGCCGACATTTTGTAGGCGCTTTTTTCATTGTAGGGCTTTGCAACATTTAATTTATCACTGCAATTTAAGTTTCACACGAGGTGAAATTGGACGCTGTCGTTTCAAGATTAATCGTAGCTCTTTTATACTGACCTTCGCTCTTAACTTGTCCAATACTAAGACATAAATCAAATATTCTCCTATAACCTTTCTCAACTAATTTAACCTTGGATCATAACATTTACTTGCTTTCCTTATAAATGTTGTCTCTTGCCATGATAAAGATAAGTTTGATACGACGTATGAAGCAACTTTTCCTCTCATAACGAGCACTTTTTAAAAAAACATACCATTTAATATGTCTTACGACTTAATATATGAATAATTCATTCAAAGGATGAAAAAAATGTTTCCCGGAGTAATGAAAACAAAGTTTTTAAGAACAGAAGACACATTAATTTATTTTTGAAATTCCCCTTTAACAACCCTGACTTTTACTACTTAGAGAAGAAAATATGAAATAAAAACTCTTTACTATTTTTATACTGTGAACTGTCGAGAGCTTTTTTAACTCTGTTACTGACATACAGATATAAACATTTTACCCTGATTTTATTTTTTATTTTATGAAACAAAATATTCAGAACTTTTTACTGTGATTCAGAGATATTTATCTAATCCTGTCAGTCTCACATATATGAAATGAGTTAGACCAGTTTTAGGATTGATATATGAAAATGTTTGTTTCAAAAGAAACAAATGATCCCTTTGAAGAAACAAAGTGCTGAGCCTCTGAAGTACCTGCCTTCCCAGGTGGGAACACTTTTAATAAAGGTTCATGTTTGAAAAATGTAGAAATGAAATCTTTAGTGAGTATTTAATTTTTCAGGATCAAGAACCAAAAAAAAAAGTAATAGAGTTTGAAATTCTGTCTAAATAAATGGAATATACGATTAAATTCAAGGCTACTAGCAAGCTATGAAAGATAATGATAACAACCAAACCAAGACATTTTAATTTTGATATTATCACATATCAAACAAATCGACACATTCTGAGGATTTAGAACTGCTTTGTAAGCAGAAGTTTTGGCTTGTCCTTGTGTCAGTCCTTGCCCTTTGATGTAATTTATGCTGCATAAATAAGAAGGACCTAAATCCTTGGTAACCAATTAGTTGAACCGATATAGCTCATTATTTTTTACTACTGGCAGCTATATCAGTAACATAACTACTGGCAGCACAAGTGCTCTGTAGTTCAACTTTTTAAATTTTTAAATTTAATCTAGGGTCATCATTTTTTTTAACCAGGAATTACAAACATCATTTATATGTGAACTTCAAAACCACAGTAAAAAATCAGAAAAAAGACTAAGTTCTTTTAACCGTAAAAAGCAGTCTTCTTCAGAGTCAAAACTGATAGTGACTTTGATCAGTATCAGTTTTGACTCTGACGAAGACCGCTTCTTAATGTTGAGAGATGTTATGTCGGATTTCTCATTGTTGTTTAAATGCGATTCTTGTATAAATCACTGTAACTAACTAGGTATAAAATTTACACACAGGTTATAGTATCACGGACACAAATATGACAGTATGTTACAGTAAGATAAGAGGAGTGGAACCAAAATGTGGAAGTATTACAGTGTTTATAAACAAAAATGTTTAATTATCCTAAAATATACAATAATAGTCACATGAAATTGTTGAAGTTTGCATTAAATTTACTCGACACCCTGTAACGGTATTGTTAAAAACAAAATGGGTTCAAATAGATAACTTAACAAACGTTAAGTTATAACAGACGGAGTAGGTTTGTTGCGATCGAAGATGGACAACGTCCAAAAGCTCTCCAACTCGATGATCATCTTACGAGGTATGACGGTTTTACCTATTTCTAATATAAATCATACTAACCTCAGTGGTCTTAACAATATGCATGTATTTCACAGACGTTAAAACAGGTTATATGTTTTAGCCTCCCAAGGCACTCCACTATTTATTCCTCATCATTTATGTGATAATATATATCTTGACTCTGTAAGTTGACGGCAGTTATTAATAAAAAAAGTTATCTCAAGATATATTTATAGCAGTAAAATAAAAACAGGAGAGTAATCAAAATAAAAACGAATTCAATCAATTTGAATTCGTAAAAGTTTATTTAAAAATGTCAGCTGAAAACAATCACAATAATTAATTTTTACCTTCTTCAATGTTCATATTTTTTTTATTTCTACCATTAATAACACTGTGATATCATTGAATGACCCATTGATGTTGACATAAAAGCAAATAAATTGCGTATTGACGAGAGGAATGGTTTCTTTTGATTCAAATTATAGAAAGTAATTATATCAAACATAGCCTTAAATAGAAGCATATTAAGTTATAAAAGTGAAATAAAATAATTTATCTCGTTTAACTTTCAATTATAATTTAAAATAACTAAATTATAAAGATTATTTAGGTAATAATTAAGACAATTTTTCAGCTCAATGTTAGTCGAAAAATGTTTTAATTCAGTTATTACTTTTCAATTGTTGGATTTAAAAAACTGTAACTTAATTAAAAGAAATTAGTAACTACAATTAAAGTGTAAATTCAACCTAGAAACCTTTATTTTTTAAATGACAATTAGACTTACTGTTTTTTCTTAATATTCTATTCTCTCATATTCGTAAAATTGTAAGCAATAACTAGTCATTGATTTTGGCAGGCTGTCTTGTCAGTAAAGACCTCCTAAGTTTGTTGAAATTTGATTGTACCCTTTGTACATTATCTTACGATCTCGTTTTAATAGTTTTTTGCCTTAATAATAGCCATTTAATAACAATTAACTGTCATTATTATTTTTTAGTTTATTTGTATAACCTAATTTTATCAGCAGAATGATTACATTTCTGTTATTGGATATATCAGCATACCTACTTGATATCTTACAGCGATATCTTCCTATATGCCAATTTTATTTTTTTGTTTTCTTTTTTTTTTGATTTTCAATTATAATATGATATTATCACATATGTTAACTAATAAAACGACAAACATTAATTGTAACTATATGGACCAGGACAGCCCACTGGCAACGGGCTTGCTTCAGAAGTTCACAAGTATTTGAATAAATATGAGCACGACATCCTTTAGAGTGGATGATAAGCCATCGGTTTCGAGCCTGTACGATGTCAGGTACTCGTTAAAGATTCCTTTGGGACTCTAAATACATTTGAGTTTGTAAAAATTTAGGACTCCCAATATAGAATTTTCATTGTGTTGTATTACTTACGTAAAAAGGTAATGTTCCGGCTTGTTCTCTTGTCGGACTGTAACTTAAACATAACTTAACCTAACCTAATGGTGAATATATAGTTGTAATTCCAGATGGGAAAAAATATATTCTAATTTCAATTTCCTTGAAATCTATTTGAAAACCAACTACTTTTTATGTAATTTTGTACGAACGTAATTTAAAGAAATACTTATTTACAAAGGATTATCGAAACTCTACTCAAAGTTCCAAAACTCTTCTTAAATTTTCAGATTTTTAAAAAAAAAATTCTTAAGAAATAATTAATTAAATTTACACGGTATGTAAAATATTTCCTTAACTTTTATTTAATTAATTAATAAAACATAAATAGTAATATTGTTCTTAGCATTGTGTGCTTATTGATTTTTGTACAAAGGCAAGCGCCAATGCTTCCGGTTTGATTCTCTCTCAGGGTCTAAATGTTAAGCGTAGAAAGTGAAAAAAATCCGAACTCGTTATCCCTCAGAGAGGAAGTTAAGCCGTAGGTTTTGAGCATGTATGATTTCAGATACTCGTTTAATGTTCTGTTCTACTCTAACAAACTTGAGAAAGAAAGGCAACTGATAAAGATAACTTTAGAGCGACTGATGTAGAAACAACCAGGCAACACAATTCTAAAAAGAGTGTCATATAATGAAAAGCCATACTTTTCACCTAAAACAGACCAAAATGTGGGGCATTGGAAAACAAAATAGAAGAATGGTTTTCATATTAACCACTTAGATTACACGATAGTAATAATACTATTACTTGTAAAGATACCTGAATAGTTTTTCAAAATGGATATTTTAAGAGAAAGATGACTCAAAACTTACTACAAGTTACGACGGGTTTAGGTACTGGTAAAACATTAGTAGCTTCTAATTAACTTGTACTTTTAATATTACCAGGGAAATGAAAACTAAGAGAGGAAAAACTTGGAGTAAGTAATGAAACAAAGAAATTCCATGCAGATAAAAACTACGGTTTCTACCAATATTGTAGATATACTCATAGATTGAAGAATAGTAAAAGAAGTAGAAATAATTAACTAGTGTTAATGATTATGTCTCTAGTGAATGGAGTGGTGAAGATAGTTTACTAGCAGAGATAAACTGTAATGACAACCTGGAACTACTGCAGACTCAATTTGGGAAAAAAGAGAAATATGGGTGAAAAAAATATATATATTCAAATGATATCCTTCATTCTTCAAATCTACAATACTGAATTTTGATATTCGATTCAAATTAAGACAAATAATTATAATATACGTTAATCAGTCTGCATCCTAAAAAGAAATGTAAAGATTTAGGATAGAGAGTTAATAGTACTTGCATGAAAATCTAGAATTGAAAGAAATACTTGTTTCCTTCCAACACCCTTGCTTAAGGGCTTTCCTCATTAGTTTTGTTTTAGGGGTTAAAAATCCGAGTCACCTCCTATTTCTAGCAGCTGCATTGTAAGATACATTCTGTATTGGGAGTTATAAATTGCACATGTCTGAAGTTAACTATTGTAGGAATACAGTACTTTCACAATGTTGCTGATTAGCTGACATCGTAGAAATTTGATATCGACAGCTTTCTGCCCTCTCTGAGAAAAACAGCCAGTAAAATGTTTTCTATGTTCCAAATAACAAAAAATTATATTAATAGTTAAAACAGGACATTCAATAGTAAGAAGAAAATAAGCAAACTGCCATCAATTCACATCGTTTATTATCAATAAAAGAGGCTGAATGATCATGTGTAACCCCTTCTTCCTTTCAACATATATAAACAAATTATCTGCGGGAATGGATAATAAACTACAGCAGTTCTTATAAAACTATAAAAAACATTTTTTTCCTATTACTTTCTTATTTCATTTAATGTATATATGCTTAGAAGTTTATTGAATAGTAAATACTATTTGCATTTGTGAATTAAAATTCATTTTTATTATGAATGCCAACCTGACTTAATTACGAATGTAGTTTATATTGAGAGCCTTATATTTTATGCTTTGACAGATATCATTTTAATTAGTATAGATGGTATATATGCCACCATTTACACACCAGGGACCTTAGGTGTACGACCTTATCACCAAAGAGTGAAAAGGGTCCAACGGGGGGGGGGGGGGGGGGGAGGAAGTCCCATGTTCATATGAAAATACATATTATAATGATAATAGTTCGGAAAACGAACCTTTCCTTGACTATAAACAGGAAATCTATTGAACAAATTTCACCTACTTAAAAAGAAAATAAAAATTTTGAAAAGTTTACAAAATATATGCGTTGTTAGTCATTGTATACCGATTATATCACTTATTTTGGTATGAATATAAAATGTTTGGTTAACAATAAGCATAATATTTATTGAACAAACTTCATCCAATTAAAAAAAATAAATAAATTTTGAAAAGTTTACAAAATATATGTTTCTGTAGTCATAGTGTACCGATTACATCACTAATTTTGATATGAATACAAAATGTTTGGTTAATAATAAGCATGATATCTACTGAACAAACTTCATCTACTTAAAAAAATATAAAAATTTTGAAATGTTTTCAAAATATATACGTCATTAGTCATTTTATACCGAATATATCACTAATTTTGGTATGAATATAAAATGTTTGGTTAACAATAAGCATGGTATTTACTGAAAAAACTTCACCCAATAAAAAAAATAATATAAATATTGAAGAGTTTACAAATTATATGTTTCCGTAGTCATAGTATACCGATTACATCACTAATTTTGGTATGAATACAACATTTTTGGTTAATACTAAGCATGATACTCGTATATACTGAACAAACTTCATCTACTTAAAAAAATATAAAAATTTTTAAAAGTTTACAAAATATATGCGTCGTTAGTCATTCTATACCGATTATATCACTAATTTTGGTATGAACACAAAATGTTTGGTTAATACTAAGCATGAAATCGGATGTACTGAACAAACTTCATCTACTTAAAAAAAGATAAAAATTTTGAAATGTTTTCAAAATATATGCGTCAGTAGTCATAGTATACTAATTATATTACTAATTTTGGTATGAATATAAAATGTTTGGATTACAATAAGCACGATTTCTACTGAACAATCTTTACCCAATTAAATTAAAAAATATAAAAATTTTGAAAAGTTTAGAAAATATTTGCGTCAGTAGTCATTGTATACCGATTATATCACTAATTTTGGTGTGAATACAAAATGTTTGGCTAACAATAAGCATGATATATACTGAACAAACTTCACTTACTTAAAAAAGTATGAACATTTTGAAATGTTTTCAAAATATATACGAGTACGTTGGTAGTCATTGTATATCCATTATATTGCTAATTTTGTTATGAATACTAAATGTACGGTTAATCAGCTTCCTACTATACACATTGGTGGACACATGCTAAATTTCATCTATTGAACACATTATTGGAAAGGTATGATTAAACATGTGAAATGAATCAAATAGATTCCAACAGTCACGCCACTATCTCTCTGGCCAACACCTCTAAATTATCGCTTCTTATTGGTGATTGATGTTGATATATGGTCAATCCCCTGCTTATCGGAAATTCAATTTCTATTTCTTTACCCAACTCAACTTTGCTGATATCAACTACCATGTCAAAAACGTAATGTGTCCTTCATGAATTTACTAGAATGTGCATTACCAGCTTACATAACTAAATTATAATTCATAATGATACTCCTAAACTAGTTCTTCATTATATAAAGGATCATTATATAGTTTTCATAATATGATCTGAAAAATTAAAATTGTATCAAACATATACTTCAAACTCTTTTAACTATTATCAATATATTGTCCATGTAAATTAATAAAAAGATATAAGTAATAACTAAATTTAAATTGCTTTAAGAAAATGTCTAAAATAAATAATCAACTATCAGTTTAATTTATTGATTTTTTTTTTAAGAATTCTGTGAAAATTTTCAGTTATAATGATTGTAATTTTCATTCTTGTCTAGATCAATTAGGAATCACTAAGAATGTATGTTTCCTTTAGGCTATTTTGATTCTCTAACGAAAAGAAACGGATATTTAGGCTAAAATTAAAATCTTATGATTTAGCAATTAAAGATTCCTATCCAGAAAATAAGGCGAGTAAAAAAATTTATACAAGCATCAAAATTTATATTATAATTAAATAGTTGAATAAAATAATGAGATAAGCATTATAATCTGATATATCATCAACATGCTGATACTTCGTGGTTGATTGTTCAAAATTAATTTCATTGCCATTGTTCTCTTTTATTATTTAGTGGCATAATGGCCTTGTGGCTTTTGTACTTCTCTGTAATGGTTTATTCTAGGTTTCATATTCACTAAAAATGGCCTTTTAAGTTTTTTATGCCTTCGGCTCTGTGCCATAGACACAGGATAATGGTCCCTACTTTTTAATTCACTTGAATTAGGCAAAATGTACGACTCTCAAAGTGGAAACAATCCGGTAGTGTAGATCATTTATTACTAAAATAGATGCCAAATAATAATAGACTCATATTTGTAGCATCTAAAATAACTCTAAAAGATGATAGCCTCAGAGTGTGGGAATTGAGGAAGAAAACACTTTTTATATTTTGTATTATTTTTACCATAAAAAAATAATTATAAAATTATAATAAATAAAGAGCACAGTCAATAATAGAATATCTATTACATTTATTGTTATCTTTTTTGGTTGCTATGAGATTGATATGCATCTAAAAACAATTCTCTAAGACTTAAAAAATTAAACTGAAAATAGCAATATTTATTTCTTTTGAGAATATAGTTTTGAAAAAAAACCTTTTTGAATTATGTGATTGACATATATTTCTTTTTAATTTCAATTTTTATATTTTATTTCTTACTTCATTATTTTAAAATTATTAATTCCAATAGATATAAATTAGTTGTTCACTATTTTTTCAAAAATATTCATTTCAAATGAAGTCCTTACTTCGTTTGGTCAATTTTATTGTAAAATATAATTACCGAAATGAAATGGAGGTAAAGGATATTTTTTTGTTTTTCGTGTAATATAGTTCCTTACATTTTTTTAAAGTTCATCAATTGTTTAGAAGTATTTACAATTGTACCCTTATTTTTTTATCATCCACTAGTATTAGGACCATTTTCTTACATTATTTATATAATTAATATAATCAAACTTAGTCTTATAAAATACAATACCTGTTCTCATTATAGGATTTCAATACACTGTAATACAATCGTACAAGTACGAATACAAATTACAATAGTTGTTAAGAATAATTAATGACAACATTTTTAAGAATTCTAATGATAGTATTATTGCCATAATATAATAAAATATATAAAAATAATTAGTATTTGTTTGATCAACATAGAACAGAGTCTGTAAATTAAAACAAAAATATAATAAAAATACCCAATGCAAAATGTGAAGTCCAGAGAAGCGAGGTTAAGTTATTACTTGTTAGGATATAAACTAAGACAAAGTGCCTTAACCATGAGGTAGCATTTCTAACTACGATAATCATTTAATCCCCTAATTCCCTCCTATTAACATGCTTTGGTAAAGATAGATCCTTTGATTCTCAAGTGCTTCTCTATTAATCTATTAAGGAAGATTGATCTCTTAATTTCTAAGTGCTTTCCTATTAACGTTACCCTTGTAAAGCAAAGCCTGTTTTATTGATAAAATGTAGATTTTTTTATTCCCAAACAGTTCTTTATTACACTTTTAATGAAGGCTGACCTCTTGATTCCCAACCCTTTGAAAGGGTCTCTTTTGATAAGGGCAGATCTCTTGATAACGAGCGCTTTCACTTTACTCTTTTTAGAAATGTTACCTTTAGAATCCCAAGATCATCTTATTATCTATCCTCCTTGACAGCTAAGCAACAGCATTCACATTTTGTGACTTACATTTTTTTCTCTGTGCAGCAAATAAAAATCTATTATTAAAGTAAAAAAGGCTGCCTAGCTATATCATAATAGCATTCCTCTAAGTAGGTGCAAGTTTGTAAATATAGTAAGATTAAATATAATCAGGTGTTTATAATTATTATTATTATTTGAGGGTGACTATAGAACTGCGTCTTAAAGAAAAATATTATACTACCCCTCTTCTGTATTAAAGTATCCCAGCAGTTAGCTTCAACGCCTCAAAGAAGCTCAGCACTTTTGCTGGTTCCAGTGGTAAAAGTTTTCTATGGTTTTTTGAGTGTTCCGAAACACCTACCTCTGTGCAGTAAAGTTTCTTTACAGTCAGTCAGCAGGTGCAACGGTGTTTCTTCCACTTTTTTGTTGCAGAATCTGCATAAACCATCGTTGATAATGTCCATTCAGGCTCATTACATTTCGGGAGAAAGTAACTTCCTTTCTCCTTCTCCGAGACAGTCTTCTTCGGGTCCTTGGGTGCACTTGTCGGAGGTTGGCTCCCACTAGTTAGCGCTCATAGACCCTATGAGCTTCTGGAGGATGGTCTCTGGACTTCCTTCTCCTTAGTATCATACAGGGGAAAATCCTTGTATCTCTATAGGTGGTATTTTGTCCGCTCCGGCAGAGCACCGCAAACCGGAGTAAGGCTATTTACACAATGTGGTCGCCTGGTACCCTTGAGGGTCCGATCATAATACAGTAACCCCTGTATCATCCATCCTTCGGCACGGATCGCATAACACCTTAGATTGGGGTTGCGATAAAAGGAAGGTATTTGGGGATTAGGAAGTATGTGAAATGAAGGTGGTGGACGTTATTGTACTTTCCCTGCGTTTTTTATCTTACACATTTTGGTTCCAAATGAAGATATGTGTCATCTATCATGAATTTCTTACTTCTTCGGTTCATATCAAAACATTTAATATGTTTTTGTTAGGAAACTAGAGACTTAAAGTGTGTGTCTTTAATATATGTATATATGTTTCATTATCTATATTCCACTTAAATTTTTATTAGAAACATAAGGACAAATAGATTGCTACCTAAATTTTTGCAGCTCCTTCATTTGATAACCGTTTACAATGTAAATATATATTGTTCCAATTCATTTATAATTATAAAAATTGTACAATATATACAAATTGTAAAATATACAAAAAGTACAATAATTTCTATTTCATTTAAAGCTAAAAGAAATATTTTTTTTTCAAGTCAAATTTAAACTAGCTGCAACTCAGACGAAATAAATAGTTAATATGAAATCGTTAAAAATACATTAAAACAATATTTCAAAAAAAAATTTTTATTCAAATTCAAAAAAAAAGGAGTTGTCAAAGTTGTCGAATACACCAAGGCAGTAACTAGAGAAAGTGAAAACTTTCTGAAGCAGAAAGTTCAGAAGAAAAGGGGTATGAGCTGTTTAAGTAAAACCAGCCGGAAGTGACAAAATAATAAACTATTAATAACAACACTAAAACCAAAATCAATAATATGGTAATATGATTAGGTGGTTTAACTTTATATTTTGCATACATAAAATAATTTGAAAAACATTGCTGTTGTATCTTTCTTCAATTTTATAGGTTGCAGAGTTTTTTTTTGCATTTATTCATTTTCCTACCTTCTTAGTATTTTGAAGAGGAAACAGCCTACTTTTATGGTAAAATAAGCTAAAAATATTATCTTCATAATTTTATAATTTTTGCTATTTTAACGAAAATGTTCTAAGCAAATCTACCTACTTCAACCAAAACAGTATTATTTTGAAGTAAAATGGATAAAAAAAACAAAAGTATATACACAAATGAAGTTTTATTCAACAACAACGTGTTTCCAACACTTTGTCTTCCTGATGAACTCAAAGTGTTGGAAACGCGTTGTTGTTGTTGAATAAAACTTCATTTGTGTGGAGACTTTTGTTTGTTTATCCATTTTACCTCAGAATGAGTAAATGCTACACAATTAAGGATTGCACAACTAATGATTTTGAAATAGTATTACAGCTGACAATGAAACAGTTCCACATGCTTCGATCATACGTCATCTGCCATTACGAACATGACTAATTAAAGGAATGACATACTACACGACCAACTAAATTCGCAATAAATAACATGACTGAAATTTAGTACTGAAACATTCTCAATATGTCTTCGTATTCAAAAAGGGATATTAGGAAAATAGTAGTAATTAATGATAAAAATAAAAATCAATTGAAATATATTGCAATCGATGAGTTTTTCAAGATAATCTAAATACATAATACACTATCCTAACTTAAAATTACTTAACTTACACTTAATCAAATGATTATCTCTCGTGCTTATATGATAATTTTTTTTTAAATTTATGACGCTGTATCATATAGTATAACTGAAAATACATATATACTTTAAAGTTCCACTGCATTAGATTGTCACAGAGAGGCATAATGAAATACAACATTTACACTTGTGTTGAAATTCTCGGAGTCGAATAACAAACCATATAATTATTAACCTTAGGTTGCAGTGGCAGTCCCATAAGGGAACACACGTAAGCTTAGCATTGGCCCTTTGTGATACCATACAATGAATAATGATTCTACAGTGGGAGTCCTAAATTTTGCCTAACTCAAATGTATTTAGAGTAGGAATCTTTAACGAGTACCTGACATCGTACAGGCTCGGGACCGACGATTTAACGTCCTTCTCCGAGGGACGACGTGCTCAGATTTATTCATCACCTCCCGCGTGAATAAATCGAGGGCCAGGTGAGGATTGAACCCCGGTCCTATCAGTTCAGAGGCGAGCACGTAACCACTGAGCTAGCCTGGCCCCAATTATAAACCTAATAAAACTAATATGTATTAGTGATATACAAACAACAACTGAAAATTAGATTCTAAACGTCATTTACAGAATAAAACTCCGCTACTTTTGATATCAACTTTCGGACATCTGCCATAACAGAGAAAAATATCACTCGAATCAAAATGTTTAGTTAGTTTAAAAATGTAAACAATTTTTGAAACAATTAAGGAAAAAAATAAACAAATGTATAGTTATTTTATTCTTTCAGAATAAAGTTATGTTTTTAATATAAAATGTGTTTGGTTAGGTAGTTAGTATTACTGTATGAAAATTATGCTAAATATTTTTCAACATTTATTGATGAATGAGTACATACTTGTGTCATACTGACGCTGTATTACTTTATTATAGCAACAATAAGTCATATGTTTTAATTTAGAAAACATATACCATCTGGAATATTTGTTTTTAAAATGAGATTTTATAAAAGTTGGTTCATGAGAGGTTTCAAACATTTCCTAAACTCTTGCTCGCTTCAAAAATTCTATCATTAATCATTGTATACTTTTTACATAAAATATTCCCTCCTTGTTACATCTCTCTACTGATAAGAATTTTAAACAGCCAACTGTTAAGTTTTACCAACCATGTATAAAAGCCATTGATTCTAGGAAAGCATACTCCTGTAGCTACGAATGGTGTAATAAAATTGAACAAACATTTTTCTAACAATTTAATTAATCGTTTTTTCAAGATAGACACCACTGGTACAGTTTTCGAACTCGTCGTTGTCAGGAGAAGAAGAAGAATATGTGCCCTGCTTGGATGGCAAATAGAAACTAATTACACACGCAAACATGTATATATATGTTAGCTTCTCAGTTTTTACATTGTTTACTCTCTGATGACATACATTGAAAGGCCTCAGAGTATTTATTCCTATTGTTTTTCTTTATCTCAGACGATCTTCAGACTGAGAGATATCTTCTCTCATTGATTTATTTTAACATGACAGTTCTCCAGCTCCTTTTCCAGTTGAAGCCTCTTAGAAGGAAGTTAGTTTTCAGAATCGAATCGAATCGAATCTCTCTGAAGATCGTGAATGCTGAAACTGCGGTTTACTTTAATGATATATATATATATATATATATATATATATATATATATATATATATATAACATTTTGTTCTTTTTTGAGTTTGGTCCGGCCTCCAAGATTTTATTAGTAAATTGCGGTTAAGATAACAATACCTTGTATATATATATATATATATATATATATATATATATATACACCTATATATACATATATATATGTATATATTAAAAGATTAAAAGAATAGTACAGGTTAATATAAAGAGAAGTTCAAAGGTCAATAATGAACAAGAAACAATCGGTTAGAATAAAAGAGTTAACATTATTATTATTATTAATTTTCTTAATCTATTTATTCTCTATTAGTCCAGTTATACCGTTGACCTTTCAACTCTTTTATTCTAACCGCTTGTTTCTTGTTCATTATTGACCTTTGATCTTCTCTTTATATTAACCTGTACTATCCTTTTAATCTATTTATAGCAATGACTAAGCATGAGCATCGATTTTAATTTAACATGTCACTTGGCCAACTCCTATTCCAGTTGAACCCTGTTAGCAGGAGGTTAGTTCGTAGGATCGAATCTCTCAGTCTTAAGATCGTGAATGCCGAGACTGCAGTTAATTTTAATGATACCTGTTTGAAAGAGGATCTGCTACCTATTTATACCAATATATATATATATATATATATATATATATATATATATATATATATATATATATATATATATGGTATAAATATATTTGTGTGTGTGTGTATGTGTGTGTACTATTTTGATGAAAATACAATATGAAACGGGCAAATGGAGTTAAATGTAGATAAAGAAACATAAAGAAATTAAAAAAGATCCTTTGGTTTTCCAACCATATCTGTAGCAGTTCGCTTGGTTTCCCTCTCTTATATCTCCTGAACATAGTTCAAACCGAAAATTAGGGACTATATAGTTTTTTTTTTAATTTGTTCATGTTTCTTTATCTACATTGAACTTTATCAAATTCTCACACCTTTAACTTTCTCTGTTATTAGACATAGCCACAAAGTACCATAAAAACAAAAGTCAATAACAATATATGTATCATTTCTTACTGTTCAATTAGTAACAGTTGTCAAATGACTAGTATAATGTGAAATATCAGGATGGGCTCTTGACACTTGAGAGAACAGCTTGGGACAGGGAGCAAATATTTAGAGGCTAAAATCTCAACCTCACGGTTGACCTATTTAAGCCATTGCCTATGAACTAAATCACAACGTTTACTATTATAATCCTGGTTCGAAATAATTAATCAAACATAGTTAATTTAATAAGTCTCTTCTCTTAAGTTCAATTCCTCCTTAATTATTCATATTTCTATCATAAGTGTTATATATTTGTTGTTGAAGCCCACATTTAATATCAAATCATAATTTACGAAAAAAATTAGAACATTTTATCGAGTTTTTTTTTTTCTTTATATGCATTTGTACTACTATTTTTATTTATGATTTGTATCTAAGAATTTATTTAAAACTATTTGTATCCAAAAATGTGTGACTGTTTCCTGTGACAAACAATGTTAGACGATACTAATTTAGAAGCAAAATAAATGCAATACGAGTAAACTTTATAACTAATTCCAATATGATAAAATAATTAAGGAATATAAAAATAACCCTTTTCCATTAGAAGAATAAGGCTTTTATTATTCATATTCCATTAAAATTATCTTAAACTGAAAAATGTTTCTAAAATTATCTCATATTTTAGTTTAATTGTAACTCAAAATATCTGTGAGTTGCTCGATTGAACTTTCCTTGTTTGTCAAACGAGGGTGGGCAGTTCAGTTTTTTTAATAAACGACAGTATGTCACCGCATCTTCTTGCTTCTACTACCGAGCCAAAGCTACTGTGTTATCATCACCCACGCAGAGAATCTCAATATTCTTCCAAGTAATTACTAAGTACCTCATTGTTTTATTATTAATTAACCTCAAAAAACATATAAAATATTTAATAACGATTTCATATATTACTGTTTTGATGAATACAACTTAATATTTGTATCCGATACCATCTGGTCTCATTGTCTTGAATTTTTGCAAAATGTACATATAAATCTTATTGATGTTTGGTTTGCATTGATCGTGAAATTAACTGCATCAGGCAGATTATTAACAAATTTGTAATGAGTCAAACAAAGGTTGGTACATTTAAACAATTACATAGTTTAAATATGGTAACTATTTATAATAACTATATATCATAGTCTATATAGGTCCATATTTATATAAGTCCATAAATATGTCCATATTTCTTTTTTTCCCTTAAAAAATCTGACAACCATTTATCCAAGATCCCCAGATAGAAGACTTGCTTGAAGTAGATTGTCAAGAAATTAAAAATAAACTCTCGGATAATACATTCTTAGAAGCCAAACAAACTAGACTGGTTCACACTATACTTTTATTTGTAAGTAAACCAATTGTCAAACAAACTGGATGCAATTTAAATTGAAATAAAAATTTTGTTTAGTATTTGGTTTTTGATTCTGATGAAGACCGCTTATTAGGGATGAAAGATCTTAGTCTTGTTTTCCCATTTCATATTTTGGTTTGATCATATATATATATATATATATATATATATATATATATATATTAGTATAGGTTGGCAGCAAATCTTCTTATATATATATATATATATATATGTAAATAAAAAGATTTCACATAAACACGTGATTTAACAATCAATGATCAAACCACAATAAGAAATGGAAAAACAAGACTAAGATCTTTCAACCGTAACAAGCGGTAACGGTAATCGCTTGTTACGGTTGTAAGATCTTAGTCTTGTTTTCCCATTTCTTATTGTGGTTTGATCATATATATATATATATATATATTTGTAATGCTTCAAAAAAAAAAACGATTTTTGTTTTATTTCCTACTAATGTTATCTTTATACTGTTAAAATTTATTTTATTTTCTAGAATTTTTTTTAGATTGGATTGAATGCCTGTTAAAAAAACACACCTCTGATGCAGGTTCTTTGAGGGGATTATTGTGTTTCCTAATAATAAAACATTGAAAATCATACATTTTTTGCTAACTCAAGTGTATTTAGAGAAGAGATGTTAAATTAATACCATTCACATGTGGGGCTGACGAAAGAGTCTTTATTTCACTCTTACGTGTGAAATAATCGAAAGCCAGAATGAAATTGAACCTGGGTAGTAAGGAAGGAAATCTCCGACGCTGGCCCTTTTCTCAAGAATTACATGCTCAAGACAAAAGAAAATAGGACGTAAATTCATAATTATCTATAATATGGTTGTTCATAATGTAAGTTTTTCTTCAAAATATATGCAGTAGATCTTAATCAAAGGCACACTTATTAGTATAATATCAATTTTGATCCATACACAGATCTACTCACACATAAACACATATAAAAAGATTTCACATAAACACGTGAAACAACAATCAATGATCAAACCACAATAATATGAAATATTATTGAAGAAATATTATTGAATCGTCTCTAATTAAATTTAATAGATCTAATATTATAAACATTAGTAACGGTCTCTTCAAACTTGATACTTTCGTCACGAGGGCAATAGCCTCTTCAAAGAGGGTTGACAGTTAGCGGATAGTTTTTTACTTTTTCTTACTGTACTCCTTTGTTTCCCCAAACATCCCTTTCTGGACATTAGTCCTTTCCTGTGCTTTCTCCCTTTTAAAATACCACTCTTCCCTCCCACTCTTCTCAACTCCTCACCAGATGTTTTCTGCATCTAGTGTTCAGTTGGGTTTTTGACTCTGACGAAGACCGCTTGTTACGGTTGAAAGATCATAGTCTTGTTTTCCCATTTCATAAACACATATATGTACACACACACACACACACACACACACACACACACACACACACACACACACATACACATACACACACAGTCACATATCCTCATTAATATTTTTTTCTGTATTCTTTTCATGGTTACTTGGATTATAAGAAAAACTTTTTTTTTTCAACTCTTATTGATAATCTGATCAGAAAATCACTACGAAAATCTTTTCAAAGGAACTGGATATCAGTGTATGTCAACCATTTTGAAAGTCATGCATAGAATTCAAATTTATTCCATTACTACTAATGAATTGCATCGCCTTCTGCTTCGATTTGACCTAAAAAAATCTAAATTATTTTTCACAAACAACATGAAGATTTTGGCTTACTTAAATCTACTTTAACATAAAAATGTTGTTTATATTCTTTGAAAAAACAATTATTAATTAAAATAAATAAGAAGACGATCATATTTTAGAATAATTTAGGGTATAACTTTTTATTTTAAACAAAAAATGATTAGGTAATTAATATTTTTTTTTATAACTGGTGGAAAAAATTCATTTTTTTATTTTTTTGGTTTCTTCATCAAAAATCTGTTTTCATCTTTTATTCAAACTATAAATCTTTTAATATTTAGATAATTTTTTCTACCTATATTAACCAACATTCATTTTTACTTCAAATAAACGAAATAAAACTCATTACTCTTAAAATAGACTGAAGTGAAACAGGGAAGCCAAACATAAAATTAATTTCTCATTACAAATTTTTTGTTATTACAATTTATCCACTTTTTTTGGATACTTCATATGGTTTCGAGATCTAATTAGGTATTCATAATTTGTAATATTTTTATAATGAAGGAGCAATACTGTTTTTTATACTGAAAACCCAACTTAGATTAAAGGATAACAGAATTTTTAACATTAACTTAGAAAATTTAATCAATATGGAGTCAAACAGAATTTTTCTGTGAAATAGTTAATAAAAGTTGAGGAATTATGATTTTAAACAATAATTTCGTATAGTGAAATTAAGAGGCAGATATGATAATGTAGTATCAATGGAGCATTGTTAAAAGGGATGTTAAAAGATAAATCGTCTGGTTTTATCTATTAAATTAATGAGCGAATAGTCCATCCTA
Source organism: Hermatobates lingyangjiaoensis (assembly GCA_026182355.1). NCBI lineage: Eukaryota > Metazoa > Arthropoda > Insecta > Hemiptera > Hermatobatidae > Hermatobates > Hermatobates lingyangjiaoensis. Next base: position 402,695 of record JAPFBL010000296.1, read on the forward strand.
TTTAATGATTGGAAAGAGGGAGGTATGGATTCGTTCCAACTTAGCTAAGTGAAGGAGACAGGGTACCTTTCAGATAGGAAGGAACAAACTTGGCACTGAGCGAATGTTTAGGCCTCCGTGAGCAACCATTAACTATAGGAAACTTCATCCGCCCAACCGAACCATATGTTACAACAAAATCCATTCTATGGCCTGCATTTTACTTGAAATATTGTTTCAAATTAAAAATAAACGTTGGAGAATTTAAACATATACGAAAACACATGTTGCCTTATGTTCATGACTATCGCATCGCATAAATATAAATTCAAATAATATGTTTCAAATAAAATATCAAAAACACAACTAAATTTTTTTTCCTCAGTGAGATATATAATCTCTGAAGAAAAACTTCTTGGTTCTCTGATATCTCACTGATAAATGGGTTAAGGTGCCATTAATAGGTCCTTAACATCCTCTCACGTTCATAATTATTTGCAAGCTGAGTTTATAATCATTGGGAAGTCTCAATTTTGCTTTTTATTGTTAATAACATTATAGATATGCAGTCATGTTTATTCTTTTAGATAAATTGAGTTTAGACATCTATCATTACCAGAGATCTTAAACACGTGCCTACGAAGTATATTTTTGCTTCTCGCAAACAGTGGAATTTTTACTAAACCAATTAATCAAAATGCCACTGATTGCGTTGACATCCCTTATTACTTATTTTTAAGGTACAGTATTATTACCTTATTTACTTACATCACTTATCATCGTAAAAAAATCAAACATACGTTTATGGGTGAGGTAAATTTGATTCATTTATAAACGTTGAATTCATTAGAAAAAGTTTAACCCGAATGTCTGAAAGAAGATACAGACGTTTTATTTAACTTATTTCAGCAATTTGATTTGTGCTTTAAAGACTTACATGTACTGGAGCCACAATTTCAACAATTGGCAATGCCATTTACTCTGGAAATTGACTATGTGGCTGGAATTGCAAATAGAGTTGGTGGAACTGCAGTATGATACGATCCTTAATCAAAAATATGCAAAAGTAAGAGTTCCAGAATCCTACCATGTCTTTCACTAGAAAGGTTTCTTATGTTAATCTTATCAACAGTAAAGATTTTAGGAATGCTTGGAAATCTATACGTCTGTGAACAATTTGTCTCAGCCAAGAAGATTAAAAAAATGCACTAAGACCACGGCTTACTGATGAACATTTGCAAGCATCAATGAGATTGGATCCTGCAAATAAATTAAATTTACAGAAAGTTTGTTGATTCGAAACGATGCCTGATGAGTCAGAACAAAATCTGATTGATGCTGAGGTCATGGTTAGTATTGCAGGCTTGATTATTGAAAATACTAAATTTTATTTTTTTTAAGTTCGTTACTGTTTTTGTTGTATTAAATATCATTTATAAAAAAATTGTTATTGCATTTTTTATTGAGGCCTACTTTCTATCATACTCATAATCATAATGCGTCCCCAGATTTGCTGTAAAATTCCTCATTCGGATCTTTTGGGAATTTGAGTTTGAGACCCCTGATCTATACCCATCTTCGCCTTCAAAGCTAAACAAACTTTGAGACTCTTTAACCAGGCCGGGATAAGGAAGTATTGAATTTCTTTAAAAGAAGTCAACAAACAGAAGGAAACATTTGAAAGCAATATTATGGCGCAAACTCCTGATTAAACACGCCAAACTTCTGAAGAAGTCTAACATCTCCTCTGATACCCACCACCGATTTAAAATACTCCAGGATATACTTGAAAGTCTCCATGATTCTAGTTGCCACCTCCCTATCTGGCATCAACCAGGAAAAAATAGGATTTTTCCCGGCAAATACCAAACTTAGCTACTACCTCTGAAATACTGTACTGGTGATGTCCCCAAGCTGACGGGATCCATGTCCACACTGATTGGTCAGCTATAGTAAATAGCTGTGAAGGTGGCTACTTTTTCTCCAGCTTAACGAGTGCTTTCAGTTAGCAATCTCAAAACAACTTTTGGCAGTGAAGTGGTAGAGATAAGCAAAGAAGCTAAGGCATTATCGGCCTAGACGTAACACAAAAGGCGTTTTTTTTTTATTTACCACAATGCAATGCAGACATTATCTCCGCTAGAACTGATAAAGAAGAAAATTGTCTTACTGCCAAGAAGGACTACTCAAACTACAAACTACAGAATGTTCTTTCTCTCTTTCTCACTCATACACACTCACATATTTACACACACTTATCTCTTTCGTACTCACTCTCTCTCTCTCTCTCTCTCTCTCTCTCTCTCTTACTCTCTCTCTCATTCTCTCTGTTCTTCGTTGTTTCTCCCAGCACTTTCAGTTTTTTTTTATTATTATTTTGTACATAATGTCATCTTTTACTTTAACATTTGATATCAACTTCATTAATATTTTCAACATGATAAATAGTGGTATTTTTTAGAAATTAATTACAAAGACAATGGCCTCAAACGATTGATCATACATGATACATTACATCTCAAATGTATATTAGATATACGTCATTTTCACATATAAAAAGACAATTTTCTTAAAGATAACAATTTAATTAAAAACATAAACATATATTTTTGGTCCACATAACCACATTGTTAGCACTTAATAATCTAAATTGATTGATATACCAACAAATTTACTTTAATAATAATTATATATTGATAAACTAAACAAGAACTAAATAAGAATGCCATTATTTTATATTACAAACGTATTTATTAATAAAGAAAAAAATAAATATTAACAATTAAACTTGTACATAAAAACTAAAGCATATAATTCAAAAATTCAGCAAAGAGCTTTCAACCTTGATGGAAACAACTTAATCAGAATTTTTTTTGTGTTTTATATGTTCATTATTATTATTAATGTAAAACTTTGAAATGATTCTCTATATCTATAGCAACTATTCACTCAGTGTTTTATTGCATTAGTGGCAACATTTGTATCAAGCTACAAAACAAAGGTTACTTTAATTAATGATATTGTAGTAAAGGTAATTAAGGTAAAAGGTTTCTAATGAAGGAAGCCGATCTGGTTTATGAATATACATGACGCACTGAGAATTGTAAGCTCGGAATAATTCATAAATTGAAACGACGACAAGTTCATTATTAAGGAGACCTCTATCCTACCTCATTGATGGAATTCAAAACTAAATGAGATATCATGCAAAACGACATTAACACGAATAATACTGACCGTACTAGCACAAATAAAACAGAATTGATAAACTTCACATCCTTTCAACCAACCAGTTTGACCTCATCTCTACCGTAGGTTATTCTTTTCTAATGTCTCTTGACGCAAACTGCTTTTCAGAATATAAGCATTAGTATATTCTTTATTCCCGTAGTGTTGTATGCTATTTTAGATAATCATTAATATAAATCATAGTAATAAATTCACGAATGGGAAAAAATCTTCTAACCAACCAACGGCGAGAGAATATTTAAACAAACTCTAGTTTGCGCAATTGTGCTCGTCATAATTACCAATTTGAGATTTGCTACTGATAATTTCTGAATTACTGTGCTACTATTTATGATTAGGTCAGTAAATAATTTCCTGTCAATTATTACATTAGCCTAATCTGTGAAAGAGTTAATTCTAGGGTCATATGATCTTATGGTAGAGAATTATGAAGATTCAAAAGTTCAGAAGATCAGGGGTAACAATAAGATTCTGTAAAGACTTAAGAATGTTGAAGGAGATGAGAGTTTAGATTCAGTGCTGGGTCAAGACGATTTAGTTGGACACGCAAGCGTTTGTCCTCTTTGGTAGTGCAGTAACTAAATCACTTAGTGACCAATAAACTTTAACATCAAACGATTGTCCCTATCCAAATTTCGGACAAATAATGAAGATATGCTCAACATTTAGAATAGATAATTTAGATGCAGGTTGTTCATCGTTGCAAAAATTGAACTAGATCGAATATATAACAAGATCCTTCACTGCATATAGATACTCTTCTATCATAAAAAATGGAATACAGATTGCACGTGAGATGAATTTGAAGTGTAGATTTCTTATTAAGCTGTGTTTTAGACTTTACTCAGGAATCAAAAATAACATGTATATATTTAATTTTAATTTGATACAAATGACCTGGAACCAAGAAAAAGTGGAAGTGAATGGTAAGGGGAGTGTTGTAAAACAAAAAAATGGTATTTTTTATTGAGTTCAACCCTATTTTTTTTAATTAAATAATAATGAAATACCATCAAGGATTCGTCTAGTTCTTAAACTACATAGCAGAAATGTATGTAACTGTATTAAACACATACAGACTATGCGGTGTTGTTAAATTATATCTCAGAAACATTTCACGCAATTGGGTGAATTACGTGAAAAATTGTTGAATATATCCAAAAAACATAGAAAGTTTTGTTTTCTTCACTATTATATATCATTGATGTACTCTGATGTACAAATTATGGAAATATAGAATTTGTAAATAAAATTATATTTTATCAGTTCTTTTCAGTTCTTTATCAGTTTATCAGTTTGAGTTTATCAGTTCTTTTCAGCTTGTTGTCTGGTACCACAAAATAAGGGTTTAGCTTCAGGAACGTTTCTCAAATTCGTACATATACGTATCAAGCTTCAGCGTCTTCAACATGTGACAGAGTTCCACGTTTTCTTTCTGGAAATAGCAAGGATTGTGCAAAATGTAGCTGAGTAAGACAGAAGAAAAGTATCATTATTTATCAACACAGTTATCTATTTGCCTATCAATATATACATCTTTGCATGGTATTGGTAAGTTTAAAGTTGAAAAACCAAAGCATTATTTGTATTTTTGCTATATCTTATACAAAACCTGACTAATATAATTTTCCAGGTCAGTAAAGGGGTCAGGATGCATTTAAATAGATTTAGTTTTTACTAATCAGGATTGGAAGGAATTCACTGGAGGTGTGGGTAGATGAATGATTGAGACAGGTTGTGTGAGAAGAGCAGGAGTAGATGGTGAATGATAAGTGAATGGGTGATAGGTCAGGTTAATATCAGGCACCCTTAGGTGTTAATGTGGTGATCTCCTCTACAGTGACAGAAACTGGCTCTGTCCCCTTTGATACTGGATCATAATAGTGATTGTCAGACCAACCGCACAATTTCCTCTCTATCAGGACTGAAAGTAATCCAACCATTGATATCTAACGCATTCGGCTTACTCAGGTATTCTTAATATTGTATCTCAGTATCTCCAATCTCCATGGCCAAAAAACTTCATGTCCACTAAGATGAACTTTTTAGTCAAGTTTGATCTGGAATAAGGTCAAACTTGACCTAGAGTCAAGTAATCTCAAATACTGGAAGGACAGCGTCAGTACCTGCCTACCTTGCTCCTTCCTTATGCCTTTATGCTGTTCAGTAAATCTTTCTGTTAGACATTTCATCGTCAGTTAAAAACCACTTCAGGATAAATTTAAATAGGTTTCTATAGAGGCCTAAACAACCAGAATATAATTCCATTCCTTTCTAGAGTATTTTATACCTCAGTATATCGTAGGGAACTACAATGAAGTCTAAAAGTTTACAAACCCGAAATATTACCCATGTCATTCAGCAAATTCTCTTTGGCATAAGCTTGAAAATTCTAGTAAGATAACATTTATTTAATCATTATTTGATGACGGATAGCCGAGTAAGGATATATCTAAATAACATTTGTTCCCAGACTTTAGCCCATAATTATCCTAGAATTTCTAAAACAGTTGTTTTGAAGTAAAGTTGATCTAAAAATTAAGTTTGTGTCGTCATTTATAGCTATGTTCTGTAAGAAAGTAAAGGAATTGATCTGAATGATTCAGAGAGGGAGCTTACTTGTTGGATGATCTCATACTGTGAGAAGGAATTTAGGGGGAATCATGGAAATGAAATAATGTTTTGAAGTGTTTAAAGTCAACTTTTTATATTAAATTTTAATTAAAAGTACAAGAAGTTTTGATGTAATGAAGAGAGGAGAAGTGGATCACTTTAAAGTGGAGGTTCGATTGGCTGAGTCTAAACATATCAATTTATGTGTTTTAAAATAGAGGGAATGTGATGTTCTAGCTCGTTACGCTCAATCGGTTGCAATAGCACTGTTTTCAGTGTTTGTTCGAATCCTGCTACTGTCAATACGTCTGTCAGTGAAAATTATGACAAACAAAATAATGTCATTATATTACTACCATTTTCTTGAGTTGTCTTTGATAGAGTTTGTCTCCTGTTAGTTTTGTAAAAATACAAACAAGACAACATATAATCGATCCCTAAACACAGTATATGTTAAAACATAATGCATTTGTTAAATAAAAGAGAAAACAGTAATATTTTAATGTCTGTCGGTTCATTAAATTGACTGACCTCCTATGGAATAGAATGCTCCGAATAAAATGTTAAGAGATAATTAAGGGAGGAAGTTGATTCAGATGGTGCTCGTTATACTGGTTATCAAGAAAAACCGCCTTGCTCAGCAGTTTTTAATGATTTCCGATCAACTAATTAGTCAATTAGTAGACAGCTACATAAAGAGTTGTATACAAACCCTTGATATTCAATGACAGCTTACTAGCCAGGAAAGATGTAAAATACGACTTGTGAATTACTTGAGAAAGTCAATAGAATGGTAGCAGATAGAGAGATCCCAATCCTGCAGCGCTGGCCCCTACTTTCTTCTTTTATGAGGCCATATATAACGCCATTGACCTGGTTGCAGCCATTTTACGTCACCACACTAAATAAACATGTGCTCAACAAAAGCACTTAACACCCACAAAGAATCAGGATACAATTTATCCCTGGTGAGAGAAACTTAAAATAATATATATATATATATATATATATAACTTTAAATTACACCAAGCACGACACAGAAAAAAGAATAAAGAAAACACTTACAGAATTCAATATTTTGAACTGTTGTTCGTCATCAGGAGTAGACTGGAAGAGAGGATGATGTGAGAGAGATCTCCCCACGTCGAAGAACGGAGCGCGAATTATATATATATATATATATCAATGATCAAACCACAATAAGAAATGGGAAAACAAGACTGTGGTTTGATCATTGATTGTTGTTTCACGTGTTTATGTGAAATCGTTTTATATATATATATATATATGTGTGTGGTGTGTGTGTGTGTGTGTGTGTGTGTGAGATTAAATTTTCTGCCTACTTTTGTCTTGATCAGTTTTTTTGGATTTCTTTTCCAAATCTCGAGATTTGGATTTCTTTTCCGAATCTCGAGATTTTGGATTTCGGATTTCTCAAGATTTGGAAATGAAATCCAAAAAACTGATCAAGTCAAAAGTAGGCAGAAAATTTAATCTCACATGCATAAATGAAGGACTGTTCCTCAAATATACGAATATATATATATATATAAGTATAGGTTGGCAGCAAATCATCTTGGAGGCATAGTTTTTAAATTTTCACGGAGAACAATAAGATTCTCTTTCTTTTCTTTCAGTTGTCTACTAACCAATTGTCGCCTGAACTTAAGTGTTTCTTCCAACACCTGAGCTAACAGGTGTTTGGACCTGCTAACTTTTATTTATCTTCATTAGTTTATTTCAAAATTGTTTGAACTGTTTCATTGCTTTTTAAAAACTTTAAAATTTCCAAATTTTGAAAAATGTAAGACCCAACTTGATTATGACTATAGAATAGTTGAAGATAATGGTCTTGTAAGTTATGTTATATTCTTTGCATGTGATGTTAGTTTTCAATTGTATTAAAAGTGTTGATACCTGTTAAAGTGTTTCAAAAAAGAGTCTCAATTTCCTTTGGACAACTTATTTGGGAATTATTACCTTATATTTGTAAGATTGTCAGGAGACTGGAACAGCTTAGTTTGAATGTTGTTAATGCCGAAGCTGCGGTACATTTCTTTATTTTACTTTAGAGGATTTACTTTAGTGACTTCTGCGGACTATAATACATACATTTTTGTCTTTCAACGCTATGATCAAATAATTGAATAAGAATTCAAAATTTAATGTAACAATATTATTAAATTCAGTAGTTCTTACTTGCTTAAAAAATAATAAGAAAATAATAAAAGGTTTTTACATAAAAATAAAGCTTCAAGAAGTTGTCATCTCATGACACAAAAGCTAACCAATAAGTTTTTTTTTCATTTATTATTAAAGTAAAACTACCCATAAAAGGGTAACAAGTAATAGTGATACTTGATACATAAAATAAAAAATCTGGAGTGGCCTACACTCAACTAAGTATGGTTGAGTACTACACTGGTAAGTAAAACTAATAACAAATTTCTTCGATATATAATATATAATGTTGTATTTAGATATAGAACAAATTTCCAAATGGGAGATATTTAATAGTGTTTCATTCCTGGAGGTAGTACAGATAGTAATTGATCCACTTATCAATATATATTTTTATTTTTATATATCACACCACTGATGCATATAATATAATGAGTATAACTACAGTAGTAATAACACTTTTTTGAAAAGCAAAAGTGTGGATTTCGTGATACAAAATAATCTCTTACAGCAGAACATTGCTTTTGTTCCAAATGCTGTGGATTTAAATTCTCCTATTTAAACCTGAAAATATTTATATTTTATCTGAATAATGTCAGAAATATCTAAGAAGCCATGTCGTTTTATGATAATTTTTTTATCTTTATAAAAGATGTGGGATAATTATATGTATTATTTTTCAAACAATATTTTCAATTTTTTTAATTATATTCCACATATTTAGCCTTTTATAAAATTATTATAAAAGATAATTTTTAATTTAAGTTGTAAAATAATTACAGTTATTATTTTTCAAAGAATGTTCTCTATTTTGAATTTACTCTAAATTATTTTAGAATTAAATGTTTAATAGTATTATTTCACTGGGAATTTTATGGCTTACATGTAATAATACGAGTAAAATCACTTTTCTTTCCATTTGTCAAAAATCATATATGCCAATTCACTCTCAGCAAGTTTTATCTTTTCCCTGCGTACTGTGCTCTGTTATAATAGTTAAAAGGTTGCTGTGAATGTAGATTGAGAAAAATATATTAGTAATTAACCAGTTTTACATACTCAAATCAAATTTAAAGCCAGTTATTGAGTATAATTTAAGACTTTTATAGCTGGGAGCCCCTAATTTATAAAAATAATAGATATGAACTATTAGACTAAAATAGTGAAAAAACTGGATATCAGCCAACAAACATAACTCCTCTTTCTTGAGCAAAGTCTATTCATCACACTTCAATAACACCCAAAGATTCATAAACTTCACACTATGATTCATAAACAAAAACATTTTCATCTGATATTAAGTTTTATTTAAGGGTGCAATATATAGATTGATTCAGCATTTTTTGAGAGAAATCCATCATACCATTAAAAGCAAAAGAAATTTTTATTTATTGGCGGTGATTTTTTTTTTGTAAAAATATTATTCCTTTTATATCTCATATAAGTCAATAAATTATATAAACGGTTTTCCAGTATACTTGTAAAATTTCTAAAGTAAATCGAAACAATATAAAAATCTAGAGTGGCCTCCACACAACTTTGCTATAAGTAAATTAATATCAAATTTCTTGAGTATATAACACATTACGTCTCATTTAAGCATAACGTAAACATCTAAATGGGATATGATTATTAGTCTTTCATTCCTGTGGTAGCACAGATAGTGATTGAAGAACATATAAATATATAAGCATATTGCTGTACATCACAGAGCTGATGCAAATAATTTCATTAGTATAACTACAGCAGTAATAACATTTTTGAAAAACCAAAGTGAACATTTCTTGATACGAAATATTCTCCTACAAGAGAACGTGGCTTTTGTTCAAATAGATAGTGGATTTCTTACATCGTTTACTTGACATCCTTCTACATTGAATATTAAAGTAAAATTATTCAAATTTAAAACAGGAAAATACCCTTATTTTCTCTGAAAAACATCATAAACAGCTAAGAAAAAATGTTGTTTTAAGATGATTTATAATTACATGTATACATTTATGTATATATAATTACATTTAAGATGAACAACAATTACATTTATTAATCTCTAAACGAAAGATTACAAATTTGAATTATTTTTTACATTTTTGGTTTTTATAGAATTATTATACTGGGAATTTTATGACTTCTTAGTATTTAATAAGACCATTTTCCTTCCCCTTTGTCAAATAACTTATATACAAATTTTTTCTGAGTGAGTGTTATCCTCTCCTGCCTCCTGTACTCTGTTATAAGTTTGCTATGAATGTATATTGAGAAAAAATATATTAGGAATTAGCCAGTTTACATACTCAAATCGAAGTCAAAGCCAGCTATTCAATATAATTTAAATCTTTTATAGTTGGTAGCTTCTAATTTTTAAAAATAATAAATATGAACTATTAGACTAGAATTGTAAAAAAAAACTGGATATTTCTCAACAAACATAAGTCCTCTTTCTTGAGGAAAGAGTCATTCAGCACATTTAAATAGCATGGAAAGGTACTACATTCAAAATGATAATGTAATTATAACTGATATTAAGTTTTGCTCGAGAGTGGAATATATAGATTTATTAAAGCATTTTATGAGACAAATCCATCATGCCATGGAAGACATGGAAGAAATTTATTAACTGAATCGACTGAAATAAAATTGATGTTTAGAGGGTTAATGAAATGATTTGAAATGTTTAAATGACTTATATGAGGTGTAAGAAGAATAATAAGTCATTCCATTTATTTGAATAATAAGTGTAAGGATTTAAATCTTCTATTACACAGATAATCATATTTTTTTTAGATAATCAAGGTAACATTACTGGAATATTGATGTGAGCTTTTGCTTAAAATGTAAAACTAAAACTAAAATGAGAACATAAAGATTTTAATGAAGTCGTTAAAAATTAACTTAGCATATGTGGATATTTCACCTTATTTTAATTGAAGGCACAGCTTTCATAATTAAAACGTTTATTGCCAATGTTTAATCTTAAAGATTTACTATTTTTAATTGGGCTATAAATACAATACTTTGTCTACCTTATACTGGAAATAGGTGACTATGATTTAGAGGTTTTTATATGAATATAGTTAAAAGAAAACATCATATTATTTAGCACAATTTGTCTTTATGAACAAGGTTTAACGCAGAGTTCTTTAAATAAATAAACCTTACATTTATTAAGGTTTCACATTGAGCTAAAAATAACTGGTTATTTTAAGACAACTATACCTTTCTGTACAAAATAAACAACTTTTCTTACTAATAAATCTTATCTAATGCTAATAAAATATTATCGAGAATAATTATTTAGATAATTGAAATTAAACAACAATTTTGATGCACAGTTCAAAGATTGAATTATACTGCAATGAATAATACCTAATTGTTATAAGTTATGTAAGTTTTATTAATTTATAATTTAAATTAGACTTTCTAAAACTGTTTGATGTTTTTAATTTCAATTATTTATTTCTAAATTAAAACATGATTACAGCATATGTTTCTGAATTTATTTTTCATTTTGTATTAATTAAATTTATGTGAAAATAAAACTGAGGACTTAGATTAAGTTTCACTTTCCTCTATCCCAATGAACCATAACACCATATATAACTCACAATGTACATGTTAGATGATGAAACATGTTTATGGTTTAAATTATAATTATAGTTGACTCTCAACCAATAATAATAATAAAGAAAAGCTATGTATTCTTGAGTTTGGTCATAAAAACATACATCTTCATATTAGTATCACGTTTAGTGTGACTTATTTGGCTTTATCAAAGCTAAGAAATTAGTAAAAAGCACAATTAACAGTCATTAAAATCTATTGTGCAGTTTAAATGACTAATTAATTAGAAGAAGTAATGACATAAATAGTAGTTTTATCAGAAATGTGTAACTAATCACACATTAAAGCTACGATTTTATTTCTTACTTATTGTTAACACATTAAAACTGTAGAACTGTTTTAAAGAATAATAATTATGTTTTAATGATTTGTTAACCCTAATGATAACAAAAAAACGTGAAAAATTTGGGATTGTTGTGATGTATAAATGTTTTACATTTGGTTAGAGACCAAACCTACTAAAATATACATTTTTTTTAATGTAGATAAACCATTGTTATGGGTTAATGTAATTTTATCAAATTTGATGTAGTCATTAATTTTCATTGATTAACTTTATTATAAAATTCATATTTTTATAATAATAATTGTATTGAAATAATAAATATAAGGTAGAAATAATTAACTAGTAATAATAATACTATCAGTTTCTAAATCTGGATATAGTTTACTCCAGATTCCGTGATAAATTTAAGAAAAATATGACTTTATTTGTGTTAATTTGATTATCTATTTCTATAGAATTAATAAAAGAATATTTCCTATTATCATAATATTTGAAGTTTGTTGATAAGCGTTCTGGTTAAAGCGCATGCGTGAATCACACTACTATAGCCAATGATAGTTGAGTATACATCTCATCATCAAGAATTAACCAATTATATTAGCAGATACATGATTTTGAATCAGTTGTTGTTCTGTTTTCTTACGACTAGCAGTATACGCGTCTTTTTTCCAAAACTCCAGGTAATTTTTCTAGTTTTGCCATCTATTTGATATATTTATCTACAACATTAGAATAATGATAGTACTTATGTTGTGTTAGTGTTTAAAAAAAGGTTTTTTTTTCTTTTTAATAAAGATGTTATTAGTTACATGAATGCAAGTAGTAACACTTGACGACGCCATGTTCAATTTATAAAACAAACCAACTTAATTTCAGAGAGTCACCAACAGCATTTTATGTTGGTTGTTTGATTTTTCTTACTTTCTGTTAGAATAAAACTTCATTTTAAGCATTGATTTTTCATATAATTTCATTTTCACAATTCACTATTAGTAAATCCAAATCAAATTCAAATCTATAAATTATTAAATCATATATCTTTTTTAAAACTGGAATATAAAAAAAATCAACGAATATTTCTGAAAACTCACATAAAAGAAAATGAAAAAAACACATGTTGAATTAGGATTCATCAAAAACATACGTTTAATAAACAAAGTGGAATCTCATGGATAAAATTTTCCAGAAATTCTGAGATATAGGTGTCACTTTAATTGTGAAAAGTAGGTAATACTCGTATTTAAAAATTTCGTAGTGTAGGTTCTAAACAACAAATTAAGGATGCGTGATTTTTTCTTGAAAAGAACAAACAGTAAGAATTAATTTGTTGGCAATTCCTGTTTATAGGCAGAAGTCCACAAATCAGAAAGATAATATATTGTATATTGTTATTATAAGTAAGTACTTATATAAGTTTTAAAAGTGTTTTATAATCAGTTAAGTATCGTTAATATCACATGTGCAGTTAAGATTTGTGAACACCCTTCAGGTCACATGTTTGATGGGTTAATTTGATATTACGCTCAAAAATTACACTCATAGTTTAGATTTTTTTTTAATGAAACATTTATTCAGCATGCTTTTAATAGATATTATATGCTGCAATATAACTAATTAGTTTTATATTTTTAATCCGATCCCCTAGCGGGTTAAATAGGTCTGCCCTTTACGGTCTTTTTGTTTGATCTGTGATTCTACATTGAGACTCCTAAATTTTGCCTAACTCAAGTGTATTTAGAGTAGGGATCTTAAACGAGTACCTGATATCGCACTGTCTCGGGACCGAAGGTTTAACGTCCTCTCAGAGGGACGATTTACTTAGATTTATTCTCCTCCTGCGTGAGTAAATCGAGGGCCAGGTGGGCATCGAACCCTAGGCTACCAGTTCAGAAGAGAGTACGTTAACCACTTAGCTAACCTGGCCCCTTAATTAGATTTAAAATCACTACATTTCTTCGCTACTTGCTACAGCATATCGTATTTTCAGTTATAGTTGGAACACATAATTTTAATACTAAATATTTTTAACTTTATACATGAAAAGTTATTACAAAAGTTTGAATTATACTCGTAATAATTTATAAATCTTATTTCTTTAATTGCTCCACCATAATAAAAGTTTCTTAAATCTATTTGATTCATGAATTTTTTAAGATAATCAAACATTTGACTGTTCTTCAAAATTTTACTTTTGTCTAGATGCCAGAAATTTAACGTAGATATTGTGAAGTTCATGAATCCGTGTTGCTCTTGATGGAGGTTTGGAGAGTTAAATAATATGTGATTCTACGTCTGAGGTGTTAAATTGTCACTAGGACACCAGTCGTTATCAATGATCCGAAATCTATTGAGGTAGCCTTTGGTTCGACTATGGCTACAGAGTGCTTTTGTTATTATATGGTTTGTTTCTCTATTGCACTTTTTCCGTGAATGTATAGTTAGAGGAATGTTTTAGTAAAGACACCTTTGGTCGAGCTAACTATTCCAGTTCCCATTTCTGCATTGATAATTCATGCATTACTGTTTGACATGTCCTATAGTATTTTGGGAAATCTAGGATTTGACAAGCCCTTTTAACCAAACAGTTTACATGTGCTGCGGAGGGCCTTATAGGAAGACCAATTTATAGCCAATTAATGTATTTCCTTCTTATCCTTAATTAATAACTCTAGAAAGTAGGCATTTTTGAAAGTTGCCATGTAACGAAGATAAGAAAAGTAAAAATAAAAATTGATTTCTGTTTTAATCTGAAAGCATGTGAATATGATATTGGTCACAACTTTGATGGATCATAATGAAATTGACACAAAAATGGTGTTTTATAGAATAAGGAAGTGTTAGAATGAGTACTTCATCACCTAATACATACTTTGGAATAATAATACTTTAACAATACATCTGCTAAGTTCCATTCGTAGGAATCAGTCAAGTTGGGATAAAACAATGATTACATTTTCCTTAAAATCTGGAGTGGCCTGCACTCAACTTTACTATAAGTAACTTAATATCAAATTTCTTGAGTATATAACATATAACGTCTCATTTAAGATAACGTAAACATCTAAATGGGATATGATTATTAGTCTTTCATTCCTGAGGTAGCACATATAGTGATTGAAGGACATATAAATATATAAGCATATTGCTGTACATCACAGAGCTGATGCAAATAATTTCATTAGTATAACTACAGCATAATAACATTTTTGAAAAACCAAAGTGAACATTTCTTGATACGAAATATTCTCGTACAAGAGAACATGGCTTTTGTTCAAATAGATAGTGGATTTCTTACATCGTTTACTTGACATCCTTTGAATATTAAAGTAAAATTTTTCAAATTTAAAACAGGAAAATACCCTTATTTTCTCTGAAAAACATCATAAACAGCTAAGAAAAAATGTTGTTTTAAGATGATTTATAATTAAAGATGTACGATAATTACATTTATTAATCTCTAAACGAAAGATTACAAATTTGAATTATCTTTTACATTTTTCGTTTTTATAGAATTATTATACTGGGAATTTTATGGCTTCTTAGTATTTAATAAGACCATTTTCCTTCCCCTTTGTCAAATAACATATATACGATTTTTTTCTGAGAGAGTGTTGTCCTTTTCCTGCCTCCTGTACTCTGTTATAAGTTTGCTATGAATGTATATTGAGAAAAAATATATTAGGAATTAGCCAGTCTACATACTCAAATCGAAGTCAAAGCCAGCTATTCAATATAATTTAAATCTTTTATAGTAGGTAGCTTCTAGGTTTTGAAAATAATAAATATGAACTATTAGACTAGAATTGTAAAAAAAAAACTGGAATTTCTCAACAAACATAAGTCCTCTTTCTTGAGGAAAGAGTCATTCAGCACATTTAAATAGCATGGAAAGGTACTACATTCACAATGACCTGTAAGTATAGCAGGTGATCTATTAGTCTAGGATAAACAAACAGTTTTTATAGCGTTATTGCTCTTTCTCGTAATTGAAACTTAATGGATTTTTTTTATGAATTGCTAATTTTTTGTTCCATTTTTGGTCAAATTTTCATTATTTTTTAATAAGCCGTTTAGCGTTAGAAAAACATTTTCTGAAAGCAGAAATCTTAATATAACGCCCCTTTGGTGAATGTAATTTTAGAAAAAATTATCTCAAATAATTTTCCATACAATGTTCTATTTTTAAGCTTAGTTTCATTTTGATCCGTCAAACAGTATGGCTTGTATCACTCTCACAAGCTTTGAGATTGAATTATAAGTCAAAATTTTTACATTTTATTAAAAAAAAATATTTCCCGTTGTTTTAAAATTCTAAATGTATTTTTGTTTGTTGCATTTATAACCTCAAAGAAATGTCAAAATTTCAAAACTGTAGGGTTATCAGTTTAGGAGAAATAAATGTTTTCTAAAAAACGGTTTTTGGCAAAAAAAGTGACTTTCCCATCATGCATAATTCTTCCCAAACAATAGGGATCTTCGTCTTTATGGGGCCCATTATTGTGTAAAATATCAACTTGATCCATCAAAGATTCTGGACCGTAGCGTGGAAACAAGCAATGATAACACACTCACCCACCCACACACACACAGACATCATCGAAAAAACTTCATAAAACGACTTCTGGGACCTCAAAACATGTAATTCCATCAAAATCTCGAGATCGAATTTTTTCACGATCACTATACTTTACTTATAGTAAAGTAAAAATATGAATAATTTTGACAAGTATAGCAGGTGATTCGTTAGGCTAAGATACATAATCAGTTTTTACAAGGGTTCTTCCTGTTTGTCTTAATTGAAATTATATGAATTTTTTTATAAATTTCTAATTTTTAGTCCAATTTTCTTATTAAAAATTTGATGGTTTTTAAATGAGCCATTTAGCGTCGAAGAAATATTTTCTATAATATCTTAAATTTTCTAAATATTTTCTAAAATTTACTATAATATCAAGTAATTGTAATTTTGAAATAAATTATCACAAATCATTCTCTACATAGCGTTCTATTTCTAGGTATTTTTTTCATTTTGATATGTTAAATTATATGACTTGTATTGCTCTCAGAAGCGGTTGAATTATAAGTCAAATTTTTTTCATTATAAGAGAAAAGTATTTGCCTTTGTTTTAAAGAATTAAATTTATTTTTTTGTTTTTTGCCTTTGTAACTTTATATAAAATGCCAAATTTTCAAGAATCTAGATTTAGTAGTCTAGGAGTATGAAAATGTATTTTAAAAACAGTTTTTTGGCAAAAGAAGTGACTCTTCCATCAGTCACAATTGCTCCCAAACAATAATGAAACCCATTTTTGTGTAAAACATCAACTTGATACATCAATGACTCTATCGTCAATGATACGTAGAGTATCCACAAACTTTAGATACCTACTCACCCACCTACCCAACACACAGACGTCGTCGAAAAAACTTCATAAAATAAAGTCTAGGACCTCAAAACATGTAATTCAGTCATTAATCTTAACATCGAATTTTTTCACAAACACTATAGGTAATTTACTTATAGTAAAGTAAAAATAAAATAAAAGAATGGAGAAACCACCCATTGGTGGTACTCGATATAGATTATTCTGATCACTTGAAATTAGTTAGCATTGCTGAGTAGATATCGGGGCCAACATCGTTTTAACCTTCTAATTGGATTGGCAGGAATCTGTTGGGATGATAATTGCTGAATTAAAGGGTTTAGATTAGAGGGTAAAGATTCATGAAATTTGCAATGAAAACCCATACAATTAAATTTCTTGATGGATAAAAGGAACTTTCAAATCGTTATGAATGATATCATTAGAAACATAAAAGGAAAATTGTACAATTTTTCAAAAGATTATGGATTGGGCTGCTTGGATTCTTGTGATATTTATAAAATTGTTTGATCCTCAGTTTTCGTATCCGTAAGTCCACATCGGGTTAAGTATTGTAATATATATAGTATCAATTTTTCAAAAGATTATGGATTGGGCTGCTTGGATTCTTGTGATATTTATAAAATTGTTTGATCCTCAGTTTTCGTATCCGTAAGTCCAAATCGGGTTAAGTATTGTAATATATATAGTATCAATTTTTCAAAAGATTATGGATTGGGCTGTTTGGATTCTTGTGATATTTATAAAATTGTTTGATTCTCAGTTTTCGTATCCGTAAGTCCAAATCGGGTTAAGTATTGTAATATATATAGTATCAATTTTTCAAAAAATTATGGATTGGGCTGTTTGGATTCTTGTGATATTTATAAAATTATCTGATCCTCAGTTTTCGTATCCGTAAGTCCAAACCGGTTTAAGTATTGTAATATATATAGTATCAATTTTTCAAAAGATTATGGATTGGGCTGCTTGGATTCTTGTGATATTTATAAAATTGTTTGATCCTCAGTTTTCGTATCCGTAAGTCCAAATAGTTTTAAGTATTGTAATATATATAGTATCAGTTTTTGGTCGTGTAGAGTAAAATTTGATTTTTTTTTACGATAGTATCTTACATTGTCTCATTAGGTATCGCACTACGAAGTTAAGTGAATTAGTTATAATTAAAGTAAAGATAACGTTTTCTTCAGATCTAAAAAAAGGTCCCCATATCTTCGTTTATTGCTTCTTCAGGCATTTTTTGTTTAGTCCTAATCAAGTGAAATATTTTAAAAGGAATAGAAGTAAGTTACTTATATTAGAAATTCCTAGTATATTTAAAATTTAATATACTTTTTAATATCTGGTTGTTTTTTACTGCAATATCCAGATTTTAAGTAATGATTTAAAATCATTAAACGGAAAATATTAAAATTCCAAATAACCTAATATTGCATTCCGTATGGATTGTTTGACAGTAAAATGATTAAATTAGCAAATAAGATGTTGTACCATTTTAGAAAACAGTAAAATGAAATATTTAATATAACACCAATCCTATCACAATAAAATATTATTAATGGCTTAAATAAAGAATTATATTATTCATTTCTAAACCTACCAAAATATTATTTAATATTCTTTTATTTTACAGTAAACTGTATTACCAGATAAAAAATTATATTCTTATAAGGGATAAAATATTTTCATTTTTATTATCCATTACTTTTAGCAAAGGTAGTTTTTTTATTAATAATTGTTTATAAAGTTTACAACTAAATGAAAACAATTTTATTATTCTATAATAAATAAAGGTCATATATGCCCAACATGTTTATTGAACTGGAATAACTATCGAAAGTTAGAGTTTGAAATTTATATAATACTACGTAATATGTTTCTGATCTATGTACTTATAAAACTCTGTTGATCTTGATCGCTTCTAAGTTTGCACTCAGGTTAAACTTGGGATATCTGTTAATTCCAGTTTATGCTGAATTATTCAAATATAGATTAAGGAAAACTGTGAATAATATATTACTTTACATAACTCCATTAAAGAGAAAGAAGAATGAAAAAAAAAACAGTTCCCTCAACATATTCAGGTAAAATTAAGGACTGTAGATATAAAATGTGTTTCAGTTATAGAATAAACCAAACCAGTTATTTTCTACGAAAGATAATAGTCCCATATTTGAAAATCATATTGTTGTGTAGACGATGGTTTTTTTTATTTCACATATCCAATATTAATTCTTGGTATACGTTAATATATTTTATTAATTAGAAATCGGTCAGTTTTCCAGATTCAAATTAAAATTTCAAAGCCAATGATTTGTTTTAGAATTCGTACTTGGAACTTTCGCATTAAACAGATTTATGAAATTCCGAAAGTATACATAATAAACTATTATATTAGAGGTTTAAAATGAATAATTTTAAGGAAACAAACTTGAACACAACTGTCATGTTAAATACATATGATATAATGTATTACTATTAAGGCACATTCCTTTCTTTAATCATATTTTATGGTAAGTAAAATAAATAGAATATACAAATTAACTTAATATATATATATAACTAAAGTTTATCGGGACTGGGTCAGTTCTTCAGGTTCAAATTAAACTCTCATTGCCAACGTTTTGTTCTTTATTTAAAAACTTTTTCATAGGCAAACGAAATTTTTACTATAGGTTAGTGAGTATCTGTTTCAAAATTTATACTTCTGTAAGTTCCTCACTAACCTATAGTAACAATTTCCATTGCATATGAAAAAGGTTTTAAATAAAGACCGAAACGTTGGCAATGAGAGTTTAATTTGAATCTGAAGAACTGATAAACCGTTGCTTCACAAGTGCGCTTGGTGTCCCTATCTCAACTCTCCTGATAACGGTTCAACCGAAAATTAGAGACACAAAGTGTGTTTGTTCCTTTATTCTGTGGTTGTGATTTACCGTGAAACGTTTGTTGTCCTTTGGGATCGTTTTCCTGTTCACAGTATATAATATTTCCTATATATATATTATATATCAATGATCAAACCACAATAAGAAATGGGAAAACAAGACTAAGATCTTTCAACCGTAACAAGCGGTCTTCGTCAGAGTCAAAAACCCAACTGAGAAACCCAACCCCTCAGTTGGGTTTTTGACTCTGACGAAGACCGCTTGTTACGGTTGAAAGATCTTAGTCTTGTTTTCCCATTTCTTATTGTGGTTTGATCATTGATTGTTGTTTCACGTGTTTATGTGAAATCTTTTTATATATTATATATATATATATATATATATATATATATATATATATATATATATATATATATATATATATATATATATATTGTGTTGAACTAAATTGCCTTAATCAAACAGACCTTTCTTTTGAGCAGTTTTTCATATTTTCTTGATAATTTCAAATCGTCTTGATTTAGTTGGTGAATTATTTGAGCAAAACTTTGGTTGGCCATCAATATTTAATGATTAACATTTGACATGTTTCGGTTGTCTCCAACCATCTTCAGAAATTATTTTAAACCTTCACAAAACAACTATTTTCATTGAACAAGTATGTAAACATAACAGTAAGCTAAATAAAATTTTTCACTAAAAATTAAATTGAAACATGACAACCGAAACATGTCAAATGCTAATCATTAAATATTGATGGCCAACCAGAGTTTTGCTCAAATAATTCACCAACTAAATGAAAACGATTTGAAATTATCAAGAAAATATGAAAAACTGCTCAAATGAAAGGTATGTTTGATTAAGGCAATTCAGTTCAACACAATTTGTATAAAAGAAGGTCTGCTCCCTATTTATACTAATATATATATATATTATTTATTAAAAATAAAATAAATATACTGACACTATGGGCTGTTCGTCACCTTTTAAAATAATGGAAATCAAAATAGTTATCCAAACTCTCATGGTTTAGACTGGTTATAACCATGGTTTAATAACTTATAAGCCACAATTTTTCTTCTACTAAACCTCAAAAGATGCAAAGATAAAAGATTATTCATTATCAAATCTCAAAAGATTATTCATTAAATGAATGGGCGTTTGAAACAAAGAGTACAGTTTTCCACAATTGACATTAACAAATATATAAAAATACTTTACAAAATGAGAAAATCTGTCCAAAAACAAAGGGAAAACTTTTAAGTGTTTCAATAAAAAGGAAACACATTCACAAAAATGTTCTATACCCAACAAAGAACCAAAAGATAATTTAAAATATCCCACAAAGAATGCAGTCAAATCTAATTTGCTGTTTTCAAAACCAAATTCAATTCATTTCAAAATAAATGGATCCTTTTGAAACAAAATTCACCTTTTTGCATGTCTAATTCTTTTACAAATCAAATTTAACTACTGGAAAATTTAGGAATCAACTACACTTTCATCTATATATTCACTATGTTCAAAATAACATCAAATAAAAGCTAGTTAGTTAATGTTTCAGGATTTTGATACAAATAAATGTAATATTATACATTTATTTCAAATTAAAGAGCAATCTAAAATGAATGTATGCAAGTATGAGTATATAATGTTCTTTTAATTTAATGTTCATATTAAAGTTTATGATGAAAATAATAAATATATCAATAAATATTTATTACTTAATTGATATAAATGTATCAATTAATAAAATTACAATTATATAGTTTTAAAATTACTAGAAATATAATTTATTTGGTCATAAAACGCTGTGTTTCCTATAGCAACATAGAAACAAGTTATCGATAAGTTGATGTAAATATTCATGCAGTAATTTTGCAGTTAGTGCAAGAAACAGTTGCTCATAAATCATTGATTACATCATCAATGATTCTGTTAAAAATTAAAGTTGTTTATAATATTTCAACACAACCTATTCTGTTGTATGTATGTGAGCGATATTTTTAAGAAACAATATGGCTTGAACTAATAGCATAAAATAGTTCGATTGTTGCACTTTGTTCATCTTAAATAAATTCATGGATACTGGACTCCCAGTATTTAATTCTGAGAATTTGAAATCCATTTTGAATTAATAAATTTAACTATTTTTGTAGCCAGGTATCATAATACTGAGCAACATTTTCAAGTATACAGTAATCGTATTTATATGTAACAGCAATCTTACACAGAACGTAAAACAGTACCATTTTATTACGATTTCATTTTCAACTCAGTATAATTCTTGTTATTTTATCCTTATTTATCTAATATATCATTTTGCAATTAGATCAATGATATTAATTTCTTTCCATATATTTAATAATTTCGATCGACTATGTATAGCATCTAAATCAAAAATTCATTTCAAAAACGAAGGTTTAAAGGATTTGACTTGAAACTTATATGTGGATATTTAATATTAGAAAGATGTAGGACAATATCTGTGGCATATAAGATTTGTACCATTTTTAGAAAAGTTATAAATAATAATGAAAAGAATGTATTGGACTCCCTCTAATTGATGTTTCTTGGTTTCAGTATGTTCTACACACAATTACAATAGTAGGCATGTATTCAATATTTATAGATTAAGTATTAAAATTGTACGCTAAGTAATAATACCAAACGAACAATTAAAATAGTCTAAATATTTAGTTTGTTGAGTAACTAAAGTCAGTTTGAAACATTATAACATTAATCTTTAACTGTGTTTTTGATGTATCCATGAACACAATTCTCATATACTGCTAACTAGAGATGGCAAAACTTTGGAAGTAATTGGGTCACTGCCATTACTATTAGTATAGTATTCCTAATATAATGATAATAACTTTTCAAATGAATTTAATACACCAGGGATAAGTAACATCACACTAAAACATTCATTTATTTTGTTATATCTTTTTGTACTGATGATTAGGATCATTGACAAAGTTTTATTTTTCTTTCTATGTTTTAATAGAGTACTTTATAACATCATCAAAACACATGGGTTCTGATGATTTCAAGGAGAAATAATGCCGATATTATCTTTGTAAAAAAGATCAACTTAATTTTTGTATTAAATGAAGTACAAAGTTAGAGAATGTTTGACTTAGTGATTAATTTAGTATTTAATCTTAGCATCTTAACAAATGTCTAATATTATAAACTTAGTTTATAATATTATGTTATGTTACTTTGTCTCTTATCAAACTCTCATTATTTTACAGACCATATAACTTTTTATATTCTGACACTACTTGTAACAGGCTATTTAGAAATGAACTTTGCATTCATTTGTTACATGTTTTACAGAATAATGACGTCATATGCCTAACGATATTTTGCTTCATTTAACTGGTTCTTTTCTTTGTGAATAAGCTACTGATAAATATGTAACCTTTGTTACGAGTTTAAAATCGAAGAATAGTAACATACAGATTAAAGAAACACACTTAAAAACTCATATATTCCGGTAATGAGTCATCAGGGTCACATTATCCTCATGCTTAATGCATTTAACATTTTCTTTTATAATGCTTAGTTTTTTATATTTTAAAAGATATTTATTTTCTCTCTGTATTTACAATATTTACAGCGATACCTCCAAAACTGCATTACATCAGTAACAGGATACACATTTCATAAAACAGTTCACAACACACTGCTAGATCTGGCTAGATCGTTTCGTCGGCGGCGAAGAAACACAAGGCATGGCGAGTTGATCGAGAGAACAGGGAGAGACGCTTCCAACCAGGTCAAGATGGGGACAACAGCTGGTTCTTACAGACTTGCGTCAGTGTTGCCGGTACAATATATTAGAATTAATAGAAGCAATAATAATTCAAGAAAATAAACATCCAACTTAATAATTCTTGTAGAATTTTAAAACTACCCATCACACCTACCCAGATTAGTCAGGTAGAAGGTGAAACAAACCACCCTACCGTCTCCCCATAATGCTTCCTATCCAAGGGCGCTGTCCTGTAAACATTCCACCTTCTATTTATAAACTGACTAACTCACTATTATTTTCATTATTGTCCTGATGATGAATGTGGTACATTTGAAACTTGTTGACTAGTAGTATTGGTGATAAGCTTTATAGTTGTAGTAAAGAGACGAGAAAGGAATTCTATAAATTGGATCAATTATGTAAGAAACAGACACAAGCTAAATATGGGGCGTTATTAAGCAATATACCATGCTTAAATGAAGGAGTGCTTTTAACTTTTTATCTATACATATATATATGATTAAACCACAATAAGAAAATGGGAAAACAAGACTAAGATCTTTCAACCGTAACAAGCGGCCTTCGTCAGAGTCAAAAACCCAACTGAAATCTTTTTATACATATATATATAAACTAAAATTTTCAAACAATCACACAGAAAAGAAATCACTGAACTCACTACTATATTTCAATGTCCTCGTCGTCAGGAATAGATGTGAATCACTCCAAAGGCTGATAACGACTGGCTTGGCGTTCGTACTGAAGCACTCAAACAGTGTAGCCAACTTTCAGAGGAAAGGGAGACAAGGAAGATAAAGAAATAAAAGCCAAATAAAAATTAAATGAATGAAAATATTTAACTAAAATAAAATTAAAAGCCAATATCAACTTATAGAAAAAATAAATAAATAAATTAAATTAAAAAATAAATAAAGGAAGAATCAACGATTGAGGTTAAGCCCAGGAGCAGATTTACCGCCCAGAAGACTAATAAGAACTTCTTCTGAAACCCTCAGAGTGATTTATATATATATATATATATAATCATTAGTGGTGCAATCCGTACTTGTGTAGTATTTACTCACACTGAGTATTGAGGTATATAGATAAAACAAAGTTTCCACATAAACGAAGTTTCTTTTAATTAACATTAAATCTTTAAATTTCAATTTAAGGGCTTTGAAAACTTTATAGAAGATCCTCAAGTGTCCAACATTCACTAAGTTGTAGGTCCTCCACTCCTTACACTGAATATTTACCTACGATGAACATAAAGTTTTCCAAGTCTGTAGTTTGAATTAAAGAAAACTTTTTTTTTGTGTAGAGACTTTGTTTTATGTATATACCCCACTATATGCATATATATTCCCAATATATTTATAGAAGCACAACACCTAACATCTAACATAAACACTAAGTGAATTAAAGATAATAATGCGTAAACATTTACTGAAAATACTTTTGTTATGCATTATCATCTAAGATCTTGAAGTTTTAAAAAACTGCCTAAACATAAAATTGGCATGTGCCAGTTACATTTATTTTGATATTAAGAAAACTATTCCTATTGAAATGAATTATGTAATATAATTTTGTTCATTTTAAGATCTGATAATGTTGAATTTCTTTACACTTCATTGTATTCGTGAAATTAAAAACTCTACAATAATTAATTGTATTGATAAAAAAATTACTCCTCTTAATTCAAGTCTGTAGCCATAAATTTATATATAATCACTATCATATAATACGATTTTTTTTTTCGTTTTTATTTGATAGTTCAGTAATAGAAAATTCAATTCACTTCAAATTTAACACATTAAATCCGTAAGGCAGAAGTATTAAAATAATTGTATTTGTATTTTGAACAAAAACTACAAAATTAGTTAATATTATATTCTTTTTATTTTTTGGATGTCTACTATGTTAGTGCTAGAATGTTATAATACTTTTGCTGATTCAAAACGTCGAATGGCAATATGGAAAGTGCGGACCTGGTAATAGTAGACGGTTTGTATGAATATAGATTAGATGAAATCTGTTGGTTAAATGAAATCAATTAAATGCTAAACTGAACAAGTCGAAGTGCACTTGACAGGCTGCTCCCAACCGAATCCTGAAGCAAACTTCTCTATCAGCGACTTCAGGCTTCTCTGGTGATTAGGGTCCGCTTGGACATTGAAGGATTACCGACTACTTCTCCTTTCCCTCGATTAAAACTCTTCTCCCGTTTCAATTCTATTTCTGATTAAATCATTTTCTTCTCATCTAACTTCATTTAAACATTAATTCAATGTAATAAGAGTTTATAACAATATATTTAACAAGAATTAGATATATATAGATAAATCAAGAATCAAAAATATAACACTTAGAGGAAAATTTGATTTGATATTTCGATGAATAGTCGTCATCAGAAGAGATGATATTTACTTGAGGAGCGAACACAGTCGAGAATCCCTTTGTAATAGTTGCACTAAAAGTGTTGCCAACATACTCAACATAATAAAGGATTTATACATCCAGCAAATAAAATAACTAAAGAAAAAAACTAAATTATATACACAGATAAAATAATATATATATATATATATATATATATATATATATATCACTTAATAAAACGAAACACAATCCAAACTGGACACAATACGAATTCAAAATTCAAGGAGAGTAACGCACAGAGTAAGGAAACACACTTACAGACTCATATTTTCAGGTAATAATTTTCGGGTTATTACCCAAAATTTAGAGTCTGTAAGTGTGTGTCCTTATTCTGTGTGTTACTCTTCATGAATTTTGAACTTGTATATATATAGCTCAAGAACGAAGAAAAGCAACACACAGAGAAATAAACACACTTACAAACTCAAATTTTCAGATGATCCATCTTCAGGAGAAAATAGAATGGGCGACCATGCACGCCGGAAACACAACGGCAGGAAACCGTCCCGGCAACCGACCCAGGTCGGTTATTATTTTACAAATTTTCAAACAATTTATATATTTACAATTAAAAGAAACGGTCCAGCGGACTTTTTTAAAATAAAATAAATTCAAAACGAAGGAAACACACAGAAAGACACAGACATAACTCACATCGATATTTCGACCATCGTCGTCATCAGGAGGTGCGAAGAGCGAAGAGTCCCGCAGGAAGACAGGGCGGTACTCCCAGGGTGAGTACCGTCCTATCTTCCTGCGGGACTCTTCGCTCTTCGCACCTCCTGATGACGACGATGGTCGAAATATCGATGTGAGTTATGTCTGTGTCTTTCTGTGTGTTTCCTTCGTTTTGAATTTATTTTATTTTATATATATATATTTATTTATATATATAGTTGACAGAAATTGGAAACAAATACTCAAACTGAACAACACATGATTAAATCGAAAAGAAAGTTACACTCATAGATGACAAACATATTTGCTATCTCTAATTTTTAGTGATACTGCTTTCACTAAAAGAAGAAAAAAGAAAGGGCAGGGCGTCCCAGTAAGGTAGATAAGCTATGGAAGGTAAAACATATATATATGTTATTAAATAAAATGCTTCGACGAACTAAAATAAATTTACGTATAAAACACATTACCATAGATGATAAAAACTCATTACTATATCTCAACTATGTCGTCATCAAGTGGACGTGTGCCCTCCGAAGTTAAGCGAATAGTTTCTTTTGTATATTGTGATTTCAAAATAACTTTTTTTTTTTTAGGTAAATAGATAAAACAAAATACGCAAGTTTTGTAAATAAAATTAACTTGGACTTCATTAAATTCTGTTTATCACAGAAGACAGAATGCTATAAAAACTGAAAATTCAACTTGGACTAAAGGGTAATGTTATTTAGATATTTAAAATAAAGAGTTAATGTGTTCGATTTGTTCACATTCATTTATACACTTTATAATTGAATGCAGCTAAAAGCATTACTTATTTATAGATTAATAGAAAAAATTGAAGTTTTTTGAATGATTAATACGATATGTTAAAAGAATAAAATTCTTATAACTGCAAAAGTAAATCAGCTATATGTTTTATAATGTTTCCAAGGTTAATGGATGGCTTTGCAGTGAATAGTGTTATATAAGTCTCATGGGTTCAATTCAATGGACTTAATAAACATTACTTAAATTAATAGTTACAGCTATTTATCATACATCCCTGTTTCATGACTGCGGTTGTACGATCCATTTGTTAAAATACACAATTCTGTATTGTATATTAAAAACATTTTCAATTTGGAAGTACTAAAATCTTTTTTTTAATGCATTAATGTGTCAAAATAAATTAAATGAATTTAGTTATAATCTATATTAACGTGTAACCCAGAATGTGAAATCACGAATAGAAGACAAAATCATAAACACACAACTACACTACACATATACATATCAATGATCAAACCACAATAAGAAAATGGGAAAACAAGACTAAGATCTTTCAACCATAACAAGCGGTCTTGACTCTCCAGTTGGGTTTTTGACTCTAACGAAGACCGCTTGTTATGGTTGAAAGATCGTAGTCTTGTTTTCCCATTTTCTTATTGTGGTTTGATCATTGATTGTTATTTCACGTGGTTATGTAAAATCTTTTTACATATACATATATGTAACGTCTAAACGACAATCTAATATGAGAAAAATAACACAGATCTTCCAAACGTAACAAGCTGCCTTCATCAGAGTGAATCTCATTTGATTTCTTCTCTCAACAAGTCTCAAATCATTCATTTACATATATTTACAAAAATATAATGAATTTTCATTTTAATTCAATTTGCTTATGATGTTGTGACTTGTATAAACATTTCATTAATTATAATTAAAAACTTACTATTATAAAAGTTGAACTAAACCTTGTTTAACTCAAAAATGAAATTTGTTAATTGTTTCAGGTATTTTCATTAGTATTAAAAGTCATCTAAACATGAGATTTCAAAAGAAAAAAACTCTTTAATCCACAGCTTATACAGATCTATAGAATCCTTTTTGCAATGTTTGGATTGTAAAAACCTTTTTTAATTATCTTTTTTAAATCAAGAGATAGCAAGTCAGGAATTAGGAAATTCAATTATTATTCTATGGAAGTAGCGATAACCAACCTAAAATATGTGACAAAATAAATTATTATCCTAATATCTACTTGCAGTAGTAATGTCTTTTAGATTGCTTTTAACATTAGCTTAATTAAACCAAATATACAAAATCAATTTGGGTAGGAGCTGATTGTATTGAAATTATATGAAGAAATAAATGAGGGCCCAAGATAGCAATCTGTGTTGTACATATTGCAATAAAGAGAATGTACGTTGCAACTGATTGAAAGCAAAAATCTCTCTCTTACTAACACTCTCTCAATCTATATTTTCTCAATCTCTCTCATTTGTGCTCGTTCTCTCTCATTCTCCCTCTCCTCTCGTTTTTACTCCCTCCCTATTCAATTCTCTAGCTACTCATTCTCAGTCCTACTTATTTTCGCTTTCTTACTAACACCCTCTCTATTTATATTCTCTCTAATTATTTATATTCTGTCTAATTTTCTAATCTCTCTAATTCTCGCTCTTTTTCTCACCAAGTTCTCTCTCCTCTTATTCTTAGTTCAACCCTATTCAATTCTCTAGCTGCTCATTCTCACTCCTACTTATTTTCGTTCTCTTACTAACACCCTCTCAATCTATATTCTCTCTCATTCTCTATAATTTTCAATCTCTCTCATTTTTGCTCGTTTTCTAACCAATCTCTCTCTACTCTCATTCTTACTCCCTACCTATTCAATTGTCTCGCTAATCATTCTAAATCCTATTTATTTTTTCTCTCTTAATAATACCCTCTCAAACTATAATCTCTCTAATGTTTTCAATCTCTCTCATTCTGCTCGTTTCCTCATCATGCTCTTTCTCCTCTCATTATTATTCTCTTCCTAATCAATTGTCCAGCTTCTCATTCCCACTCCTATTTATTTTCTCTGTCTTAATAACACCCTCTCAATCTATGTTCTCTCTCATTCTCTCTAATGTTTTCAATATCTCTCATTTTTGCTCGTTTTCTCATCATACTCTCTCTCTTCTCATTCTTACTCCCTTCCTATTCAATTGTCTAGCTTCTCATTCCCACTCCTATTTATTTTCTTTCTCTTAATGATACCCTCTCAATCTATATTCTCTCTCATGTTTTCAATCTCTCTCATTCTGCTCGTTTCCTCATCATGCTCTTTCTCCTCTCATTCTTATTCTCTTCCTATTCAATTGTCTAGCTTCTCATTCCCACTCCTATTTATTTTCTCTCTCTTAATAATACCCTCTCAATCTATATTCTCTCTCATGTTTTCAATCTCTCTCATTTTTGCTCGTTTTCTCATCATACTCTCTCTCTTCTCATTCTTACTCCCTTCCTATTCAATTGTCTAGCTTCTCATTCCCACTCCTATTTATTTTCTCTCTCTTAATAATACCCTCTCAAACTATAATCTCTCTAATGTTTTCAATCTCTCTCATTCTGCTCGTTTCCTCATCATGCTCTTTCTCCTCTCATTCTTATTCTCTTCCTAATCAATTGTCCAGCTTCTCATTCCCACTCCTATTTATTTTCTCTGTCTTAATAACACCCTCTCAAACTATATTCTCTCTCATTCTCTCTAATGTTCTCAATCTCTCTCATTTTTGCTCGTTTCCTCATCATGCTCTCTCTCTCTCTCTTCTCATTCTTACTCCCTTCCTATTCAATTGTCTAGCTTCTCATTCCCACTCCTATTTATTTTCTCTCTCTTAATAATACCCTCTCAAACTATAATCTCTCTAATGTTTTCAATCTCTCTCATTCTGCTCGTTTCCTCATCATGCTCTTTCTCCTCTCATTCTTACTCCCTTCCTATTCAATTGTCTAGCTTCTCATTCCCACTCCTATTTATTTTCTCTCACTTAATGATACCCTCTCAAACTATATTCTCTCTCATTCTCTCTAATGTTCTCAATCTCTCTCATTTTTGCTCGTTTCCTCATCATGCTCTATCTCTCTCTCTTCTCATTCTTACTCCATCCTATTCAATTGTCTAGCTTCTCATTCCCACTCCTATTTATTTTCTCTCTCTTAATAATAACCTCTCAAACTATATTCTCTCTCATTCTCTCTACTGTTCTCAATCTCTCTCATTTTTGCTCGTTTCCTCATCATGCTCTCTCTCTTCTCATTCTTACTCCCTTCCTATTCAATTGTCTAGCTTCTCATTCCCACTCCTATTTATTTTCTCTCTCTAATGATACCCTCTCAAACTATATTCTCTCTCATTCACTCTAATGTTCTCAATCTCTCTAATTTTTGCTCGTTTCCTCATCATGCTCTCTCTCTTCTCATTCTTACTCCCTTCCTATTCAATTGTCTAGCTTCTCATTCCCACTCCTATTTATTTTCTCTCTCTTAATAATACCCTCTCAAACTATATTCTCTCTCATTCTCTCTAATGTTCTCAATCTCTCTCATTTTTGCTCGTTTCCTCATCATGCTCTCTTTCTTCTCATTCTTACTCCCTTCCTATTCAATTGTCTAGCTTTTCATTCCCACTCCTATTTATTTTCTCTCTCTTAATAATACCCTCTCAAACTATATTCTGTCTCATTCTCTCTAATGTTCTCAATCTCTCTCATTTTTGCTGGTTTCCTCATCATGCTCTTTCTCCTCTCATTCTTACTCCCTTCTTATTCAATTGTCTAGCTTCTCATTCCCACTCTTATTTATTTTTTCTCTCTTAATAATACCCTCTCAAACTATAATCTCTCTAATGTTTTCAATCTCTCTCATTCTGCTCGTTTCCTCATCATGCTCTTTCTCCTCTCATCTTATTCTCTTCCTAATCAATTGTCCAGCTTCTCATTCCCACTCCTATTTATTTTTTCTCTCTTAATAATACCCTCTCAAACTATAATCTCTCTAATGTTTTCAATCTCTCTCATTCTGCTCGTTTCCTCATCATGCTCTTTCTCCTCTCATTCTAATTCTCTTCCTAATCAATTGTCTAGCTTCTCATTCCCACTCCTATTTATTTTTTCTCTCTTAATAATACCCTCTCAAACTATAATCTCTCTAATGTTTTCAATCTCTCTCATTCTGCTCGTTTCCTCATCATGCTCTTTCTCCTCTCATTCTTATTCTCTTCCTAATCAATTGTCCAGCTTCTCATTCCCACTCCTATTTATTTTCTCTCTCTTAATAATACCCTCTCAAACTATATTCTCTCTCATTCTCTCTAATGTTCTCAATCTCTCTCATTTTTGCTCGTTTCCTCATCATGATCTCTCTCCTCTGATTCTTACTCCCTTCTTATTCAATTCTCTACCTACTCATTCTCACTTCTATTTTCTCCCTGTTTTAGTTCTCTCTCACACTCGGTTTCGATCTATCATTCTGTTTCTTTTTTGTACCTACGTATTAGAGTGAGTATGAATGTTTATTTTGCATGTTTGTATAAGTGAGTGTGTATAATGTTTCAGCACTTAACTCATCATATCTATTTTCAAGACATAAATATTTCTTGAATAGTAATAATAATCTATATTGTTCGTAACTTAAATTGAAACCTTTTCTTAATTTGAACTTCCATGCCTACTGATTTAAAAAGATTTATTTTATATTTAGCAGTAAATTAATATGATAATACAAATTATAAGCATTACAAATAAGAAAGAAACATTATTTAACATTTTAGTACCACTATCATAAGAGAAGAAATACTAGAAAGATTTCTTGTAAAATCCGATTATGAATACATTATTGTAAATTATATTTACACTTATTTAGTTTATTACATTTCCCACAATTTAAAAATCAAGTAGTATCATTCTTTATGAATTTCTGAATAATCTTAATTTTTTGTCACTTTCTATTTAGATGCGTACATACGTATATTGTATTCCATTGTTTCCTGAGAATAATTTGCAGAAAATTATAATGTCTATTGAAATAATTACTTATAACATGTTTATAATATTCTATATATTTATCAGTAGTGCACATTCCATTTTATAACCACTCAAAAAGAGGTTATTAGTATATGACTTGTAAAAAAGGTCATCAATGGGCCATTTACACAAAGGAAGAATGAAAATAGCTCGACACAAAACATCTTTTATGTGGAGACTCGGTGATTCTTTGCCTCATTCTAATCATGAGTAAATACCACAAAATAGAAGATTATATAGCTCGTGAGTTAAAACATGGAAGGTTTTATAAACTAAAATTCACAATCTTATGTGATTATACCAGCAATTTTAAAACCAATGTAGGTTACCAGAATAGAATTTAATAATAAGTTTTATTACTGTTCTTCAGTTTTTAACCTTATAATCATTGACTTCGGAAACTTATGAATGTAATAAAATCTATTTGATGGATATTATAAAAACCAATAAATTGTATGAAGGATAAAAAGACGACTATATAATTGATGATATATAACAAGATTTTACTATAACCATATGAAATAAAATCAACGTCTAACCCACAGTAAGAAATCAGGAATAAGACTAAGATCTTTCAACCGTAACAAGCGGTCTACTTAAGAGTCAAATCTTAACTGATTTCTTCTCTGAACAAATCAGTTGAAATATGACCATGTCGAAGACCGCTTGATGCGGTTGAAAGATAGTGTTACCATATATCAGGTAACGATTCTGGCTAAAATAATACAAAAAATGAGCTAAAAAGAGCTTTTATTTTCCAAACTGAGCTAAGAAAAAGGGTCAAATGGCAATATAACGAATATAACATTCTAAACAGTATTTTAATAATGTTTTTTTGAACAAGATTAAAATTTTGTTTATCAAATGTAGTTACTAAATTCAATACTTCATGAGAATTTTCGGTCTTTCTGGTTTCATAAATTTAGTTGGTCCCAATTACCGCAATAATGTCAAAAAAACATCAAAATCATAGGAGCATATTTAATAACGTTTTAATTCATCTCGTGTTGGCAGTTTACTAACTATTGTTGATAAATTAATTTTGTTTCAAAGTTTGTTTTTACTTTACTAGAAGTAAAGTATAGTGATCGTGAAAAAATTCGATCTCGAAATTTTGACGGAATTACATGTTTCGAGGTCCCAGAAGTCGTTTTATGAAGTTTTTTCGATGACGTCTGTATGTGTGTGGGTGGGTGGGTGAGTGTGTTAGCATTGCTTGTTACCACGCTACGGTCCAGAATCTTTGATGGATCAAGTTTACACAAAAATGGGCCCCATAGGGAAGAACACATACTTTCCGTCTGCACCCCTTGGACGGGGGTTGGCAGCTTTGGTCGGGCTGCGCGTCTTATCCTCAGTTAAACTTGCCCTAGGAGATTTGATCATCTGCTCTTCATTCCTGGAGAAGGTTGATTTCTGATCGGCTTTTGGAGACTTCCCACTCATCTCGCCGGATTCTCCTTGTTCTCTGGTTAAAATTTCGTTTTCCCTGTGCCTGTAGCTC
Source organism: Hermatobates lingyangjiaoensis (assembly GCA_026182355.1). Classification (NCBI taxonomy): domain Eukaryota; kingdom Metazoa; phylum Arthropoda; class Insecta; order Hemiptera; family Hermatobatidae; genus Hermatobates; species Hermatobates lingyangjiaoensis. The sequence continues at coordinate 437,120 of JAPFBL010000296.1, forward strand.
CAACAGGAGCCGAGAAAAACGCGTTTATAAGTGGGGGCAAAGTACAATCCAGAAATTTTCTGGATTAGGGGATTGGCCCAGAGGACCGGAGATGATGGGAAACTGTCAGGGGGGATAAGAAAATAAAAATGGGTAGGGGCCAGGTATATGAAAAAAAAGGAGAGGGGGGGGGAGTAAAATCGAAATAACGCAAAAAACGCTGAAAAATTCGATGAGTGAAGGTTAAGAACTTCTCACTATTGCTCCAAAAAATAAAAAACTTAGATGAAGACGCACTAAAAGAGTGCTCACGCGCAATGCACTCTCTCTCGACGAAAAATAAGAAAACATTTCCCACGGGGGATGTTCTGAATACCACCAACGATCCAGGAGTCGCCGAATCCCGGATCTGTTCCGCGACAGGTACCACCCAAGGTAGCATGCATAGGTACATCCACAGGTAGCATCCACAGGTACATCAACAGGTACCATCCACAGGTACATCCATAGGTACATACCTGTGGATGCTACCTGTGGATGCTACCTGTGGGCTACCTGTGGATGTACCTGTTGATGCTACCTGTGGATGCTACCTGTGGATATACCTGTGGATGCTACCTGTGGATGTACCTGTGGATGCTACGTGTGGATATAGCTGTGGATGTACCTGTGGATGTACCTGTGGATGTTACCTGTGGATATACCTGTGGATGTACCTGTGGATGTACCTGTGGATGTACCTGTGAATGCTACCTGTGGATGTACCTGTGCATGCTACCTTGGATGGTACCTGTCGCGGAACTGATCCGGGATTCGGCGACTCCTGGATCGTTGGTGGTATTCAGAACATCCCCCGTGGGAAATGTTTTCTCATTTTTCGTCGAGAGAGAGTGCATTGCGCGTGAGCACTCTTTTAGTGCGTCTTCATCTAAGTTTTTTATTTTTTGGAGCAATAGTGAGAAGTTCTTAACCTTGACTCATCGAATTTTTCAGCGTTTTTTCGATTTTACTCCCCCCCCCCCTCTCCTTTTTTTTCATATACCTGGCCCCTACCCATTTTTATTTTCTTACCCCCCCTGACAGTTTCCCATCATCTCCGGTCCTCTGGGCCAATCCCCTAATCCAGAAAATTTCTGGATTGTACTTTGCCCCCACTTTTAAACGCGTTTTTCTCGGCTCCTGTTGGAGCTACAGGCACAGGGAAAACGAAATTTTAACCAAGAGAACAAGGAGAATCCGGCGAGATGAGTGGGAAGTCTCCAAAAGCCGATCAGAAATCAACCATCTCCAGGAATGAAGAGCAGATGATCAAATCTCCTAGGGCAAGTTTAACTGAGGATAAGACGCGCGGGTATAAAAGACCAAAATCGTAAAAGATAATTCAGAATTGAAATCTTTCGTTTGAAGATTAATAAATGTAATTATAAATTATCTTAAAACGACATTTTCTCTTCGATGTTTAAGACGTTTGTCAGAGAAAATAAGAGTATTTTCCTGTTTTAAATTTAAAAATTTGGCTTAAATATTCAATGTAGAAGGAGGTTAAGTAAACGATGTAAGAAATCCACTGGCTACTTGAACAAAAGCCATGTTCTCTTGCAGGAGAATATTTCCTAGCAATAATTTTTTTACTTTGGCTTTTCAAAAATGTTATTACTACTGTAGTTATACTAATGAGATTATTTGCATCAGTGGTGTGATATACAAAAATAAGCTTATATTTTGATAAGTCGATCAATCATTACTATCTGACTACCTCAGGAATGAAAGACTAATAAACATCTCCCATTTAGATGTTTGCATTATGCTTAAATGAAACATTATATCTTATATAACCAAGGGGATTGATATTAAATTTACTTATAGGAAAGTTGAGTGTAGGCCACTCCAGATTTTTTAATGATGTTTACTTTGCTGAATACTCTCCTAAGATTAGCATCAGAACGGGGTAGACACAGAGGAATCAGATCAAGTGAGGAAGGATAGTTAAAAGATAAAAGGACTTAGGATTCTTAAGGACAGTGGTTTACTATAAATCAAGTCAGAAAACGCAAAAATCGTATTTTTCTTTGATTAATCATGACTTCTTATAGCAACAATTTGAGAAAAATAAAAATGAGTTAAAACAGAACAAGTTACCTTCTCTCTCCGTCTGTCAGATTAAACCGTTGGACATTCTTTGAACGAGTTTTCAACCAGAACGTGATTTGAACTGGATGTTTGCAAAAAGGTTTGGGAATTTTGAGTAGATACTATACATAAAGACACATTACACTCCAATTAAAAGAATATTAACAAATTATGGGTCAGGATCAGTTTCTGTCACTCCTTTCTAATAAGTATTTATCCCGAAGGGGGTGTAGAATAGTTCTGTGATATAAGTATAGTTAGATCTAGTAGATGTTAAAGGGTTAGTAGTCAACAATTATAATAAGTATTTATGTAAGTTAAAGGGAGTGGCCATATAAATAAGGATAAGATGGGCAGGACAAGTTAAGGATGACTACAAAGAAATAAGTAGGAAGGATGCTGTGCTGACGAAGGGGCTACAACATTCAGGTAGAGCCTATAGTAAACAATGGGATCTCACGATAAGAGTTGTCTTTAGTAATAAGTATTTATGGGAGTTAAAAAGTTGTGCTAATATAAGTTATGGATGGTAGCTATTGCAATAAGTATTACATATATAAGTATTTATAGGATATAATGGTATTGGTTGATAGTCAAGGACATGAATTATGGTAAGTATGTTAAGGATAGCAGTAATAAGATTACATGATATATAAGTATTTATTTGAGTTAAGGGTTATGTTAAGATAAGAAGATAGATGGTTGTATATACTAATAAGATGGTTATAAAATATAAATTCTTATTAGGGGGTAAGGTCTTGCAGGGGTGGGAGCCCCTAATAAAGAAATTTAATTATTATTATTTAATTATTTAATATAATTTAGTATTTAATTAATATTCAATATAATAAAGAAAATATATTTTTTAAACATGTAACTAAATTTTAAAATCCACATATAAGTTTTTAATTCATATAACTAATTTAACACAAGATTGAGGGTGAAATAATTGAATAGTATTTACTACGCGAATAAATAAGACTTACTAATTACAATGAGAGTGGGAGGTTTTGGGTTGAGAATGGAAGGGGTTGTGGATAAACTATGACCTGCTCTTGTTATTCGCCTCTCTCAGTTAGCCAGTATCATAATTATGTAACTGTCTTAAAGTCACTGGTTAAAGGTCTTACCAGTGACTAAGGCCACTGTATTAAAATCGCTATGCTAGGTGTTAAGTGTCGCGTGCTTTTCATTCTGTTCACACTCTTCAGTATATTTTTTTAAGAGCACATGCAGTAAGAAGAGAGTTTAATGCCTTTATTGCTTTGTTTTAGGCAGTCCAATATACCTCGAGGGAGGGAGAATAGTCCTATCAGGTCCATAGTTTATTGCAGCAGTTTCCACTTAACACCCGACCTCTTCACTCGCATTTCAGTTAGTTCCTTTATTCTTTCACCTATACAATATTATGCGTTTATTTATTCTTTCATATTAATATTAGATTGTTTATTAAATTGAAATGATGATGACATATGAATAGACCGAAAGCTTCTGTTAAATTACTTATAGATTAAAAAAATTATATATGGATTAAAAATTCAGATACAGTGAAGCTATGGTTCCTAAGTTATTTCTAATTTCGTATAATCGATGCTTCTCATCGCACAACGCAGGATTACAGTATATTGTGCAGTGATAGTGTTATGTGAATATCTTTGACTAATATAATTTGGAGATTACAGTCAACTCAGTATGTACATTACAGCCAACCAACAAAAGGTAAGTCAATGCACAAACTGCAAAATGTATTACTACTTCTTTATGTGAACTATTGCTATGAAATGGGAAAACAAGACTAAGATCTTTCAACCATAACAAGCAGTCCTCGTCAGAGTCAGAAAACCAACTCAGTTGGGATTATGACTCTGACGAAAAATCTTAGTTTTGTTTTCCCATTCATCATATTGTTCCCATTCCCAATCATATTGTGGTTTGATCATTGATTGATATTTAACATTTTTATGTGAAATTGTTTTATCGATGAACACCATATGCGATATCTACTCCTATTTCTGTCATCTTTTTCCTTTCTTCGTCCCTGTAGTAAAACATTGTTTGTCTGGTTTGACAAAGGGCCATAAATTAAAACTAAAATTAAAATTTGTAAATACTCTTAATTGTTTAAATGAACAGGTTAAACCTAAATCTCTTATTCCTAAATGTTTGCTAAATATTTATGACTGTCCTTTTGATAATTTTCATTCTTTGTTGCCAAAAAAATATTTATTTGAGTTGGGTTTTTAACTCTGATAAAGACGGCTTATTTCATTTGAAAGATCTTGGTCTTGTTTTCCCATTTCATATTGTGGTTTGATATATATATATATATATATATATATATATATACAGTAGTACCTTGATTCTAGATCATAATTCGTCCCAAAATTTTTATTGTTAACCAATTTAATCGAAAACCAAAACTATTTTTCTCATAAATACATAATGGGAAAGTAAATAATACGTTCATATTACACTTATAATCCTCGATTACAGTCACTGGGTTTGGACGATTTTTCGAGTTCCAAAAAATTGTATCCAAATTCTGGGGGCATAATCTTCTCAACATCTCTGTTCGAACACTGATTTCTCTGAGTTCAAAGTCCTTCAAACACTAAAGTACCACTCTATCGGTGTTTGACTTAGGGATAGAGAAGGTTTTTTTTCAATAACATACTCTATTAATTTCATAATAAATTAATATAATTTTCATTTATTATTTTTCTAAATGTGCATTTAATGTGTATTTAATTATTTCTCACATTCATAATAAATATAAATTTTAATAATGGTGTTTTCAGAATTCTTTTTTCCTCTTTTTTTTCCCCCATTTCACTTTTCCTGTGCTTCAAAATGTTTTGTCTGCTGTTGAAATTTTCTCTTTGTAAGATTTTTCTCACGCCTTGACCAAATTATTGGATTGGCTGTCTGAGTTCTGAAAGAAAACCTTTCCTATTTCCACACCTTTTCTTTATTTCCTTTATTTTTTTTTTAAGAAAAAACACTTCCACATCCTTTTATGTAGAATCTAATTAATATATCTATATATGAACATTTTTCTGGCAAACAACATTTAGTATACTTTTTTGTTTACTTATGTGCTATACCTTCACTGAAAAATATTATTAGTTTTTTTGGTTGAATACATCTGCATCAGCCAGTTTGACTGAGATCATCAGTAATTTGAAAGACTTATGGAACGATTATTCAAATGTTATGACACATTTTTACAAAAACTTAGTCTGTACTAACTCTGTGGTGCTAACAATATGCATGTTTTTAACAAGTAATAAATATGACACAGCTCGTAATTAATGTTTATATTATTTTTAGAATTTAAAGAATGATATCTCTTACATAGCAAATTGCCATTCTTTTCGACAGATTTCCGATTTTGTCAATTATTCAGATAAAAACTGAGTGCTTCTTGAGACTTATACGATATTTATATATTTATTATTGAATAATTTATGTAATAATTTATTCCATTATTCATTCAATTATTAACTATTTGGTTCCCTTATTCTCCTTCTATTTACAAAATATTTTATTTTCAATGTTTCCTATTTCCATTATCTCTTTCAACGTTTGTTTCCCCTTTTTTTCTTACAGGCATGCATATGAATATTAATGATTCAAAATATCATATGTTGAATACTTACTTTGCTTTCTTATAAAATATTATATTATTTCTACTTTGTTTATCATTTTAGTTTTATATCTTCGTATTTTTACTTCCTTTTGTCTTCTTTTAAATGTTTATTAGTTAAGCAATAAATATTATTTATTTATTATACAACTCAGGTTGTTATTTTGTTTATAATGACCTTCTAAAATTGTTTATATTATATGTTTCTAACAAATTTGTTATTGTGTTATTAGGACACTGCAGGTTAACTCGAGTACATAAGTACCTTTCTTCACTGGTCAAGCTAAGAGGAAAACAAGGTAAGAAGCTTTGTTAATCTTAAAGGTTTCTAAAAAACTTTTTTGCTACGAACAATATCTTTATGGTTTTTTTTTTTTTTTTTTTTTTTTTTTTGTGGGAAGAGAGAGGATTTATTTTTCTTCATTAAAATAAACCCAAGTTAAAAATCTCTTTATAATTCCCCCTTGCAACTCAATATCCTATGGCTGATTTTTACTTGTGTTGGTCTTGAATGATCTTCATGTTCAAAATTCTAATTAATAAAGTTTCATCAAAATTTTTAATTTATTTGGCTGTTCTTTTATTCCGATTGAATGAATTATTCACTTGATACATGTTTATTCTTTTCATTTGGTATAAATAATTAAAAACAATCGTCTTGAAGCAGTATCTATACAAATAAGAAAAAGGTTTTTGTCTATAAATTGCTTAGAACTGACTCATTTCAAGTGTCCTTTACGTTTTTTACATTAGACAAATCAAATCTACCCTTACAAAACTTTCTATCTGTCGGTTTGTCGGATTATCAGCAAAATTTTGTGACAAGTAATCTCAGCCACCATAAGACATAACAACTGAAACTTTGACAGTAGATTTGTGCATGTCAAACTTCAAATATAGGCTCTGAATGAATTATAAATTCAACGTAGAAGCAACGTTTAAATAACTAAATTTTGTCATGAGCAAACTCAACCACCATGAGATATACCAAGCTGAAACTTTGACACTAGATTTGTGTACGACTAACTAAAAATATAGGCTCTGAATGAATTGAAAATTCAGCGTAGAAAGAAAGCTTTCAGCTTATGAGATGTATTTTGCTAACATCAGAGACATGTTTATTTCGAAAATATACTTCGTATTTAATTTCATTTGTGTATATGAATATTTTGCGTATTTGAGCTTATTGACAAGGTGTTTCTCAGAGGTCAATATGTATTATCTATTCAGAATTAATGACTTTGTGAACTAGCAATTCTCAACCTTTACTATGAACAGGCAGTAAAAATTAACAAACAAGTTCTGACGCTATATCAAGCCGAGGAAAGAACTTACAAGTCTGTAATGAGAGTGATTAGTGAAGAGGATGCAGTTTATTATCCAGCTGAATTTCTTGACTCCCTGACTGCTCCTGGACGGCCGGTTCATGTGTAAAAACTTAAAGTAAGATCATGCTGCGATTTAGTAGTAATAACAAATTTCATGTTACGAAACGTGAGTGCCCTAAAGATATGTAACGGGACCCGACTCTGAGTTCGTGGTCTGAATTGATACTCCATAGAGGCGGTCATCATTACCGGGTGTTGTACTGGGGAGTCTGTGTCTATACCATGCATTGATTCTGAACCACTATCCCTTTAAATTCAAACTATTGCAATGCCCCGTCAGTGTATGATGGTAACTATGTTACAAGGGGAAACTCTATCTACCGCAGGAATCGAAGTAAGTGATACAAAGTTTTTCTCACATAGTCAACTGTAGTTTGTTTGCCCAAAAGTCAGAGGTTGCAACTCTTTGTCCTTCTATGAACCTGAAGAACAGACAGCTAAAGTCGTATATACGACTTTACAGAGTCGTATACGATATAAGTCATATACAGAGGCATTTGCTTAACACTCTACTAGTAATGGTATTTTCTACTATTCATCGAATTTTTTTGGTCATGTTTTTCATCGTCAAAGATGGTCATGTTTGCTTCTTTTTAATAAATTTTTCATTAATTATAATTGCAGTTTTTACTTTGCTAACTTAAATTTCTGTCCTCCAAAAGCAGTAGTTAGTTGCATATGCTAATATCAATAATGATATTATTTTTATTCCGTCAATGATGGGCATATTTGCTAGTTTTTCAATAAATTTTCCATTAATTCTAATTGCAGTTTTTACCTTGCTAAGTTAAATTTCTGTTCCCCAAAGGCAGTAGTTAGTTGTGTATCCTAATGTCAATAATGATATTTATTAGCACTCACATTCAGAGTTTGTTTGGTGATTGCTTGTACTCTCACTTAGTGTATGAGCAAATGTTCAACGACCAAATATTTTAATGTTGTTTGAATTAACAGGTTATTAGTGATTTCCCTTCAACAGTAAAGCTTCTATTAATGGTGTATCCACCACAATATTTTGACCGCTTTTAGCCACCAAGATTTTCACACACCTCAACCCCTGAACATCACTGTTTTGTACAATCAGCTCTGACGTTCAACATGTACGAGTATGTATAAGGTGTTGGAAATTCAATTGCCAGGAGCAAAGATAGCCCAGTGGCTTGTGTGCTTCTCTCTGGACTGGTTGATCTTCTATTTGATTCTCATTCTGACCCTCGATTTTTTTCACACAAAATATGAACCAATCTGAGAACCTCGTCTCTCTAGGAGAACGTTTAGCTTTCTCAATCCCAAACCTGTACGATATCAACTGCTGGTTAAACTTCCTACCCTACATACCTTTGGATTAAGTAAAATTTAGTCTACCCAATGCAGTGCTATTAGAGATATGCAATATTTCCTAGAGGAATTAGTTCCAGTAGTTTATTTTTAGCAACCAACCTATAAAAAATACAGTTGTTTCGTTATTTTTTTCAAAGGATCCTAAAGGTTTTTTTTCAGAATATTGTTCACAATTATTTAGTAGCAGTTGACAAGTTACAGTTCACCACTCAAGTAGCACTTTTAACATATTGAACATAGTTTTTATAGGTTTAAGGGATTTTCTCAATATTATAAATGATCGAAAATTGGATAAAACGGTTTCAGAAAGGAGTAAAATATGTATCTCCATATTCTAAAACTGGATCAAATGGTTCCAATGCATCATTGTATATCAGTTTTAGTACCCTAGATGTCGGAATTGTATTGCTTTTCTGACTTAACTTGCAAATTTTATCTTCACGCATAAATCTTTTGTAACTACTTCAACATCAGTTTTAGAGTTCTCCAGAAAATGCGTTTATACTAATTTTGTAACCATAAATACTATTTCCAAGAGACTTTATGATAAAAGGCTTTAATTAGACCCAAATTAGTACTGGTGTGCTTGATGGTTGCCTAAAGATCCAAACAAGTCAATTGTCTAAAAAGTGCTTCAGTTCAATCCATACTTGAACCTATTATTTAAACTTGTATTCTCTTATATAAGGTAAACTGTATTTCATAACCACTACTGGTACACATTTACTAAGAAAACACTTTTTCGATGAAAATACGATCCGAAATGGACAAATACAGTTCAATGTACATAAAGAAACATAGAGAAATTAAAAATACGCACTTACAGTCTCTAATTTTTGGTTGTACCAACCGTCTCGGTACCAGTGCGCTTGGTTTCCCTCTCTTATCTTTCCTGAGGACGGTTCAACCGAAAATTAGAGACTGTAAGTGTTTGTTTTTAATTTCTCTATGTTCCTTTACTAAGAAAAAAATGCTCCACTCATTCTGCTTTTTTTTTATTATTTCCTATGGTATTTCTTTGCTTGTAACAGTTTTGTATTTTGATTTATATTATTACCGCTTTCTCTAAATTTCTGCTTTCATTAAAATAGTATTTACTTAATAATTAAAAGGAATAAAGATTAGATGAAATAACGTCATTTTCATCACTTCTTTTAACAATACTTGAACATGTCTACGCTTTTGGATAAGGATATTAGCTTTCCGAACATTGCTAAATTTTTTGACATAACTCCGTCAGTAATCCCAGTACAACTTACTTTCAAGTAACGTAATGGCTTGTTTCTGAAAGTGACTCTTGTTTGCCCAAAAACATACACTTTTCTACTATTTTTCTTGTCTTTTTTTTCTTTATTTTTTGTTTTTTGCTTCAGAATATAGTAGAACCTTCTTTGAATGAGGAAAGAAGTTACTGTAGTGATTCATCTGTTTGTTGATACTGGCCGTTTTTTTCCTTCATTTTTATAGCGCAATTTGGGCTAAATAATAAGTGAGCTTCTTTTAATATTTCCTATAGGTATTTCTAAGTTATCAATGAAATCAATTTCTAACCACGTATTATAATATTATTCAGCTATAAAATGTCCAAAGTATACACCACCTGAGTCATTTAATCTAACATCAATATTCTTAATTTTTTTATCTAAATTTCTAAACTTGACAAGATAAGATTGAAAAGACTTCCTTCCATCATCTCCCAGGCTATTTATTTTCTTGTCAAATTTTGGATCTTTCACACAATATATATATATATATATATATATATATATATATATATAATGTAATTTTTTTTTTGAGGGTTGAGGTCCAATGATTTTAAACTAGTCCTCTTGCCGAGGTTTCGACATATATTTATGTCATCTTCAGGGCTACAACATGATTGTTTTACAATTAGTTTTACAATAGTAGTGCTAATTGTAAAACAATCATGTTGTAGCTCTGAAGATAACATAAATATATGTCGAAACGTCGGCAAGAGGACTAGTTTAAAATCATTGGACCTCAACCCTCAAAAAAAAAAAAAATTAGATCATATAAATATCGGGTCAAGAAAACAAATCATGATATGTATATATATATATATATATATATTTAATGATTTTTCCTGATTTTTAACGTACCTTGAATGGTTTTTCTCCAAACTATACTAACATTTGTTAACTTTCTGATATTTTTAAATGTTAATATGAAATTCTCTTGCCAAATAATAGCATTTCAGAGACAATTAGACAGGTGTTAATTGAATCTTAATTGACTGTGGAAGTGTACTTACAAATAAACTGAGAAAAGCTTTAACATCTTTCTCCTATAGTACATAAGAACGTTTTATTATGTTTATAAAGCTAATAAAACTAATTTATTAAAGGTTCAGTGTGAATTAAAATTACTTTTGTTTGGTGAATATATTTCATCTTTCATCAACATCTGGATATTGATTTAATCTATTTTGTGTGATAAAAATAACTTTGTTATTTTCATAAAAAACTTAAGAACATTCTAAGATTTAGGGTCGGGGATTGATGACAGTAGACAAGTTAGGAAAATTGGAAATATAAAGTGTCGATACTGCAAAACGTATAACACTTCCTTGGGGAATACCCTTGTCTATAAAAACTTTTCGTAGATAGAGAACCCTTCAACAAATTGTAAATTTAACAATTTCTATAATAAATCAACAACATTGGTGAAATAAGGTGAATAGAAGATATTAAATTTCTTGATCAAAATCCCAATGAGAAAGAAAATAAATCTTTCAATAAGTAAATAAATACTATAATGATATTTTTAAATTCATCAACACACTAGTTAATAAGGCTTTCCAGATTCTCTGCTTGGGCAAAACAGTGACTCAATATTGAAGCACAATACTCAAGAGGGATATATTCAAGACATTTTTAAATGGGAAAAAGTATTTCTGTTCTCCAACTAACATATCTCTATATACTTGTCAATGTTTTCTTTATATCTTACTCCAAGAACTCTATGTACGATTTGAAAACGGACATATTTGCAAAAACTTTAATGACTCTATAGAGACCACAAGAACTCTGAGTAATCAAATGTATCCTCAGCGTCTGCATATCTAGTCAAATACTATTTATACAATTAGGAAATTATTGTCCCATCAGCAAACAAGAGAAAGTATAAGATAATACAAATAAAAAGCTGCACTTAATTGATATTCATATTACCAAAAAAAATCAAAGATATAATTTGTAGTTACTTCTATTTTTAGTTACATAATCTAATATAAGCACAGAAGTATATTATCCTATTAATACTAATAGATGTCATTATGAAATAAAAAATTCTGGCTGTAAATTCAAATTAGAATACAGATATCGCTTATGAAGATTGTTTGGTTAACAATTGATTTGTCTAAAAATAAAGAGAAATCTAATTAAATATATAATTTATTAATTATTTTAGGAAAATAATTAAGTAAAGTCTTAATGAAAACGTTTAAATGAAAGTACTAATAAATGTTTCACTCTTGTCTATTATAAACGCTCTTTATTAATTTATTTGTTTACACCACATATTTATTCTAAAGTAATAATAACAATATGATAAATATTTATTAAAAATATTCATAACAAGATATATATATATATATCATGAATTTCAAAATAGTAAGTAAATATTTCATAATTACATTATAATTCAGGTGTTGCTTAAATTTATTGTGATTATCATATGTTTAGCTGAACATAACTGAAGTGTTCTATGGAGGATCAATCACCCTTAGAGGTAGTGATTATAAGGGGTGGAAGTGGGGATTGTGAGGGGTGGTAGTGGTGATTACAAGGCGATAGTAGTTGTGATTGCAAGGGGGTGGCAGTTGTGATTTAAAGGGGGTGGCAGTTGTGATTTCAAGGAGGTGGTAGTTGTGATTGCAAGGCGGTAGTAGTTGTGATTGCAAGGCGGTAGTAGATGTGATTGCAAAGGTGGGTGGCAGTTGTGACTGCAAGCGGGTGGCAGTTGTGATTGTCAGGCCGGGTAGCTGTGATTACAAGGGGGTGGCAGTTGTGATTTCAAGGGGGTGGTAGTTGTGATTGCAAGGCGGTAGTGGTTATGATATCAAGGGGGTGGCAGTTGTGATTGTAAGGCCGTGGTAGCTGTGATTACAAGGGGGTGGCCGTTGTGATTTCAACGGGGTGGTAGTTGTGATTGCAAGGCGGTAGTAGTTGTGATTGCAAGGGAGTGGCAGTTGTGATTTCAAGGGGGTGGTAGTTGTGATTGCAAGGCGGTAGTAGTTGTGATTGCAAGGCGGTAGTAGTTGTGATTGCAAAGGTTGGTGGCAGTTGTGACTGCAAGGGGGTGGCAGTTGTGATTGTAAGGCCGTGGTTGCTGTGATTACAAGGGGGTGGCAGTTGTGATTTCAAGGGGGTGGTAGTTGTGATTGCAAGGCGGTAGTAGTTGTGATTGCAAGGCGGTAGTAGTTGTGATTGCAAAGGTTGGTGGAAGTTGTGACTGCAAGGGGGTGGCAGTTGTGATTGTAAGGCCGTGGTTGCTGTGATTACAAGGGAGTGGCAGTTGTGATTTCAAGAGGGTGGTAGTTGTGATTGCAAGGCGGTAGTAGTTGTGATTGCAAGGCGGTAGTAGTTGTGATTGCAAAGGTTGGTGGAAGTTGTGACTGCAAGGGGGTGGCAGTTGTGATTGTAAGGCCGTGGTTGCTGTGATTACAAGGGGGTGGCAGTTGTGATTTCAAGGGGGTGGTAGTTGTGATTGCAAGGCGGTAGTAGTTGTGATTGCAAGGCGGTAGTAGTTGTGATTGCATAGGTTGGTGGCAGTTGTGACTGCAATGGGGTGGCAGTTGTGATTGTAAGGCCGTGGTTGCTGTGATTACAAGGGGGTGGCAGTTGTGATTTCAAGGGGGTGGTAGTTGTGATTGCAAGGCGGTAGTAGTTGTGATTGCAAGGCGGTAGTAGTTGTGATTGCAAAGGTTGGTGGAAGTTGTGACTGCAAGGGGGTGGCAGTTGTGATTGTAAGGCCGTGGTTGCTGTGATTACAAGGGAGTGGCAGTTGTGATTTCAAGGGGGTGGTAGTTGTGATTGCAAGGCGGTAGTAGTTGTGATTGCAAAGGTTGGTGGCAGTTGTGACTGCAAGGGGGTGGCAGTTGTGATTGTAAGGCCGTGGTTGCTGTGATTACAAGGGGGTGGCAGTTGTGATTTCAAGGGGGTGGTAGTTGTGATTGCAAGGCGGTAGTAGTTGTGATTGCAAGGCGGTAGTAGTTGTGATTGCAAAGGTTGGTGGAAGTTGTGACTGCAAGGGGGTGGCAGTTGTGATTGTAAGGCCGTGGTTGCTGTGATTACAAGGGAGTGGCAGTTGTGATTTCAAGGGGGTGATAGTTGTGATTGCAAGGCGGTAGTGGTCGTGATTACAAGGTGGTAGTAGTTGTGATTACAAGGCGGTAGTAGTTGTGATTACAAGGCGGTAGCAGTTGTGATTATCGGAGTGAGGGGGCTATTCCTAGAAGTCTCAGAGGTTGCTAAATGAAACTCTACCGTGTCCCTACCTACTTTGAAGTCAAATACTTCATAATGTTATTAAGTCGACATCATTATTGAAATAATGAAACCCTGACTTCCGTGGAGGAATCGGTGTCAGAGGTGTAACTTTCTGCAGACCCTCAATCGCACCCCAAAAGAGAAAAATAATTGACCCGCTCATTATGAAAACAGGAGCTCATTAATAAATGAGCAACAATTTTCACTTTTAAAAAACTGCTGATAGCAAAAATCTACAAAAACCAATAGGATTTAATTTATCAAAATAAATTATTTATTCTCTTAATGAAATTTAATATTCATTTTTGAGTCCATCAATAAAATACTAATGATATTCCACATTCCTATTAAATAACATCAATTCCTTGAATCATTGAATAAATACATTTAATGAATAAATGAAATTAGAGAAAATTTGCTTATTTAATAAATGAAAGATTTATAATAAAATTTGACAAGAAATGATACTTATAAGCTTTATTTGTCACATCCCTTGAAGGATATTAGTAATCCAATAAATTTAAAAAAAATATATATATCCAATAAACATTAACAATCCAAGTAGCCAATAAATTTCATGAAGAGATAATCATTATTGTTTTGTAAATTATCAATGAGATGTATATAGTGTGGTTAGTCTATTATACAGCTCATATGTTTTGTGCATCATTTCAGCGGTATAATAAAATAATACTTGTCAATCAAAGAAAAATGCATTATTTGCAAAACTGGAGTGTATGCTCTCCGTTTGCCTGCTTGTTTAGTAAATCAACACCTTGTATGAATGGGGATGGATTTCAATTTTTTTGTAAATTTTTCTATTTCAATCAAATAGTTAACGTTTTCAAAGAATTAGTTAGTAATAAAATTTTTTCTGTGAGCCTACACATGACTTCAATTACCTAATTGAAACGGTTTTGGGGTTCTTAGGTTATCAATAGCTGTATGATGGTAGTACTGTAATGTAATAAATGAAACATAAATGATTCAATAGTCAGTATTCCCGACTCGTATGCTTATACAGTTTCCACTTTAGTGCTGGTAAAGTGGGTCGATATTATGGATCTGTTGTTATTTGACCCCATATTAGTTATGGAGTAGCCTCAACACATCATCAGCAGTTCTCACATATTTAATCGATGTTCCTCAAATTATTTGTGCAATAATTTTTTAAAATTCTTATCCATATAAACACTTTTTGATTCTTTAATATAATCGTGGTTCATTACTTTGAAAGTCAGTTATAAGATCTTAACAATTTTGTAATATTTACCTGATTTCAAAGAAACAACTAAGAAATAGCTGAGCATTATAATGCTTTTGATAGAACCTCTTCATATTCAGCTTTCATTACTATTATCCTTCAGCCAATTTCAACTTTCTTTGTTTCTTTTTTCATTTTTGTTTTGTTTTTCAAAGACCACACTGATAAGGGTCTCCCCTTTTAGTTCATTATTGTCACTCATTTATTATTTAGCAGCAATTGTGTTAGTGGATAACACACATTACCTGTTAATCCTATATTGGGAGTCCTAAATGTCGACTAACTCAAATGTAATAGAATATTTAAATATGTTGAAAAAAATAGTTTATCAAAAATTCGTTTAGGAGAACTGAAAAACTGTAAATCCTTCATAATATTAATTCCATTATCATTATACTATTTTTTTCAGTAAAATAATAAATATGATAAGACTATACAAACACATAGCAGTTTTGATTATATAATAGAGATGACTGAAATTGTTCAATAATTTTATTTTTTATTTGCAAAGTTCTGTCAAACTAGACAATATATTGAAGTTATTCATTTGTGTTTTGTCCAACAACTGAAATCTATGAATGAAAATAGTTTGAATGAAATATATATATATATATATATATATATTAGTGTATTTGGGGAGCAGGCCTTCATCTATACAAGTTTTGTTAAAACTTATGTCTATTTCCAATTTCACTCTTTTTCGGGTTAATTTTTCCATTCTTCTGAGTTCTGGCTTCCAAGAGTTCGGGACTAGATATATCAGTTCTCCATAATTTTTATTTTTGTACACCAACATGTTTCGGTCCACATAGACCATTTTCAAGGTTATTTTTACCATTTTCAAGGCAGTTTTGATTATATAATAGAGATGACTGAAATTGTTCAATAATTTTATTTTTTATTTGTAAAGTTCTGTCAAACTAGACAATATATTGAAGTTATTCATTTGTGTTTTGTCCAACAACTGAAATCTATGAATGAAAATAGTTTGAATGAAGTATATATATATATATAGTTCAATATAAACAAAGAAACATAGAGAAATCAGAAGAACACACTTACAGTCTCTAATTTTCGGTTTGAACCGTCTTCAGGAGAGATAAGAGAGGGAAACCAAGCGCACTGGATCAGAGACGGTTGGAGACCTCTCTGGACTTGGTTTCCCTCTCTTATCTCTCCTGAAGACGGTTCAAACCGAAAATTAGAGACTGTAAGTGTGTTCTTCTGATTTCTCTATGTTTCTTTGTTTATATTGAACTATATTTGTCCGTTTTGGATCGTATTTCCAACGAAAAATTGTATATATATATATATATATATATATATATAAAAGAAATAATAATGTGTAAATAGTACCAGACTTGGAAAATTTTGCAGATATTAATTCCAGCTGTATTGTAAATTTCAAACCATTATGCCAGATTTTTACTCATTCATGCACTGCACGGAGTATCATTAAAATAAATCCAATAAATTCGTTAAACATGAGATGATCCTGAGATAAGGGAAGTCGAATGAATAAGAGGTAAAGAGAATAGACTGAACTGTGTCCATTCTGACATAGACAGACTAACTGAATAGACATAAGTCTATTTTGTGAGAAGTTATCTTTGTTGACAAATATCAATTGCTTTAACTCTTCTAGTCTAATAGATCATATCATTTTCAAAAATTAAAAGTTCTTAGATATAAAAGCTTCAAATTATACTGAATAGGCGTCTTTGACATTGGTTTGAGTCTATACAACCAGTTAATAACTAATGTATTTTTTCTCAATATACATTCACAGCAACTTTATAACTGAGTACAGTAGGCAGGAAAAAGATAACACCCACTTAGAGTATACTGAGTGTTTTATATGATGTTTGACAATGGAAAAGAAAAGTAATTTTTATTAAATACTAGGAGTTCATAAATTTTCCAGTACCATAATTCAACGAGTACAAAAGACCAAAAATATAAAACATTATATAAAATTGAAAACATTCTTTGAAGAATAATACATTTATTTATCCTTCATATTAAAAATTATCTTAAAACGACATTTGTTCTTACATGTTTCAGACATTTCTCTGAAAAAGTAAGAATGTTTTCAAGTTTTAAATGGGAAAATTTGTTTTAAATATGCAAGGTAGAAGTCAGGTAAACTATGTAAGAGAGCCACTGGTTATTGGAACAAAAGTCATGCCCTCCTGTAAGGGATTATTTCGTAACACGAAATCGACCTTTTCGCTTTTCAAAGGTGTCAAATTCAAAAGTGTCATTCAAAGGTGTTGTTACTGCTGTAGTTTTAATAATCATATTATATGCATCAATGGTCTGATATACAAAAATAAGCATATATACTTATTGATAAGTGGATCAATCACTATCTACACTACAAGGAATGAAAGACTAATACTATGATTCTTAAATAGAACATTATATATTATATACCCAACAGGCATGTTTTTATGTTTAGTTATTGTAAAATTGAGTGCAGGCCACTTCAGATTTTTTTTATTTTGACATAAAATAAAAAAACCAATGAAAAACAACCAACATCATTTATTTTCTTGCTTGTTTAGTAACTTTGGTGTAAATTTTTGAATTAAGCACCTAACACTATCTAAATTAAGTAGATTTATAACTCCAAATGTGTAGCAAATTGAAAAAAGTTTTGAGGCCTTTAAAGTTAGATATTTTCAAAGGAAGAATTGTTGTGACTGATTTTGTTCAATTTGTCCGCAGGTATATATTTATTAAAATGTAATTTGCCTGTGTTATGCAGCAATAATTAACGCGTATCTATCAGCTCAGATCGAAATGGCTTGTGAAACTATGGGAATATAATGAGCATACGATTTGATGGTTACACAATCATTTGAAATTGTTGATCTGCATTTAGAACCAAAATGCTTTGAAGACAGTCGTATATCAGTAAAGTTACTAGGAGTAAACAATTATATGTGCTTATGTATTTTGTCTGCTGGAGATTAAATTACTTAAGGCAGTGGAAGTCATCTGATGGTTTAAAGCAGGAATGTGAATATATTTAATTATACTTTCAAAAGTGAAAACCACAATCAATATTCACAATAAACATCATTTAGAAAGTTAATAGGTAATATTTGATTTATGATTATGGCAGCTTTGAAATTGCATACTTTCAAGTAAAACAAATTGTAGCAAAATCATAAGTGAAGCCAGTGTCTTAATAAACCAGTAAGTATTCTATTAACTGTAAACAACGAGTTACAAGATGTTTGATTCTGCTAATCGCTTATGTTTCTATAATTTTGAAAGTGTTTTAAGGTTTCAGAACTAATAAACCAATTAAACCTAATATATTGATACTTTTAATAGATTGCGACCATCTAACATAATAATTATTAGTAAACTTTTCTTGTAAAGTCCCAAGCTAATCGGTGGCAACGTGCTCGCCTCTGGACTTGTAGATTCGGGATTTAATACCCACTATGGATCTTGATATATTAAGGCGGAAAACGAATAAATCTGAAACATCATACTTTGGATGTAAGATGTAAGAAAGGATGTAAAACCGTCTTTCTTGAACCAGTAGGATACCAGGTACTCGTTAAAGATTTCTACTTTAAATATACTTGAGTTAGGCAACATTTAGGGCTTCCACTGTAGAATATTCATTGTTTGGTATCACATAGGGCTAGTGTTCAGTTTACGTGTATTGTCCTGTAGAACTACCAGTGCAACCTAACCTTGTCTAAAAACATCCTACAAACTAAACTGTGTTATCAAACCCGAGAAACAAATTTGATGTTAATTAAGGTGTTATACACATGATAGTTTGTCTAACATGATTAGTTGAAGCACCAAATGAACTTTGATTAAACAAAAAATAATTAATATTTTTTTTTAATAAATTTAAAAACAAATAAATATTTTAAAGAGGTTATATAATAAGCAAAAACAATTTTGTTGTATATCCCGTTCCAATTACATGGAACATAAAAATATAAATTGTTCTGTTCGATTTAATAACTGGAATAAAATCCCTTATATCTAAGTGACCCAGATTGGCCAAGTATATTTTTCTGTATAAAAATAACGAAGTATTCATTATTCTTTTTGAGTGTCTCAGCTTTACCTGCTTGGCATTCTACATTAGGGATACCTCTTGCTTACGATTTTCAACAATTCATTTCAACTCTTTCCTAATTAAAAAAAAATTCTTTACAATCCTAATTAATCCTTTTCATTTCATCTTTTACAAAATTAACGATACTGCAAAATAAATTTTCTCTATAAATTGACTGGATGAATAAGTAATTCGTGGAATTTAATAATGAAAGAAATATTTAAAATTTATTTTATTCTTTTTAACAACCAAAAGAAGAAAGAAAACTCACTGTTTTTTGACGTAGAAATATATGAGTTAGAAAAAAACACTGTTGAATAATATGGATACCTCCTACTACAATTTGTAGTTTTGGGCTAATTTTACTAATTGAGATTTATTGTCTACTTCAATGGGGTATTTTTTTTCGAAGATTTATTGCTCAATTGAAATGGTGTACCAATAATCTAATTTAGACTGCAATACAAAGTTCCCTTATTTTTTCCAAAGAGTTTGAGACCAAGTTATTTGTTAGATACGGGTTTGTACAGTATAATAATAGACGATAAAGCGACAAAAAGTACGTGGAACTTATGACGGGTACATATGATGGACCTTGACATACAAAAAAACTACGGAGTGATTTTATTGTGTGACCTTTTAGAGAATATAAGTTGTTCCTATTATACATACAGATTCGTACCTATGATATAATTAAGGGAACTTCCTTGTAAATTTGTTGGTCTTTTTGCATTTTCAATATTCTTTTTTTCACAACTTTTTACACTCGAGAAAGAACCTCAACTGCTTCATCATTACTTGTTTCCTTGCATGTTCTCAGGTTCTCAGAAGGTTTTCTCGGTTTTCCTCTAATTATGAAGTCCTCAAATTTGACTTGTCTCTCATTGTACACCTTCTTCTTTTTTTTACCTTCCAGCTAAGTTCTTCTCCTAGAGACAATAATCAATTAACCGTCAGTCATTCCTTTCAAACCTGCAACACTTTCCTCTCAATCTACTTCTTCTTCACTTATAGCTTAATTGTTCAAGAGACACCAGTTTAAAAATTTGTATAACCAGTCAGTAGGGTTGCATGCAATGTTTTAGATGCAGTGACTTTGATCCAATGATACCTTGGTTATTGCTTTTATATATTAGATTACTATTATGAAAGATGATTTAATATCAAAACACTATTAAGTTTAATAAACTTAATAGTGGAAATAAATAAAAAATTAATGAATTTTATTTAATAAATTTAATAAATAAATTTAATCATTTTTATAAATGAATTTTATTAAAACTAAATAATTTGAATAAAATTATTATTAAGGTTATCCACTGTTGAATAATATGGATACCTCCTACTACAATTTGTAGTTTTGGTCTAATTTTACTAATTGAGATTTATTGTCTACTCCAATGGGGTATTTTTGTTTTCCGAAGATTTATTGCTCAACCGAAATGGTGTACCAATAATCTAATTTACACTCCAATACAATCGATCCATGCTTACTTGATAAAGATGCAGTAATTTCGACCAGTGGCCGCGAACTTTTAGGACTAAATTTACATTTTTTTTATTTTTTGTACTAGCAATATGAATTTGCAAAGAGAGGCACTGTAAATATATGTATTATATTTAAATAACAGTAAATATACTGTACAATATTCGTAAAAGTATTAAGTTTTTAATACGAAATAACGGGAAAATGTTGTAGAGTAATCATTCAGAAAAGGAAAAAAAAAGATAAGTTACATATTTTTCGTGCAATATTTGTTCCTGTTTGTTTTACATGAATATTTTGAGATTTAGCTTCAATGACGGGAAGAGCTGCGTCTATTTGAAGATGGGGATGTACCGTGTTTTAATTACTGTGATGTTTTAAAAATGTTATTTCGAATTAATATGTTGTTTAAAATTTAATAAAAATGGTCATTGCTTTCTTATTTAGTGATAAGTATTCGATTTTTTTCTGAGACCCCTGAAATATGGTCCTTAAAAATGACTGGAATTCAGCCGTGGTACTGTCATCGCAGGATAGACTGATGAGGCTTACTTTTTCATTCATACTTAATTTTCATTCTTTAATTTTAGCTACAAATGGCTCTAATATTCACATATTTCTAATCTCATGATCTTCTTCACTTTTGTAATATTCATCAAAAAATTGTGTCAGTGGCTGTAAACGCTGTTGAATAATAAACAATGGCAACACACTTGCCGGTTGGAATCTTCTCCCCCATATATTCATCAAAATATTTCAACATTTGTAGATCTTCTTCAGCAAAATACGCTTGCCACAGTGATATTTTCATTCAACAAGAATCTAGTTTACCTCCTTCTTTAAACACGTTTTTATGATGTCCTCCCAATTGCTATGTTTAGTACATTTTACAAATAAAGAAGATATGCCAGGTATGGAAACTTAGTTACCTACTTAACGTCGAACAAGAGTTCTTAAAATTTCTGATAATTTTGCAAATGAAAAAAAATTTACTTCCTTTACTCAGAAAAAAGAGCTGAGTTAGTGTTTTGCTCTTCAAAAGCCATCAAACCTCAGCGTGAAGCAGGTGAGTGAATACAGTAGGAAACAATTTCACAGCAGAGAAAATTTGGAAAACATTTTTTCTGCCACAAGATGTTCACGATATCTAACGTTGTGTGTAGATAGAATGTCTGGGTGATTAGCATTTTTTACCTTTGTAACAACCCCTGAGAGATGGTCAATCATGCTTTCAGCACCATTTGTACATCTGTCAAATCATTTTTTCCTATTCATTTCCGAGTTCTAGGAAATAACTATCAAGAGCGTTAAAAATTAGAAATCTGTTGTTCCGTCTGGCAAGTAGGAAACAAACACAGATATACACACACACACACCCACGAACACATACATACACACACGCATACAATATAATCGAAAAATCATTAAAATATAATTTTCAGTACTGTAAAACATGAAAATCATGAGTTGTTTTTATTATTGCCGTACTTTTCTTCTTATGGTAAACTTGAAAAAAAAAGTATAACATGATATTTCATTAATCTTATTTTCTTAATCTGAATGTTCATGAAATGTAAACAACTATCTAGTTCGTCTGTTGAGCACAGTTTTGTCATCGCAAATATTAACTCTAGACAACCACGTCTGAGTACAGCATTATACTCGTACATTCTCTTTATTACAATATGTGCAACACAGATTGTTATCTTGGGCCCTCATTTATTTCTTCATATAATTTCAATACAATCAGCTCCAACCCAAATTGATTTTGTATATTTGGTTTAATTAAGCTAATGTTAAAAGCAATCTAAAAGACATTACTACTGCAAGTAGATATTAGGATAAGAATTTATTTTGTCACATATTTTAGGTTGGTTATCGCTACTTCCATAGAATAATAATTGAATTTCCTAATTCCTGACTTGCTATCTCTTGATTTAAAAAAGATAATTAAAAAAGGTTTTTACAATCGAAACATTGCAAAAAGGATTTTATAGATCTGTAAAAGCAGATCTAATTCAAAAAGTCACGGACTTATCAAACCGCCCTCGTATCCTAGACATCATGAGAGGTTATGCTCATGAGCAAGCTGCAAAATTTCCAGAAATTTTTCAAACTATGTGATTGAAACCACAGTTACGAAGGCAACACCATATGATGTCATTCACTACCATGCCCATCACCCTAGAGCCGATAGTACAATTGATTTATGCAACACACCCTCTTCCCATCAGTTAGAAAAGTTCCATTAACTATTGCTTAGTAGACCGATTCATTTGTTGACCATTTCCAGCTAGCTATGAGCCTCAGTACGGAGGTCGACTCATGTTACACAAAAACACCGCAAGAAAGTCAAATAGATAGGTAGATTATGAGAGTCAATCCCACATCTGTGCGTAAAACCCTAATTTCAAGTTAACCGTTAAACTTATTTATAATTTAATTTGTTTAAACATAAATAATTTAAAGTAAATAAAGAAAATTTTTAATTTAATTTATTTATAATTTAAATATTGTATGATTTCAAGACAGCGATGTTCATTTTTGTAGATAATAGTATTTCGCCAAATTACTTCTTTTATTCAAACTATATTTTCTTTTTAGCTGAATACTTTTAACTGTAAATAAAAGCATTTGTTTAGATCAACAAAAAGTGTAAACTGTTCATTCATGTTTGTTTTTATTTTCGTCAAACATTGCTTTTCCAATCAAAAGAGACAAATGGTCATGGGATAACCTTTCAGCATAAAACAAAAAATGCCTAACTTAATTAAAAATCTTAACTCTTACTTAGTTAATTGATGAAAGCTTCTTCTACGATGAACAAATTTATTCTTGAAATGAAATGGTGATGGAATTGCTTGCGTTTTACTTTGAGGGTCTCAAATTTAACTTGAGCCGTATCAAATCTTTATTTGCGTTTTATCATAACAAATTTTATTTGTTTATTAACTGTAATGGATTCAAGAAAATATCGATTCTTATCTTTAATGTATTTTATTCTTCGTTATTTCATTATAATTTTTTTTTTATTAATCTTAGGATACACCTAGTAATAGTGGTTATAATATATAATAATATTTAAATTAGTTTATAATTGTTTATCTGTTTCAATTTCATTTCAACAAAAAATGTTTTAAAAAAATAATTTATTTTTTCTGGTGAAAATAAAACAGAGAATGAATGAAATGTAAAAGGAAATATGTTTTCAGTGGAGGAGAAAGTGGTAATCATCATAGCCCATTTGATGTTCTGTCAAGTGGTTTCCTTCAGATTCAATATCATAACTGAAATTATTTTCGTTTTCTCAATAAAGAAGATTCGTTTCTCTTTATTTATTTTACGTTTTTTTTATTGTTACTCCATTTTTTTTTACTGATCATTAGTAAGAAACTTGCTTTCAATTGTGTGAAAATTTATTTTGAATAAAAGTGTCACAATTATTGAAAAATTGATATACAAAATTTTACAATTAATTTTAAAAGTTCTTAACTAATTGTAACTAACTAACTAACTAAAAGTTTTATTATTCTACTCGTATATAGCTTTATAAATGGGATAATATTTTTTTAATCTAATTTTAATTGGGAGAAAATTATTGATCTGTTTTGATTTAACATAAACCATTATAGCGAATATAGTTTAGTTCATAAAGTTTGACTTCTTCGTCGTTCTCTTTGATGAACACTAAGAGATTGAAGAAACTTAGATCGGTCAACCTTAGATTGCTGAGAGGTTTTCGCTTCCCAGAGAGACTCCAACTGGTTAATGGACTTTCACACAAGTTAGCATATGGGCTGCACACTGCAGGATTATAACATATAAATTCAGATTTTCCTAAGAGCGTTCCTAACTCATCCCTTTTATTCAACGTTAACTTGAGGCTAAGTTAAGATAACTTAAACTATAGTCAACATAAGTTTACTAGTTCATATCATACAATTACATATATGAGCTCTAATTATACCAGTGATTCTTCTTTTCTAGCCTAAGATTTACTCTCTTTTTTTTTTGAAATTTTTATTGTTTCCTACGTCATCCTCAGGTTTGTTTTTTTTTATTATTCTTCTGTAACGTTGGTTGTATTTATTATCTGTCTTCAGACAGATTCGCTCATCATTCTCTGTAACATTGTTGTAGCCTCTAATGCACTTAATTTGTAACCACTCTATGATAACATAGTTAAAAAAGTATCAGAACT
This sequence comes from Hermatobates lingyangjiaoensis, assembly GCA_026182355.1. Lineage (NCBI taxonomy): Eukaryota > Metazoa > Arthropoda > Insecta > Hemiptera > Hermatobatidae > Hermatobates > Hermatobates lingyangjiaoensis. The sequence continues at coordinate 462,161 of JAPFBL010000296.1, forward strand.
TTTTTCCCTTGGTTTTTATTTTCGTTGGTTTTCTATTATATATATATATATATATATATATATATATATATATATATATATATATATATATATATAGGTGTGTTCTCTAATCGGGGTTCGGTCAATTTTACAGGATAAAAAATTAAACTTTCGTTGCAAACGTTTCGGTTTTATTTAAAACCTTTTTCATAGGCAGAAGTAAGAATTTTTTTACTAAAAAAATGAAATTTACATTATTTAAAGGAGCAACAATGTTAACCGGACAAAACCTTCGACTAGACTAGTCGAAACTACTAGTTATCGAGTACTTTGCACTTCTTCCCGATAACGACGGATGTGGAAATATTGAAGTGAATTCGAAGTGATATATAGTGTCTTTCTGTGTTCTTTCCTAGTTGTTAAAGTTTATATATATATATATATATATATATATATATATAACAATATTTCACAATAAAAACGTGAAATTACAATCAATGATCAAACCGCAGTAAGAAATGGGGAGAAAAACGAAGATCTTTCAACCATAACAAACAGTCTTCAAAACTCAACTGTTGTTTTTTTGACTATGACGAAGACCGATTGTTACTTTTGAAAGATCTTAGTCCTTTTTTTTTCTCTTTCTAATTGTGGTTTGATCATAAACATATATAATTGAATAATATGCTTATTTTCATTCTAGTTCTTTTTTTAGTTAGTTTTTCTAGTTTTTATAGTCTTTTCTGGTTAAATTTTAGATTTTTCAGCCTTATCATATTCTATATTGTTGTCCCTTTTCTACTCCTTTTCTTCCTATATATAATAATCATTGACTTTTCTGCAGCTAGTTTTTTTAAGCAATACCATTCTTCTAAAATTATTCAAATTTAGGAATTTACTTAAAATAAAATATTTTGATATTATATTTTTATACACATTATCTGATTTGAACACAAACCATTATGTATTTGCTTCCTCACAATAGAAAAATACCAAGGTAGTTATATATATTAATTAAAGAATGTAATATAATTACTTTTCCTGTTATTGTAATTAAATTCTGTATTGATGTAGCTCTAAAGATGTCTACAAATATAGACGAAACGTCGGCTTAAAGGTGTTACAGTTATTGAAGCTAGACCAAACCTCCATAAATAAAAATAGGATTATATTATATTTGTAATAACGTGTTTTTTAAATTATTAATATTAATACTTTTCTACTTTTTTTTAAACTATAAGATCTGTTTTACACAGTATGTATGTCATCACAGGTTTCCACAGCCATAAGAGTCTTGTTATTTTAAGCGCTAATACACTGTGCAGCAATATATAAATGTGATGGCTGACCTACTCCATCTACCGCGATCTCAACTATTGTTCTCTGACATTTGAGATATGTTGGGGTATAATATGCACTGCCCTCAACAAAGCAAATCAATATACAACTCATTTGATGCCTGCGATTGTGATTTACATGTACGTATCGACTATATAAAGTATACAAATAAATGTCATTTCCTTAAACATGCTTATCACTGTGATAATAATAAAATTACATCAAAAAGTAAATAATGTACATAATAATTCCTTAAAAATAGTTTTTATTGCAATGAGTCGCATGCATAAAATTTTAGAGTAACCCAAAATCAACTATACTAGCAAGAAACATAGTATGATACTCTTTCACAATCCATCGAGGTTTCATTTTAGTTTAATGTGTCTATCGTGCCATATTAATATCAACCTTTCTGCCAAAGTATTATCAAACATGTAGCAAATTAATTTAACGGTTTATTTTCTTTAATCTGGTTATAATTATTTAATTATATTTTTAAAAAACTTGATTTATTGATATAGAGCAATAAGACGCGTTATTATTTTTATCGAACTAAAAGCCTGAGTTACATTTATCGTATTGTGCGTTTTCGTGTAGTTTTTAAACTCAAAATGATATTTTTGTAGTTTATTGAGCATTATAATGTTTTTCTTTTTGTAGTATATTTAACATTAAATAGTTTTACGTTTGATTTACCCGATATTTTTAACTCCTTTTAAGCGACTGCCAAGCATTCACATAGAGTGTTAAGAGCTTTCTTTGCCACTTTTTCAAGAGAAAGTATCCATCTCGTAGGGTGTTAATTTCAGCTTTCAGAAGTGTTAAGTAAGAGGGAAATTTCCTCTTAACGCCACTTCATTCCAATAATAAAAGTATTTATTATTTCATTGACAAATTTATTATCAGCGAAGTACATTATTTAGAGACTTTTAACTGTTCTTATTATCATTTATTCATCAGTAGACTATCTAAAAACCTGACGTATTATTATTATTATTTTTTGAGTCCTTCAGTATTCTAAGAACGAACCTCATTCTTCTAATAAAAAACCAATAATATTAACCGATAATCTTCTCTGAAATATATGTTATGAAAGTACCATTTTTGCCTACCTAAAATCGAAACTAATGCTAATCCGTTGAACATTTCATCTACCATTGAAGAATATTTATTTCATGTCACTCACAATAGAGTGTTTACTACCTGTTTTTCAACTTTTGTTGACTGTAAACATTTCCATGTTTGCATATACCTCTGAGAGTTTTAAAGTTTTAGTTTAATTCTTTTAATGAAAGTTCCAGTGTTATCAACATTTTTTCATCATGAAAAAAAATATAAGAGTTGTTTATATGGTTTAATTCTAGACCTCTCCTCTTTATCCGTCGTTTACCAATTTGGATAGTCTGCTGTATAAGCCGTAAGGAAGTTTCATAGAATATGTTGCATGAGCTCAAATGAAATACAACAAAGCGTTTTTTCTTTGCTTAAAACACCATAATGTCTCTTTAATTACCAGAAATATCATCCAGAAATGCTTTCTCATATTTTTTTTATCTAAACTATTCTGTCGGTTATCCAGAACTAATAGCCACAATAGGAGCAATAGCACACCTAAACTCTCAGAAGTATATGCAAAGGTGGAATGTCTACAGTCAACAAACGTTGAAAAAAGAGATAGTTTACAGTCTACCTCTTTAAGACCGAAGACAATCGGTCTTCGTCATAGTCAAAAACCCAACGGTTGGGTTTTTAAGACTGATTGTTACGGCTGAAAGATCTTAAGACGTTAAAAGGAGTTAAAGGACAGATATCAGTGGTTAAAATTTCGGCTATGACATATGTTATTCTTATGCTGATTAATCTGGTATTACATCGTTGCGATAATCTGTAATAATTTTATTAAAAATTATATAATAGCGCTGATTTACAGGTTTCAAAGAAGCCTTTCTAAAAACCCTTCAATACCTAAGAAACAACCAAGAGTAACTTCTTAAAGACTCAGCAGGTTAACTATTCTGTGAACAAAAGTTTTTCAAGCTGACTCTGTTGACTTCTTTTTCTGATATCTCTCTTTTACCTTATCAAGATGCTTATTTTCCAAAAACTTGGCATACTATAACAGCTAGAACCAGTAAGTTGTTTTTTTTTAATATTATGTTAATATTCCAATATTTGAGCATATGAAATTTTCGTAGTAAGATAACACCTAATACAAAATTTTAAATTTGATAAATCACTTGAGAAGTGGCTCTTAATTTAGTAGTCCTTCTTTTATAAAGAACGGTAGACTATCTTTCACATTGTAACATAATGCTTAAATCAAGTTATTAAACGCAGCAATCCATAGTTCGTTAATTACATGTAGTTAACTAATTAGCAATATGTCATAAGATTTGTTGAAGAGGACGGGATCTACATTAATTACACTTCTTACAAACAACCTTGTATCACATGCCGGAAAACATCAGTAAATACATTATTTAAATAGTTTTAAATAATTGAAAATCATTAAATAGTTTTAAGATATACCATAGTATCTTACATAGAACATATAAAAGAATGATTGACTTGATTACGATAAAAAAATTTATGTAATAAAAATAAATCCAACACATATCGCATGTTATCAATTATTTAAAGTTGAGTTGTCAGGTTTTACAGCTATATTGTCTCTTGCTGCTATTAGAATTCCATGAAAATATATTATATCCTGATTTTAATTAAACTTTTGTTCACAAAATCAAATCTTGCTATTGTTGACCAATAAGCGTAAATAAAGCATTATATTATTATTTAAATTAAAGTATTTATCATATTTTTTCCAGATAAAAAAAATATAAAGAATGCTTCTTTTTATACAAGTAATTTGGAAGAAAAAATACTCAGTTCATGCTTTAAAAAGGTGTTGTTTTTTAATTTAATTTCATTATGATCCTTCAAACAGTGAAACTAGTATCATGTACACAAACTTATAGAACCATTCAAAAGTCAAAATGTTTACATTATTTTGTAAGATTAACCAGTTTAATGAAGAAAAAAAATCAGAAGTTCTTCAATTATTGTTGGTGTCAGATTGATAAACATTATTGAAAAATTTCAATAATCCACACTTTGCAGTTTAGGAAGGAAAACTGTTTATAAAATCACATTTTGACTAAAAAAGTATCTATTTCTGAACGTAAATAATAAAGTTTATAATAAAGTTTATCTACGCTATAATGTCCATTATATACATTATAATATATACATTAATAACATTATATACATTATAATGTCCATTATAATGTATATAATGTCCATTTTTGGGTATAATATAAATACAATCATACCGATGATATGGTGAGGTTTGTTGCGTGCCCACAAACTTTAAAACATACAGTCTCGCATCAAACCACCTATACAAACTCAGATATATCATCAAAAAATATCAAAGATACACTCTTGTAATCTGAAAATATATATATTCTCATAATTTTTAAAATCAAATTTGTTCATGATTGCTAGATTTTACTTGTAGCAAAGTAAAAATTAAAACTCTTAATATAGAATATTATATCCCGAAATATATTTGGTTTATATTTCGTTATAGCTCTGTGTGTTATTTTTTCAATATGTTTCCTACACTTAGTCTAAAAGAAAATGTAAAGGCTCAGCCTAGTACCTGCCTTCTAATAAGAAACAGATGTACCCTATACCCCCACCCATGTCCATTCTATTACCAGTCAGTCTTATTCAGAGGCACTCATCCTTAGGTTCATACTTTCTGCCTTATTTTATTTTATATTAATTTTTGTACTTATTTACTTTATACTATAGATAACTCTCTGGTGTCATTGTATTTTTTTTAGTTAATGCCTGAAGAAGAACACTACGTGTTCGAAACGCGTTGTTTATATCATTAAAAAATTTTTATATGTAGAGACCATTTCATTAGATTTTTACCCTACAAAAATTAAAACAACTATTCAAAGATATATAAATAATTAAATAAGCTATAAATTATACAATTGACAAACTTCATATTCCTTTTCTATGAAACTTATGAACCAAAGAAAAAAAAAAATCTGCATTATACTTTTTCCCTAAGATTCACAGTTATTAAAAGCAAGCAGTACTGAGTGTTCTGCCAACTGAAGCCGCCAGTTGAAACTCTGTGGAAAAGTACACCAGTCTCTGCATTAAATTTTGACATAACTATACTTTTATTAATATAATTCTCTGAAATATTACATTAATTTTTAACTATACAACGGGAAAGTAAATAGATTTAAATTTCAAGATGGAAAATTATTTTAATACAAACTCAGTTAATTAAAACCATTTTTATTTGGGCACTAAATGTAAGAGATAGTTCTAAAGTGTAGTTAAAACTGGATGGGTTTTACAACTCACCAGGGAAAAGAGACGCTACTCTAGGGATGGTCAGAAAAAGGCAACACACTCTGACAAGTCAGCAATTCTTTCACAAAATATAAGCCTTGATATTTATAAAACTAGTTTACTGCACACAAAAACAGACTAGATTTTCAAATAAAAGGAGATTTTCTTAGTTGCTGTTTAAGAAATTATTATTAAATAAATTGAAAATCAATCCAGATGGGCAACCAACTTTGTAAAAAAAAATTAACATATGCACTAAGTTTACTCATTTAGAGACTGAATTTTCGGTTTCACTGTCATTAGAAGGAAGATAACAGGGGATAAACAGCACTGTTGTGGAACAGTGGAGAACAGCGGACAGTAGAACCACACAAGAGGCTATCAGAAGGTAGTCAGATAAAAATAATTGATAAAATTGAGAGATGAAAGGAAATAAACATAAAATTATATGAATAGTAGAAAATAAAAAATTAAACAAGTTGAAATAAATAAACCTAAAAAAATAAAAACATTAAGCTTGTACACTTAATAAGAAAAACATAAAGAATGATAAAACAATGACTTCAATAATAATGTAATCAATCATCTTTAATAAATAAAACTGAAAAAAATGTAAACGAAGATAAAAAAATAGTAAGATATAAACATTTAATGATTAATCCAGAGTCATCAGTGAAAAACAGAGAAAAGTATTCAAAAGTACAAAATAAAAATACAGACTTGAAATTTATTGCAGAAACATGTGATAATTGAATAACTAAATGAAATAAATTAAAAAAAATTATTTATTTATTTTTATGTAACCTTATTTCACTTGTTATACATTGTTTTATTATTGAAATATTTATTTTTTTATTTTTCATTCTTTATATTTTTTACTTATCATTAAGGTTTTAAGTCTTTTTTTTATTTACCCATCTAGTATTCTTTTACTTTTTCTGCTATTTATTTTATTTCATGTTTATTTACTTTTGCCTCTTCTGTTCTCCCACCATTTCACCTGTTACTTCTATCTACATTCTTTCTGATCGGATGCATTTTTAGCTAGATTGTCAGCTATTTACCGCTGTTTTCCTGGAGTACTGCGTCTTCTCTGTATTCTTCCACCTGGTGACGGCTTTCAGAGTACAAGTATTTAAACTGTTGTGTGTGTTCATAATTTAATATTATTTATTATTTCTTATATTAAAAGAACTCGGTCAAACAAATGGATGGTGGTATAATAAATAATTAGAACAGCTTTTCTATTTAGTCATCTGTGCCCAGTAGAACAAGCGCGTTTCTAAAGAAAAAAATATATTGAGCAATCCAAATCACCTTGAGCTATGAAAAATATATTTGTTTTTTTTTTCAACTTTCTTATCCAGATTTTATTCAATAATTGTGGAAAGTTTTGTTGGAAGACGAGGAAAAGCACTGAAAAGATTCAGAATTATAGAAGAGGCTAAAACTCCGAAGTGAACAGGATAATGGACAGATTTAATGGCACCGATCATCCGCCACTCCAAAACTTACTTGATAAAGTGGACGACGTAGACCACTTTAGAAGGAGAAATTGTTTTAACTAAGATCAAGCAGGAAGTCAAGAGCTTCAGCTGAAAAATAGTTTAGTTCTTATAAACCGGGGTTGAACCATTACAGTTCGTCTATGTAATTGGTAAACCTGGATTTGGAGATTCAACCAAAGAAAAAATGGACTGAAGAGATTCAGTTTCCATTTCCTATTCTTCAATACCCCTTCATGTATGCATGTGATCATTTTCTGTTTTAATAATTTTTTTCCCACCCATTCCGCGTCTTTATATTTATTTTTATTTGAAATTATTCATCCTTAACAATATTTACTCCAGTATAAACAAAATTAAAAGATTACTCATGAAATGAATAGAATATGGATAAACCTTTTTTTTTATTTGTTTTCACAAAAAAGACAATAATAAGAATGGTAAATATAACTGACATATAAACTACAGTATGCATTACTAAAAACAGAATGAAGGATTATGCACTGAAATTATGAGCAAATGACATGAATATAGCGTAGAGAACAAACATAATATCATCAATCGACCACAAAGCACTTCATCAGCATCAAAAACAAAAAAAAAATGGAAGGAGCAGGCACAGATAAACATTGAGTGAACAACGAGGTAAAGTAAAGTAAGTTGAGAGAGCACAAGGGAAGTAAGCAGGGAAAATTAGAGAGAAGTGAAAGAATGTGACTTAAAATTTGACAGTCAGGGTGTAGAAGGGAAAAGTGATAGAGAGGTATTGATAAGCAAAAGGAGTCAAGAGTGAAGGGGAAGAGTAAAGAGAGAGAGGAGAGGTATAAAGAGTGAGATGGAATAACTGTGATGAAATGAGTTCGAGATAGAGAGATGATTCACAGATAAAATGAGAGAGAGTGATGAAAAAGAGAGAAGAAAGATTAATGGGAAAGTATATTGAAAGGGAAGATAATGAAGTTATAGGAAGAATGGTAAATAGTGAGTGATAATTAATGTTTTCATAACTACAGCATGAGACTAAAATCTTCATCATTGTGACCCATAATTTATAAAATCAGAATTATATCATTAGTGTAATTAAACATCTCAGAATAAATAGTTACGGAAATTCTTATGAACTATAGTTCTTGTTCTGAGTGAAAATTCCAGATCATAAACTAAATGTCCATGCACCAAAAATAAGACGGTTATGTTGCAGTGATATCCCAAGATAACACTCATAGTCTGAACAATGACCCTTTATTGTACCAAATAATAAAAATACTACATTGGGGGTCCTAAATTCTACCTAACGTGTGTTTAGAGTACAGATTTTTAAGAAGTACCTTATTTCGTACAAGCTCGGAACCGACGACTTAACGTCCTCTCTGAGGGATGACGTAAACAGATTTGTCATCACCCGAGAGCATAGATCGAGTGCTAGAACGTATGTTTTATCCTTGATACCATTACCAGTCTAGAGGCAAACACGTTGCCACGGGACTACACGTTGGCACTTGACTAAATGACTAAATCATTTTACTTAGCAATAAGTCAGTAAATTATTCATAACAATCATAATAGTGGGAATATAGTTTTATAAGCCTACCTCTTTATTGCATCATAAGTTCTACGTATCTAATAATTTTCAAGTCGACTTTGTAATCTTGAAAAGGATTAAGGTTTTGTATAATCCTTAACACTAAACATATCAACCTTAAAAAAAATTCTTTTAAGAAGTATAAAATAATATCAAAGAAATAAATTTCACAAAATGAAAATATATTTTTCAATTAATATAAATAAAATAAGTTAAAAGCTGAAAACATTAAACGTCTTTCAATATTCAAAACCTTGCAAATAATTTAAACACTCTATATCAACAATAACTAATCAATTTATAACTGCAGTGGCAGTCAATTATTAAAGTCCTGGCACGTAAATTTAGATTGATTAAAGTAGAAATCAACAAGGTTTGCTTTAAAGTCTGAGGAATCTGTTTACTTTCACATCAGAGTATCCACATCAAGTTACCAAACTCAGTTAAATTAAAGGAGGCTTTGATGTGATATGAATTTATACCTTTAACAAATATCAGAAGGTACCATTTTATTACCCTTGTTTCATATTTCTGTAATACAAATATTCACAGAGACTCATTTAGATTTTATTTTATATCAGATATTTGAAGGCGTAAGCGACATGTAGATTTACAATCTAAAATAATTATTTTCTTCTCTTTTGGTAAAATCTTTGGTAAATAAGAAAAAAACACATCGTTTTTTAAGAAAAAATCTGTTTTAAAAGCTGTGTGGACAAATGAACCATAATTATTTACATGATAGTGCCCGTGGATGTACACACTGTAACAGTACTGTCGTTTTCAAATAACAAGAAAATTGCCTGTTATAAGCTGGGTCTCCACATACACTAGCATGGAAATTTAAATGTTTCTAAAAATAGTGATTCTGTATGAAGGATCATAGACTATTATAAACAACAGTCAACTCAATGCAGAAATATCTAATATATGTAAAGGTTGGCTACACTTCAACTTTTTTTTTTCGTTGCCATGTTAACATGACATTGTTGATGTTGTCAGTTACCTGTTTTATTTTGGTGTTAATTATCCTTTTACTTGAAAGGACATGTAATTTAATTCTTGTGAATAAAATCACGTTGAATCGATCTTAGAAATTAAATTACAAGATCTCAAGTAATTAGAGGATGGCTCAACTTTATGTTCGTGTTACGAAGAGAGCAGAGGATGGTTTTGAGATCCAGGGTATTTCTCCTGACAAAAATGTTTGGTGTGTATTTCCAGAGGAGTCAAGGGGTTTACAGGTACATTCTATTCTTTTAAAGAAAATACCAATAGTAAATTCAATAGCTGTTATAAAAAAATAAATGGTTATAGAACAGTAGCCGTAAAGATTGATGAAGAAATTCGTAAAGAATATTTTGATGAAACGGAAAATATTTGTTTTCGACAATTCCCCTTAGAAGAAAGTCAGTTTGTGTCAGCTTCTTTATCTCATGAGCTAGTTCAAACGGAGTTAGAAGACCAAATTCGCCAGTTAGAACAACAGTAAAAATTAAATTCAACCCAAAATGAAATAGAATTGCATCACCTAGAGAAAAAATTTGTTTTACCTAAATTTGAAAGAAAAGTTGAAGTGTAGCCAACCTTTACATATATATTCAAAAAGCAGCATTTATGATATCCAACAGCTGGTTGCTAAGGAGTATAATTGATTTCCACCTCTGCCAAAATATAACTATAAGCAATATTTTAGTTGGCTAAGAAATTCTTTCTGCTAGCAAATTAAATAAACAAGCAAAATAAATATTTAACAAAAGTTTCTGTTGATTTTAACTTAAAAAAAAAAGTTCACTTGTAAATATAATTATCGTTTGTGGAGCAAATTATTGAATTTTTGAATGGCTTAATTAAAAGTTATGTCAGTCATATCTGAAAGAGAATATCTTTAATGATCAAAGTATCTTGCCACAAAATAAAATTATGGGTAAAATTTCCAATCAAACAGCCACTAAAAAAGTCATAATTTAAATATTGTAGTATGTGAAAGAAGTTCATTAGTTTTAATGAACTAAATCAACAGTATATTACTTTAATAAACTAGTAATTATCCCAATATTAATCACGAGAAACTCCATAATCTGGGTGGTGAATAAACAACTTAAGTTTCTCAAAAACCTTTAAAAAAAACAATATAGCTTAGCCTGTTTTGATTTCTTCCCATACGCCTTTCAGCCTTTCGGCCATTATATGGAACAAAGCAGAGCAGATCGATGTTTTTTAACGTGGCGCCCTTTAGCCACACAGTGATACCCAGCAATATTCGCAAGAAAAAATTGCGATATTGCACATCACCGTGCACCCAAGGTGGATCTCGCGGAGGCGGGCGTCCACGACAGACATCACACAAAACAAAAACAAACAACAAACACAAAAACAAACAAAAATGTAAAAAGTAATGAAAACATAATAAAACATAAACAAAGCCTTGGATCAGAAGAAGTGACTGCTAACCTTCTGACATGAAACAAAACAAACAAAATAATAACCATCATCTTTTCACTAAAATAAGGTAAATGCAGAAGCTGGCGACCACTGCAGACAATACACCAAATAAAACTGACGAAATATGCTCAAAATTGAACAAAATATAAGGAAAAATTTAACATAATAAAGAAAAACAGCCTTGAAATGAAGTCACTTCTTCTGTTTAAAACAAAACAAAACAAAACAAAATACAGACTACCTTATTTTGACACAGATCTGGGGAATATAGCTTAGCCGACTACATATCCATTCCTAGTATTAAAACATACATAAAAATTATACGAAGTGTGTTCAAAAAGTGAAATACATTTTTCGTGAGCTCTGTACACTTTATCGGTGCTTTTTGCGGTTAGTTGAGAGTATTTATTAATTTTTCTGTAGAACATGTTATAATGTGCTCAAAAACAATGTGAAATGTTGACAGTGCCATAAAAGCAATGCGTTGGTTTCCTTTTCTATAAGAACACGAATCGTTAAATATTTCTCGTCATACATTGGGCACCATCGCTGTATATTGCAACACAAAACTTTTCGTTAAATTCATTTTGTTAAGCTACTCCGCTAACATGTCAAATTAATTAGAATTAGTAATAATACAATCCGTCATACCTCGTAAAGTTTCAGAAAAGCTTGACCGGTTTCGGGTCCGTCTGGATCCCATCTTCAAGAGCACCCAACTGACTGTGAATGTTATTTTCCTATAACCTACCTATATATATCATTTACATTGTGGAATCAGTGTTGTCTGTGTAGTTAATTTTTTTTTGCATATTTCTTTAATTGCTATAGTTTTTCCTTTTATTTCTTATTTCATTATCTATTTCCAGTTCCTTGTGTCGTCTTTTAAATGTTATTAGTGGTTATGTTAAAATGTCGGTTTGGTTAAAAAATTTAACTACACAAACAACACTGATTCCACAATGTAAATGATATATATAGGTAGGTTATAGGAAAATAACATTCACAGTCAGTTAGGTGCTCTTGAAGATGGGATCCAGACGGACCCGAAACCGGTCGAGCTTTTCTTAAACTTTACGAGGTATGACGGATTGTATTATTACTAATTCTAATATTTCTAACCTCAGTGGAAGTAACCCATTAACTATGTCAAATTAACTTGTTCTCTTGTAGTTGTTGACATTCCACGTTGTACAACAGAGAACTGATTGAGAGTTTTAGTGAGTCAAGTTGAGCAAAAAAAATGTTATACTGGTATAAGTATTTCCACAGGTATAATATCTGTAACAAAGAATCGTAGAGCATGTAAACACGAGTTTAACCTTTCCCACAAAAAAAACAACACAAGCTATATAATCAAAACTGACAAAGTATGATGTTGACAAGTATACCAACACAACAACAACAATTGTTTGAAACTAGAGTGTACAGAGCTTGTGAAATCAAAAAGTGTACTCCCTTTTTGGTCACACCTCGTATGATAGAACAACAACTTTATAACCTTACTACTTCCTCACAATCTGACAAACACACCGCTACTACCTCATTCCCACTAGTCGACACTAGGACAATCCTATCGAACAATAGAGTTTGGTCGAGTCACCCAGTTTTAGGAAGCTAGACGATTATGTGAGGGACAAATGAGTGAAAATATTAGAAAAGATAGTATTTTGTCAATGTAGAGCAGACAGTGTGGAATGGTGGTGGTTTTTGTTAAGTGGTAAGATAGTAGCGAGCCTATAAAGCTAAGTACTGCTTAAGTTGTTTTTATGTAACTTTTAGCCTCAAATGGCCCAAACATTGACTAAAATATTCAGATTTTCTTAAAGTTTTTTAACGAACTAATGTCATTTTTTCACTTTATCCAGAATTTATTACTTTTTTTCTGTGTGAATCAGTTTATATTTACATAATATTAAAAAGAAGTGAAAATATTCATTTTTATAAGCCTCTTGTTAAAAATTAGTATCTCACTCCCACTTCACAAAGAAATTAGTAATTGCAATTAAATAAATAATATTTTTTTATAAGATAATGTTATATAGCTTTTATATTTCTATATTGTAGAGTATCTATGCTGAATTTCAAATTTTAATTAGTTATAGATGAATTATCAAGTAAAACTAATACAATTAATGTTTTGAATGAAGGATTTACATGAATTTGTACAAATTTACCAAACAAACATGTCAAATTATTGGTAGTGTTACACACATAAATTTTTAAAATAAGTATTTATAATAATTACTATTATTTAAGATATAATTCGACATTTCATTAATAAAATAATTTTGTTATGTGGAAATATAAACTAATCAAATATTATCTCTAAATGAGATCTCAAAATGAAGAAAAATTAATATAAAACAATTCAGGAAGAGTCCCAGCATAGTTGACAGATAAATGTCAGACTGTCAAGAAATGGTAACCAGCAATTTGCATTTCTGAAACTTTTATGAGTTGAAGGTATTTTTTGCCATCACAGAGTCAACTATTTTCAAATAAATAATATACAAAACACTTTTTCTAATCTATTTAGGTTTTTTAGATTTTATCGAAAGTTAATTGTTTTTAAAAAAAATTTAACTGGAATATTTTGATGTCAATTGTATGATATCAAGTATTCAGCGTAGAAAATCTTCAATAAATAAATAATGATATGTCATATAGTCTTTTACATAATTATAGCAATCAGTATCAAATATAACTAAGATGTCATTACACGACCCATTTGTAGTGATAAATGTAACAAACATTTCAATTTATTCAGTTCAGTAGAGTGGTCCGGTTAGTCCAATGGCAATGAGCTCGCCTCTGGACTGGCAGATCAGGGGTTCAATACCCACTCTGACCTTTGATTTACGAGGTGTATAAATAAAGTAGTGAGACTAATTTTTTTTAAATTTTCTATTCAAATATAATTACAATGTGATATTGTCACCTTCAAAATAGTTTCCTTCGGAAGCCACACAGCGCTGGAGACGGTCCTTCCAATCATTGTAGCATTGCTGGAACTCGGATTCTGGAATGGCCTTCAGCTGGTCGGTTACAGCAGTTTGTATGTTTTGTAGTGTCCCGAAATCAGTTCCCTTGAGGTGATTTTTCAATCTCGGGAAGAGGAAAAAGTCACAAGGACTCAAGTCTGGTGAATAAGGAGGCTGAGGAGCAACAGGAATGTTTTTACTGGCCAAAAACTCCTTCCCTTTCTGAGATCTTTTTGGTCTTGGGAAAGGTTTTTCGGAACCATTTTCGCACAAATTTTTCTCATCTCCAATTCATTGGTCAAAATGTGATGAACGGAGGTGTGATTCAAATTCAACTGTTCCCCGATCATTCTGACTGTCAAGCGTCGATCTGAACGCACAAGGTTCCGTACTCTGTTGACATTTTCATCGGTGTTTGCACTTGAAGGCCTTCCGCTTCGTGGTTCATCTTCAATCGACTCTCTTCCTTCTGAAAATTCCTTAAACCACCGAAAAACCTGTGCCCTTGATAAAACACGTTCTCCATAGGCCTCCTGAAGTTTTTCAAAAGTTTCGGTTGCATTATGTCCAAGTCTGAAGCAAAATTTGATTGCACACCGCTGCTCAACTTTGAGGTCACTCATTTTTAAAACGCTCAAGAAAAAACCATTTCACGAAAACCAACGCTACGGACAAACAAATGACTGTGGCGAGTTCAGATTCATACTGGAGGCGCATCACACGTGCACCTGACGCTACTCAAGGCCACGCGTCTCCAGCGTTGCCAGATCGAAAGCGACGTTGCCAGTCTCACTACTTTATTTACACACCTCGTATTAACAGGAGGTGAATAAATCTGAGAGTTAAAGATATCTACTCTAAATTATTTGAGTTAGGCTATATTTAGAACTCGCCTTGAAAGAGTATTCATTGCGTTCTTTCACAAAAGACTAGTGTTTGACCTATGTATCTTCTCTTGAGCGACTGCCACCGCATTCTAACCAGTTCAATACAATTTGGCATATCTAATATATAAAGTTGCAAAGTTTAACTTCTGTTTCAAACATAATTTAGAGTTTCCTGGTTCATTTTGTTTGGTCTATTGAAACTATCAAAATTTTCTTTTGAAAAACAAAACAGATATTTTATAAGAAGCAAACGCAGGCAGTTATTCAAAATTTATATGTAAAACTTGTCAAACTAGTTACTTGATACTAGTGTAAATAATAATATATCACAGTGATATCAAAAATTGAATCTTTTTATGAATTTAGAACTGCTAAAAATAATAACTATCTACAAATTTATGCAGTAAATGCAATAAATCATGTATGTATATACATACAAAAAAATGTATGGATACATGGATTGTAAATTTAAATTACAGTAGTATATTAATTGGAAGTTTATATATCTTAAACAATGAATAATAATCTTTAGGATGTTCTTTTCAGAAAATAATATCTTATTTTAAAAAGTTAAAATTATATAAATTGATAAAAAACAAAAATAGACTATTGTGAAACTAACAACAAAATCATGTAATGCAATAAAGCAACAACAATAATATTATCTGACAAGAAACTTGGATAATTTATCCTCATAAAGAATAGATAAAGGATTCTAGAGTAATATAAAAATATATAATAATTATCACATATGATAGTGGCTATTTTAATGTCCCATGAACATTTAGAATTCAATAATTTTATAACAGCATATAAGGAAATATGAGGTTCAGTAATATCTTCTTTCATTATACTTTTGAAATTCTATTTTATAGGTTTATGCAGAAAACAGTCTTTTTATGGCAACTCGAACTGGTAAGTTAAGAAATCATTTATGTATCCTTTGTAGATAAAAAGATTTCACATAAACACGTGAAATAACAATCAATAATCAAACCACAATAAGAAATGGGAAAACAAGACTAAGATCTTTCAACCGTAACAAGAGGTCTTCGTCAGAGTCAAAAACCCTGAGTTTTTGGGTTTTTGACTCTGACGAAGACCGCTTGTTACGGTTGAAAGATCTTAATCTTGTTTTCCCATTTCTTATTGTGGTTTGATCATTGATCTGTAGAATTATAAAAGTGGAAATTAGAAAAAGTTATATCAAAATCTGTCATTTGAGCTAAATTTTTAGTTAATATGAATACAATTTAATATTTAGTTTACCTTTTTGGTGCAAATTGAATTATTGTATTATTTCAGCTGCAAAACAAAACTGTCTATAGTCAAATATGGGATAGTAATGAAGTGATTAAGCGCCTCTAATAGCTAATAGCGCCTCTAATAGAAGGAGAAATGAAGTTACGAGTACTCTCTCCTGAAATGTAAGGAGTCTGAATGGACATTATCAGTGATGGTTTGTACAGATTCTACTAAAAAGAGGAAGAAACATCGTTGCACCTGCAAACTGACTGTAAGGAAACTTTACTGCACAGATGTAAGTGCTTCGGAACACTCAACAAAACCATAGAAAAACTTTTACTGCTGGAAGCAGCAAAAGTGCTGAGCTTCTTGGAGGTGTTGAAGCTATCTGCTGGGGTACTTTAGTACAGAATAGGGGAAGTACAATAGTTTATAAGACGCAGTGCTATAGTCACTCTCAAAAAAAAAATAGTCAGATATATCTTTATAAGTTCCATAAAGGCCGTGTATTGGATGCAGAGAAGAGATACACAAACGCACACCTCTTTACAAATCATCATAATATTATGCAAAAAAATAGCATTCATTGGCAAATCCTTCAATCATTAAGTTTATATCAGTCCAGCATTCATTAAAAGGGACTTTTAACGAGTATATGAGCTGATAAGCACCCCTAAGAGCTTTTCAGCATCTCAAGTGCATCTGTTGTTTTCGCTCTAGGATCGGTTTGTATTAACGTTTTAGTACTTTTAAGCCATATCTCATGCTATGCAGTTGTGTATATATTTGTACAAATAGTGCATGTGTTAGAGTTCAATATGATATGATGTATTTCTCAAATGATTCAAAAGAAACATTCGTAATTTCTTAGTATCCAGTGTCTTCTCTACTGTCTTCTTATTCATTAATTAAATTCTTTAAGTGCTTTACTCAGTTCTAATCATTTTATCACATTATCATTAATGATATAATTAGCCTCTTTTTCTCAAGTTATTTCCCTAAAATGTTTGCTGTTAAAAGCAGTGAAAGCTTACGAGTGGGCTCCTTTCCAGCAGTGTGAAAGCTGGCAGAGGTTTTGATGCTTCATAATACAATGCCTCATTAATCATGTCACCCTCCATAGAGCTATAGCCCCATCACAGCAGTGATGGAAAAATCTATCATGGCTTTATTTTATCATTATATTTATTTTATTTTATCATTATATCATCAAACCCATTTTATATTTAACTTGTGATTTAAAGTGAACTCAAAACTACTCAACAGTTACCAAGGTTAGCCAAGTTAGTTTATTTCAGTATCCATGTTACCTCAAATACAGACCTGTCCACTCAAGTAAGATAGTGACTGTTTTTCTGGAACCGGAGCAAGTTTTTTACTCAATCTAACACGTTGCAAAAACTATGGTCTTTCGTTTGACTGCATCACTGGTAGAGACAACTAAATACTCTCTGATAACTCCTTCTTTGTTTCGATAACCACAAACAACCCCTTAAAACTATACAAGAGCTTCTCGAAGGTAATGCTATTGGCTCGACTCTGTGCAATCTGTATCGATTCGATACCATATTCCCCTCCTTTAACTACTTCCAATTCACCATATCATATACAGACACTTCTGGGGCTTTTTACTGATCCCATCATACAAATCATGGCAACACCACTTGTGAAATACAATATTTCATTGATTACAATTAGCTATATAGAGCTTTTACTCCTCAAAGAGTTATCAATGTCATTTCAGTGCATACCTCCCTCATTTTCAATTCCTATTTGCATTGGTAACCTGGACACACCTTATTAAACCCAATTTAAATATTTGGCTGTTACTTCGGACTCCCGACTAATATTGAAGAAGCACCTTCTTAGAAAACCAAGTTAGGGATTTACTTAATCCTAGTTGTTGTTTGTTTTCCAAATTCTCACACTTATAGGATTTTACATTTAATTATGTCCTGAGGATGAAAAATGAGGTTCATTTGTTGTTTGATACAAACTTTAGTTATAGATGAACAACATTACCAAGTTACTTCTAAGCTTTGGTTGTTCTAAGTTTTGCTTATCTCAAGTTGATTTAGAGTAGGGATTGTAAACGAATACCGAACATCGTACCGGTGTCAAACAATCGTACGATTGATTTGTATGATCCGTACGTATCGAATCGTACGATTTTTTTTCGTACTGTCTTAACGTCCTTTTCGAATGACATATTTACTTAATAAACAATATATATTCTATTCTCAAATATAAGAATACTCTCAACGCAGTGTACCTTGCCTATAAGAGGATTGTTCGTTCAACTACGAGTATTACTTAAGCGCAGTCTAGTTTAGTGTTGAACCAGCGCGTATGGTCCAGCTTCTTATACCCAAAATACTTTGATATGCCAGAAATGTGGATGTACAACATAATATGAGATGGGAATCCTAAGACAGCTACGAGATTTATAACAATGAAGACAGTAAACTCCTTTTTCATCCAAACCTCCTTAATCAGGCTCATGTCAACCTTCTGAAACCTCCATAAATCTTAACAAAGTACTTCGTTCCCTGACTACCTCATCTGACTCTCAACTCAAACTAAAACAAATTCCTCTCAAGTTATGTGACCAAGCGACCGCAAATATGACATCGCATTTATAAGTGTCCCTACCTCTTGCTATGAATTACTGACCGTCCACTTACTGTCGCACAATAATTCAGCAACTTTGGTCTAGAACTACTAACTTTGACCTGTACCTTACTGTATAGAAATGTTTGTTCGTTTTTTGTCAGCAGTGGTGAAAGTATTTAACGTTATCACTGTTCACTCTAAACACAGTCTACAAACCAAACAAATATTTTTCATCAACTATTGCCTTAAAAAAATAAAAATCACCAGATTTAGCATTATTTTAATTGAATACAGAATATTACAAATTATCATGAATTTCTATAAAAAAGCCGCAAACATTTTATTTTAATTACAATCAAAAGTGTGTAAGCTGTCACACTTTATAGATAAATTCGGTATTTACAAAAATTAAAAGAATTTAAACAACTAGAACTAACTACACGAATTTATCTAAATCTCATATACTAGTACTGCTAACCATTAAATATACAAAACAATTTAGAATAAAATGCAATGTCAAATTTACAAATATTTTCCAAACAGCGCATATAATAATAAAAAATTGTGCGTATGAAAAAATTTTTATTAAAACATATTTTTGAAATTTGTTCTTTTTATGTTCATTTTTACATCTTTTTTTAAGGTTACACATTTGAGAATAATAAAAATATTAAAAAATTTTAATTAAAATATAAAAGTAGAATTCAGAATTATATTTCAGCTAAAGGAAAGAAAGAAAGAAATCAAAGAGGGCCTATTTGGGGATGGTGGTAGTAGTAGGTTGTTTAACGGAAATGAGAAATGAACTCACCAAGGAAAAAAAAGGTATTCCGCTATTAGTCTTCTTGCAAAAAGACTACATATTAGAAAACCGTTGTTTTCATAAAACATTTTTCTGTGCAGAAACTTTTTTGTTTGTTTTTCTTGATGAGTTAATATCTCATAACTGATGAGAAAGACTATTATAATTTCAAATTTCTTCAACATTTCAATATTTTTATAAAGGTGGATTCTGTCTATAACACCTTAGTCATACTTAATTCATCATTAATAACTACTTATTACCCACTTACATGTTATTAATACGTCTGACTAATGAGGTCGAAACAAGCTCATAATCTACCTCTAATCCTGATATAATGATACATTCAGCATCCCTTTCTCAACAGATCTTATCATTCTTTATCCATACCCTCATTAGGCTCGCTTCGATTTTCACTCAGCTCTTTTTAGTCTAACTCATTTATTCAAACAGATAAACTTATCATTAATACCACGTCTATAGATATAATTTTGGTGAAAATAGTAGAAAATTTGGCGAAAAATTACAATAAAAAATAGAGCATCAAGTTTTAAAAGAAAAACAAAAGCAAAAAAAAAATGAAATCATAAAAATTACATTTCTGAAAATAAAATATATCACCTACTAAGAAAAAAAATCTCTATTTTTTATTGTAATTTTCCCAAATTTTCTCTTATTTTCACCACAATTATATCTATAGACGTGGTATTAATGGTAAGTTTATCTGTTAGAATAAATGAGTTAATTAAGTTAGAATAAAAAAAACATATTTTTGAGAATAAAACATATCTTTTACTAAGAAAAAATATGAGCTTAATTCATCTTTTAAGATTTTAATTCAAACCAGGCGCAGTATGCAAACAGAGTGGAAATATGCTTTCCTCGATCTTAGAGTAGTATGATGTTTGATCATAAAGTAAGGACACTTTTTGAATTTCGTGTGCACAGTATAGTCTAATTTCAAAATTTTTTGTTCTAATGTTGTTACACTCATCATGATCATATGTTTACAGTTTTGACCATATAGCATGTTTTGCGTTTACGTGAAAGGCCAGACTATGTTAACGAGGTTACATGCGTGTTTGCAAACTATATTTTTTGTTATTGAAAATAATGGAGCAGAGAATTTTTTTCAATTTTTGTGTAAAGAAATTGGTATTAAGTACTCAAAAGACTTGAAATGTCAACAGTGAGGTATGGTAAATCAAATTTACTAAAAAACAAAAATTGTTTACAAGTGGTGTAAATTATTCTACAGGTGATTATTTTTTCAACAGCAAAAACACGTGCCTAACCTTTATGCGTCACAGATAAAAAAAAAACATGTACTATATAGTCAAAAGTGGAAAAATAAATCGTGATGAGTGTACCAACACAACAACAAAAATGTTAAAATTATAGTGTGCAGAGCACGCAAAATTCAAAAAGTGCCCTCATTTTTTGATTATACCTCGAATACTCAAACTGCATTGCTATAATTCATACAAATATTATAATATATAATAATAAAATTAAATGGAATAATTCGATTTTCTTTCATCAAAATGATAATATTTAATATTATAACAGGATTTCACAATAAAAACGTGAAATAACAATCAACGTTCAAACCACAATATGAAATAAGAGAAAAAGACTATGATGTTTCAACCTTAAGTGGTCATGGTAAGAGTCAAACCCATCTGAAAACCAACTTGTTGACTCATGATGACAAGGAGTCGAGAAGAGTGAAAATGAAGAGAGGTATTTTAAAGGGTGTAATGTGCAGGAAAGGCCAATGAACCGGGAGAGATATTTTTGAGAGCGTTAAGAGTTTCCTCCTCAGAATTCCTTAATGATGAGATTAATAACATCAAGTCTATTGCCCTATCATTAAAATATTCCTCCGCTTATATCGATTTAGCTTTAAAGGGTGTTAATAAAACTTCCTTCAATGTTTTAACAGAATTTTGTTGAATGTCAAATTCCATAATTTTTGCCTACTGCCGTAGCACAAGTTTTTGCCACCCGGAGCGGTGATAAGACAACTGCACTTTTTTTTTCTCAACACCTTAAACTTTTAGATGCTAGCAACGTTCTCTTTACCATAATGAGGATATGCAATGACACCTGTACAATAATACTAAGCGTATCAAAGAACGGTTTGGTCCATGTAAACAAGCAGCAGTTTGTGTTGAATAAGGTCATATCCACCTAAAATGATGATGATTTTATGGCGGAACGATGGGGGGTCAGGCTAGCTCAGTAGTTACGTGCTCGCCTCTGAACTGATAGGACCGGGGTTCGATCCCCTCCAGCCCCTCGATTTATTCACGCGGGAGGTGAATAAATCTGAGCACGTTGTCCCTCGGAGAAGGGACGTTAAACTGTCGGTCCCGAGCCTGTACAATGTCAGGTACTCGTTAAAGATCCCTACTCTAAATACACTTGAGTTAGGCAAAATTTAGGACTTCCACTGTAGAATCAATCTTCATTGTGTGGTATCACAAAGGGCCAATGCTCGGCCTACGTGTGTCCCCACTACGTGTGGGACTGCCACTGTAACCTAACCTAACCTATGGTGGAACGATATGATATTAGCCACCACAAATTGATTGAAAACTACCAAACAGTCAGCACGGTACTCGGTCTTTTGTAAATAGGACGATTCAACTTGAAAAAGTTATTGAATAAATCCCATTGCCAGGATGGTGATCCGTGCTGCTCTGCAACTCTCGCCCTCATATCACGCAAGAATGGGAAGTGCTGTCACATCCGACATACTCTCCCGATTTGGTGCATAATGATGAATTACTACAGTAGATGTTTAATTATTTTTACATCTAATTTCTTCATGTCGTAATTAAAAAAAAATCTATACTCCTATTCTGACTACTATTATCATACGATACAATCAGGAATGAAGAAAACAATATTTTTATGACATGAAACATAGAATAAATTTGACGTTTTCAAAATATGCAATGGGATGTTAAAATGTAGTTAGAAATGAGATAATCATACTTGAGAATAATCATTTTGGATTTTTCTTGACTATATTTTCAAATATCTGTTTTGGTTAAAAGTAAAAGTATTTAATA